>ML777038.1:78325-148418 GCA_009831015.1 Picea engelmannii | reverse complement strand
CAGCTTGCTGATATCTTCACCAAGCCACTAGGAAAGTCAGTTTTTTATTTTCAGAGACAACACTTAGGCATAGTCAGTGCTAATGATTGTAACTATTGAGTCTAAGAGGGAGTGTTAAATATATTGTACCCTCAACAGTATGACCGTACATTGCCAGCTGTACTGGACAGTTGTACTTTCTAATTCCGTCTTGCTTGAGCATATATAATCTCAGCTATTCCCTATTGTTGGGTGCTTCAGTTCTTCAACTTACTTCTGTACTTTCTGTACTTCTTTATACATTTCAATATACTGTTCTATTCTTTCTCTCTGCATTTCTCTTTGCTCCACAATTTATCAGCAACTACATTGTTAAGAATAAGCAGTGGGATTCATACCTCCACATCCTACAACACAACTATAACAGGGCCATGGATTCTTCCACTGGTTTCTTGCCATTCAAGGTCTATTTTTTCTTCCAACCCCTTGCACCCACAAATATTACTATCACTTTGGATCCATCTAGATCATCACATCAGCACCGAGAACAACAAAGCACCCATAATTTCATTCATAATTTATCCCAATGACACGCTCAAGTTGCAGTTGCCTTACAAGCAAAACAAACTCATGCCAAGCAGTTTCAAGACAAACATTGTACTCCCTTGACATTCCAACCAGGCGACCAAGTGTGGCTACAAATGGATAAGCAACGCTTCAAAGGATCTTACCAGAAAATGCATCCCTTGCGGTATGGACGATATACAGTATTGGAATGCATTGGAGAGAATGCATATCGCTTGGACCTTCCAGCACATTTGGGTATACATAATGTTCTGAACATCAAAAACTTAAAATTGTTTGAGCCGCCAATTCTTGAAGACACAATAACCGTCAAATATCCAATGGAAAATATTCTTGACTTTCAAACTTGGCTCCTACATGATAAAATTTTGAATATGTAGACCAGGAACACACGTCAACAAAGACATGTTTCATATATGGTCGTAAGACAAGGACAAACTCCACCGCAGGCGAAGTGGATGACAACCGAGACAGTGCAGAGAAGGTTTCCTTAGTTGTTGGTAGAAGAAGGGATGCTTTCAAATCAAAACAAAGAGGAATTGGACCACCAGGGGGTGTCCACCTTCATTAGACAACCAATAGAAGAGGATTAGTATTCACTCAAAAAATTCTATTGTAATTCGATCTTGCCAGTGTTGTAAGCAAGGCGTTCTAAAATAATACTTACTATGTTGAATTATGATCCTTGTCAGTGTTAATCATTTTATATATTTGTAATAAAGCCTTCACAGATATTGTGAGCAAGGTTATTCCTAAAATAAATTGTTACTCAATCTTTGTGAGTCAAATGCTGCGGAAAAGAACCCTCACCAGTCTGAATGCGCAGGGCATTGCCAAAAATAAAACAAAAACTACCATTGTAAGAAGTCTTCCTACATTATTAAAGGGAGATCTTTTTAAAGTGGTGACAAATTTAGTGGTGACAAATTGGAGGTGGTTCGTTTTTAAAATACTTTGAATTTGATTACATTGATCACCGGAATTATTGTGTGGAGAAAGGTGTAATAGGAGACATTACAAACCTCTTTTCTATGAAAAATAAATGTAAAGAAATTTAGCTCTTTTCTATGAAAAATAAATGTAAAGAAATTTAGTTGTGGAATTCGAAATTGAAAAAACTACTCTTCAAACCATTAAAATGAAGTTGAGAAAACTTTTAAAAGAGCTAAAAGTTAAAATACTAACCCATTACTCTAATATTATTATAAATAAAAATACTATTATTATAAAAAAATAATTATATTAAATTATAAAATAAATATATTAAAAATAAAACATACAAATAAAAACATGTAGTAACATGTTATTATATTAGAAATATTATTATTATAAAAAAATAATTATATTAAATTATAAAGTAAATATATTTAAAATAAAACATACAAATAAAAACATGTAGTAACATGTTATTACATTAGAAATAAGTGTTATATTAATTTATAATGTAAATATATTTAAAATAAAACATATAAATAAAAACATGTTACTACATCAAACACAGATTGCAATTTGGCAATTACAAATTAGAGTTATCACTATTAGACAAGAAATTGAATTAAAAAAATACGACATTGAAAATTAAAATTTGCATAATGAACCATAAAAAAGATAAAATGAAGTGACAGATTATCGAAAGCAATACGTAGTGTAGCTATCTAGCGATAGCAATGCAAGTAGCATAGCGTAACGATGGAAAATGTTAGTTGGGAAAGGGCAAATAGTAGTGGCAGTTCCAATAACTAAATAGCACAAATAGCCGTTGTGGATAACCTGAATTTTTGCATGTCTGTTTCCTCTCTCCCTCTCGTGCACCCAGCGTTTAGTTACTCTCAACTCCACGAAACATTGAAATTGCATCAAATCGCTAAGGATCTATCTCACCATTTCATGATCATTTTTTTCTTGAGCGCCTTATTAGCGAGCGAATCTGATTTATCTGCATTTTTGGTCTTTTCGGGTTGTTCTTTTCTGTTTTCCAATAATTTTTAAGATTTGATACAAAACAAAACAATAAAAAAACGTGGCAAAATCATACTGAGAAAATGAAAAATACATCAAATAAATCATGGAATATGAAATACGATTGGCAATCATGTTTACGAGTTTGAAATCAAAATGGCAGATTGAATAGGAAAAATTAAGATGTATCAATAAAAAAAATGGTGTACAGTTAGGACAAGAAGCACTTGGTTTTGGGATTGCTGAAGGCATTGCAAAGCTGAAGTAGTATGGTATCAACCCGTTGATGGGTACGTATTGTAATTCGGATCAAAATTTATGCATCGAGCAGACCTGCGACTTAGTCAGAATTCCCCACCTGGATCCGAACCAGACCGGTCATTTCGGAAAATATTGTTGTATACTCCGGATTGGGCGCTGCCATGAACAATAATTTTATGGTTGTAAGGCTGACGAGGATGTTAACCAGGGATAAGATTTAAGATTTTCATAGTTGTTTGTTATTTTAAATTTCAAAACATGTACAGAGCTGAGCAAAATGTGTGTCATGTATTTTATGTAATTGTTTTACTGAAATCACAATTTTTTATTTTTTTATTTTTTAATTTGTATTTTTAAATGTCTAAATGGATTTAGACAGTGAAAAAACCTTTGGACAGTTCGATCATACAAACTTAACCACTTCAATTTACAAATTCAACACTTTCCACAAAATTTTCTTACAAGATTTATGACAAAATTAAACAAAAAAATCCCAAGAAAAACCCAAAATATAAAAGTTTAAATACTGCAAATATTTTATAAGTGGGATAAGTAGTTCTGGTGAGAGTTTAATGTTATGGTAGATTAAGTACCAACAATTATATTTATAAAAGATAGGAATTATGTTTAGAAAAGGTAGAGATCCTATATAAAAGAATTTGATACCAACATAATAATAATAATAATATTTTATTATTAAAAATAAGTAATTTTTTTAATACTATTAAATAAAATTCAATATAAACAAAACAAAAAATTCAATACTAATGTCAAATTCAATATGGCTTTCTTACAAGTATTTTAAATTTGGATTTGATTACAATGTTTACTAGAATTATGGAGAAAGGTGTTATAAGAGATATGAAAAATCTCTATTTTATTGATCTTATTAACCAAATAGGTTACTAAACTATGTAAAAGACAATGTAGTGAAATGAAAAGTGGAATAAGATAAGAAGAAGACAAAAAATAAAATAAAAAACAAAATAAAAGAGAATATGTTAAAGTATGGGAAATGAAATTCATGTTCACCTTCTTATTATCCTAGCTCTCCCTATTTGTTCCATAGAAGACTATGGCTAAAGAGCTACTAGTTACATTGTAGCCATAAATTATTAAAATAAAAACAAATTAAAGTTAAAGAACTATAACTAGCATAACCACTTTATTAAAAGTGGTTGATATATATAGATGGGGTCATTAGTTTTGGTGGAAAATTGAAACATTATATCAACCATTTTCAATAATGTGGTTATCTCAATACCTTTTATCCTAAAATTGAAACTAAAATTACAAAATTATAAATTCAATTATAATTAATAAATCTTATTGAACAAATAAATAAGTTAAATAAGTATTTTAAAATCATCACTAGACATCTTTATAAAATGAAATTTGAATTTTTTAAATTCACTTATAATTAATAAATCATGTTAAACAAATGAGACACACATAAGTTGATGAAATATTTGATAGCATCACTTTATATCATTGATTGACTTGCAAATAAAAAAAGTCCAGATATTTATTCAAAACATCTTTCTCTAAAAATGAAATGCAAATCATATTAAAAAAACTAATGAACAAACATATATTTATTCAAAACATCCTTCTCTAAAAAGGAAATTCAAATTATCTTTAAAAAAAAACAAACTAATAAAGAAAGATAATTAGCAAAACTAATGAAAAAAGGTAATTATCTATTGACCTTCCAACTAATTTAGTCACTTTCCACATTTTAAGTTCCTGTCAACGTAATTTGCTCACTTTCCACATTTTAAGTTCCTGTCAACCTGAATTCCTTAAAAAAATATTAAACAATCACTTGGAAGTGTAAATTTGGCCATGTACACCAAGACAGATTTGTAAATACTACGAACGAAGCACCTCCAGGTTGCTTAAGAGGGGATATAGTATCCTGCACAGTGTGAAGGAAAAATAAGATAAGTCAAGATGCTACCTGCATAGACGTAAAACAGAGGATGAGTCAAGATATTATTTGCAAACGTAATGAATCTCCAATTAAAATAATTTATCACAAAATTAAAAAAGGTCCACTACATAGTAAAACTAAGAGGTACCACTATAAAATTAAAAAAGCTCCAGTACATAGTAAAACGTAAAGGTACCACTACTGTACCCTCTGATTATTGAAATCTTCCTCGCTTGGGTTACCTTTATGAAAACCCTACGCTCAATAGCATTCCCCCACTCATCCTCTTGAATTCATAGCCCTCCCCTATGCATACAGCCATCGGTCTTTATATATCCACGGAGGTCACACAGGAGAGGAGTGGGAATTCATAGCCCTCCCTTATGCATGCAGCGATCGGTCTTCATATATCCACCGAGGTCACACAAAGGAGAGGAGTGGGAAGGCTATGGATCAGGTTGATCCTTTCTCGCTTGTTGAGTGGGAATGCCGGACGGAATCGATGCGAGGGATGGCCGGTCTAAATTGCGGTTGTGTTTGTTAGGCTGCCAGCTATCAGATCCAGAGTCGAGAGAGCGCTCGATCTCAGCAAACTTCCTGGCCGATCTTGAAACAGAGCCAAAGCCCCACCTGTCCAATAACTTTAGTTGGTCCATTTCGAATTTCGAATTCCTCATTAAAATCAGAAATAAGGATTAATTTGGACATTGTGCTTTCTGCATAATTAACAAATGACAATGAAAAGGATACCTATGGATTCTGCATAATTAACAATTGACAATGAAAAGGTAGCAGAGAAGATTAAGGAACCGGTAGAGAATGGTTATGGTCGTTGGCCTTCCTAGCTCTTTCTATTTCCTGGCTTTTACTCATTCTTAAAGGGTTTTGGTCAAGCCTAGGAGAGTATTTTAAAAATTTAAAAATGAGTATTTTAAAAACTTACAAATTTAGAGAAAAAGATAATTGAGCACCATTAGATTGGTTTTCCCAATTGGGTTCCACCATAAAATCATTTTGTTTATTTTGTAATTGAAGTAAAAATTCTTTAGAAGTGGTTAAGAGGTTGCTTGTATGGATGTTTAATGTAGTTCAATTCGTTAATCCATGGAATAAGTGTGCATTTTGAAATTCCTCGGTATGTCTTCTTAAATATAATGTAACCTGAACAGGCTGACTGTACACTGCCAGTTGTACTTTCTTTTCTTGATTTGCTTGAGCCTATTTAGCTCAACTATTTTCCTTTTGCACAATACTTCTTCATTAACACTTTTCATTGTACTTTCTCCTTACATTCTTAATATACTGAATAATATTTCTTCTCTATTCTTTCTCTCTGCATTTCTTTCTTCACAATTTATCATGGTATCAGAGCTTCAGTGGTAAGCCTCTTCACACAGGCTGGAGAGCAACACGATCCTCACAGTGCATAGCTTAAATCGACATCCAAAGCATGGGACACAGTTTTTTCACAAGGCTTGGAAAGTTGTCCGCCATCCGCTCAAAAGATCGTCGTAGGAAGCTCACATGGCTTGGAAAGTTGTCCGCTATACGCTCGAAAGATCGAGGAAGCAGAGACTGCAGAAGGAGAAAGTTTAAAGATTCATGAACAATTTCAGATTCATCAAAGATTCACGAAGAAGAGCTGTAGGAGGCAGGAACATTTGAAGAATTCAAAGAAATTCGTTCAAATTAGTGAAAGATTGTTGAAGAAGGAAGAATCATTTAAAGAATTTCGGGAATTCTCTCAAATCCGTCAAAGATTGTTGTAGAGAACATAATGCTTCAAAGAATTCTTGTAATTCTTTCAAATCTGTGAAAGATTCACATTTTTTCTTCCACCAGAGAGAATCTTTGCAAGAATAGCAAAGAACTCGCGAAAGCAGCCAAGAACGAGCAATCACAGCCGTAAGATCCATCCTGGGATTAGATCTTAGATGAAAATTCATTTTAGAAGGGACGAGGAGAGCACAGAAAAGGCGAAATAAGCACAGTCGTTAGATCTTGCGTAGAGGACCGATAGCCATCATATCTGTGAGAAAGTGCATGAGGTTTAGTCCTCTGGAGCACACAAGAGAAAAGTTGACTTGCGAAGTCACGAAATCTTGAAATCATCTGGACCGTCCATCAAGGAGGACACGTGGTGAGATCTCGACATTTTGCTGACTCGCAAGGTGTAAAGGTCAGAAGACTGCCGTGAGAATTCACGAATCATGAAATCTCGATTCATTCTAGACCGTTGGATCGAGAAAGATCGTGAGTCGTCGATTTGACTCTATCGCAAAATCGGGAATCGGGATTTGGACAAGAAAATGAGACTGCACTCCAAACCTCGATACGCGAAATCCTGAAATCATCTGGACTGTCCATCAAAAAGGACACATGGCAGCAGATCCAAGCGCCATCAAAATTTCGGCATTTCGGAGTTCAGGATATCGAAGGTCTTGTTGACGAAGGTTGGGACACTCCACGGTGAAAGTCCTGAAATCCCGAAAAGATCACAGCCGTCCATTCGTTGGGACACGTGGTGGAGATCGAGGAAACCGTCAGTATTTAGGCTACCGATGTTTCAAGTTGATAGAGGATTTGTGTCATCGGGGGTCGCAAGTCGCGAAATCGTGAAACGCAGGAGGACTGTCCATCTTGAGGAGACACGTGGTAGCAATCCAGGATTTCAGGAGATTTTCCAAAAGGAGAAGGACACTTTACCATTTCGGCATTCTGCATATCGGTATTTCGGGGGTCAAGAGGACAGGAGATCGGGCGCTTGAGTCGCAAAACCCTGAAACAAGACTGTGGTCTTATGAGTAGTGGTCACATGGACGAAGGCATATCTCAAGGGGCTAATTCGATAAAGGTCATTTCGGCATTTCGACCATCCAAGAGACAAGAAGTCGGGCAACTCAACATTGAATGTCCTGAAAAGAGAAATCCCGAAAAGGCATTTGAATAGGCGCCAGGATATTTAGGATTTCGGCAAATTGAGGAATAGAGAACCGGCGAAGGCATCACTATTCTCAGAATCACAAAAAGTGAGTAGTGCTTTAACAGTTAGGCGCGTGGTCACATTGAATGGAGACTAAGGGCCAATCCAAGGCCGTTAAACTCTCTTCGGTGTTTCAGAAACAGGAAGTTGGAGAGACAAGAGTTCAGAGGACTCATATAATGAAGTGCCAAAGTCAGAATCACGAAGTCAAAACTCACGAAGAAGAAACTCGTGAAATCTAGAATCACAGAGTTTCGAAGTCAGTGCAAGAAATTAGCAGCCTGGTTTAAGCGCAAGAAACAGGTAAACACAAAAATTTTCAATTTTTTTTATTTTCTATTTTGTCAAATTCTTTAAATATGGCGATGTCTAGCAATTTAGGACCAACTCAAGGTCTGATTCTTCTTGGAAAGAACTATGAGTTTTGGTTTCTTCAAATGAATTCCTTCTTGCAAGCATAAGAGTGCTGGGATCCAATGGATCTTGGATATGTGGAACCAGATCCAGCAGAGCTTTCCGCCATGACAAACCAACAGAGAATTTCTCAGGAAACTCAGAGGAATAGAGAAAATAAAGCTAAATTATGTATTCAAAATTCTGTGGATTACTCGATTTTCTCAAAAATCACAGGTGCTACTACTTCAAAATAGGCCTGGGACATCGTTACATCAGCCTACCAAGGAAATGATAGGGTCAAAACAGTCAAACTGCAGACCTTGAGGACACAATTCGAGACTTTAAGAATGACAGAGTTTGAAAATGTGGATCAGTTTATGACCAGAGTCATAGGAATCGTGAACCAGATCAGATTGACTGGTGAAACGCATTGTTGAGAAAGTCCTCAGAAGTTTACCAAAGAAATTTGAAATGGTTGTTACAACAATCCTTGAATCCAAGGATCTATCACGTTTTTCAACAGATGAACTGACTGGTTCCCTGGTGACACATGAGACCAGACTGCATCTCACAAATGAGTCAATCGCCAATGCCTTCAAAACTCAATTCTCCTTCAGCAGAGGGAGAGGCAGAGGAAGAGGCAGAGGTCACCAAGGACGAGGGAGTACTACAAGTGACCAACACTTGAATGGAGGTAATAGACAACAACACCAGAATCAAAATTTTCAACCTCAAAGAGGCAAAGGGAGAAGATAAAATGAAAAAACAAGCATAGAATGCTATTACTGCAAAAAGTATGGGCACTATGAATCTGAATGCTAGAAGAAGTAGGCCGATCATCTCTCAGGCAAAGCACGTGTCAAATCATATGGGAGAAACCTCAAAAGGTCTGTTTCTCTCATGTCACAAGTCTGAAGAACAACCTAAAGATCTCTGGTTGTTGGACAGTGGATGCAACAATCACATGATAGGTAACAAAGATTTACTTTCATGCATTGATTCTTCAATCGCATCTGATATTACACTTGGAAATGATTCCTTAGTCAAAGTTCAAGGCAAAAGAACTGTACCTATTCTTGCTAAACAAAATGAAAAGAAAGACATAAACAATGTCTATCATGTTTCAGATCTGATACATAATCTGCTAAGTGTAGGACAACTCATTGAACATGGCTATAAGGTACTCTTTGAGGGATCATCTTGCAAGATATATGGCAAAACCCCCAACATAAAATTTATTTCTGAAATCCACATGACTCAGAATAGGATGTTCTCCCTTACACTCAGAACTGCAAATCTGATTCAACCATATGCACAAAGTGCATCCACCCTGAATGAAACAATGGTTTGGCATACAAGATTTGGACATATACCCTTTAAGATTCTAAGTCTTCTTCAAAAGAACTCCATGGTCAAAGGTCTTCCCATCTTCAAAGAACAAAATTCCCCATGTGAGTCTTGCATACATGGAAAACATAAGAGAACTAGTTTTTCATAGTCATCCAATCAAGCCAAACAACATCTCGTACAAGTTCACATTGACCTATGTGGACCAATGCAAACAGAGTCCATAGGTGGTAGATTTTATTTTCTAACATTTATTGATGATTTCAGCAGAAAAATCTGGATCTATTTTCTCAGACACAAGTCTGAAACTTTTACAAAATTCAAAGAATTCAAGGCAGAAGATAAAAAACAAAGTGGAAAATATATAAAAGCACTGAGTTCCGATGGAAGAGGAAAATACAACTCCAATGAATTTACAAATTTCTGCAAATCACATGGCATTATCATGCAAATAACAACCAGGTATACTCCACAACAGAATGGAGTGGCTGAAAGGAAAAATCAGACAATAATGAATATGGAAAGAACACTTCTCAAAGAGAAAAGTTTGTCAAATATTTTTTGGGCTGAAACAGTAGCATGCTCAGTTTATCTCTTGAATAGATATCCAACCACAAGTCTAAAGATGAAAGTCTTTCAAGAAGCATGGAGTGGGACAAAGCTAAATGTTGCACATCTAAGGACATTCGGATGCATAACATACACTCACATACCTTCCGAATTAAGGAAGAAACTGGACGATAGAAGTAAGAAATGTATCTTTACTGGATATAGTGAAACATCTAAAGCCTACAGCGTTTACAATCCAATCTCCAAGAAACTAATTCTTAGCAGAGATGTAAAATTTATGGAAAATCAATTCTGGAATGAATCATAAAATCAACAACTGGACAATCAAAATCCATTGTTGACAAGTTCTGAAATTACAAAAAATTCAGGACAACAAATACCTCTACTTGTTCTTCCAAAATTTCAGGTACAAGGACGATCTAAAAATCCTCAGGTAACTCAACTTCAAGCAGAGACTCCTCCTCTAAAATTCAAAATCAGAGAACTCGAAGTTTGAGAGAAATCCATCAGCAGTTGGATGATTTTGAACAGCACAATCTTTTTACATTAATGTCATGTCAACCTACATCTTTTAAAGAAGCAGCTAAGGAGCCACATTGGGTTCAAGCCATGAACCAAGAAATTGACTCCATTGAGAAGAACAAGACATGGGATCTTGTTGTTTTTTCAAGTCACAAGAAAAGTATTGGTGTCAAGTGGGTTTACAAAACTAAACTCAATGAAAAAGGGAATATCTAAAAACACAAGGCAAGACTTGTTACCAAAGATTTCTCACAACAACCTCGTACTAACTATGGTGAAACTTTTGCTCCAGTAGCAAGATTAGACACTGTAAGGAGTCTATTGGCCATAGCAGCCCAACAACAATTGAAAGTATACCAGATGGATGTCAAGTCAGCCTTCCTAAATGGTTTCTTAGAAGAAGAAGTTTATGTCGATCAACCACCTAGATTTGAAGTCCAAGAGCAGCCAACCAAAGTATATCGGCTCAATAAAGCCTTGTATGGCTTAAAGCAAGCTCCAAGAGCTTGGTACAACAGAATTGACACTTATCTGATCAAAAGTGGTTTCAACAGAAGGCAAAATTTCCATTGTATGTTTATATGTTGATGACATGATATATACTGAAAATCTTGAGTTAACAAGTTTTAAACATGCCATGCAATCTGACTTTGAGATGACAGATCTTGGCATAATGAAATATTTTTTGGGGATTGAGGTTGATCAATCAACCAAAGGCATTTTTGTCTGTCAGAAAAAGTATGCAGCAGACATCATCAAAAGATTCAGCATGGAAGAATGCAATCCAGCAGAAACCTCTATACCCCTAGCCACAAAATTGACCAAGAAAGATGAAGGCCCTATAGTGGACCCTACCCTGTACAAAAGTTTAGTAAGCAGTTTGTTGTATCTTACAACAAGTAGGCTTGATATTATGTATACAACCAACCTTGTTTCGAGATTCATGGAATCCCCCAAAGATTCTGAGATATATTATAGGAACTCTCAATTTTGGCATCCTATTTGCTGTGAATCCTATTTGTTGTGAGGGCATTTACTACCTTCTCTTGTTTTTTTTCCTCATTGGCCCATGGTCTAGGCGTTTCAATGAGCCCCCACTAAGATAGCTGGTGCATATTTACTCTTGCTCACATGTCCCGCTTTTGCTTTGGATGATGAACCATTTTCTAGAAGTTTAGTACGCTTCTTTGTGGGGCTGGCCATATGAAAAGTAGCTGACATTAATGGTTTTGGTTAGCTGTTCTAAGAAATGTTTTTTTTCATGGGAATTTGGTGATATAAATTTACACGAACCACTATTTTTTGGTTTTTTATAATGTAGAAATGGATTCAGCATGTTGAAACACAAGACACTCTACAGAAATAATCACTTAAATCTATAGTCCAACAGATTTCAGTTAAATATCCCCAAAAAAAATCATAATTTAGTAAAATCTTTAGCCTAAAACAACATTAATTCATTGAATACAAACAGAATAACTGAATAACTAGGGCGACTGACTTAGTACGGGATTTCTCAGCCATCTAGAACATCGTTTAGTGAAATATTAATTCATTTTGAGAGTGGAATAGGTTTAGAGATCCTTCAATTATTAAAGATTTTAATTGCTGCAGTAGCTATTTGGTTAACTAGTTTATGTGTAGAGAGAAAAATGGTTTATTATGACTCTCGGGTTTCTCATTTATTTGGGTGAAATCAAAGATGAAAGGATGAGTTAGTCAATCAACTTACAAACCAGAAAGTAATTGTACACAGAAATTGTACTGAGTATTTAAGATTTTTTTAATCAGAGAGAAAGAGTTGAGATACAGCCCAGAAATCAAATTACACAAAGAATCAGTGTTGGTGAAACAAGTGGGGTATGAATCCTTCATAAAAACTGGACAAACATTGCAATCTAATTTTCCAACTTGAGTTTCTAAGACTAAATCTCAATATTTATTTTAATTAATTAATTATGTGAATTCACAATGGCGTGTTATGCTTCAATTGTTTTTTAAGTTATAAATTACTCTTAAACTTTCTGTTACAATAAATAGTTAAGCAACATTGTTTTTCATTGAATTGATTAGCTGATTTCAATTGATTGTTGTTTGAATGTTGTACATAGCATTTCCACAACTATCATATGCTGAGCTCCCATTGTATCCAAATGCAACAGCGTTATATTCCGAGATTAGCGAATGTCTATCCATGGCTCGATTTTGGGATTTTTTTTGCCTGACCAATAGTTGTTATTGATTATGGAGGCCGCTGGGCATTCACACAAGTAGCCTCCACCATTTTCCTCAGCTTAAATAGATGTGGAGGAGTTTGAGGTTTTCATTGTCATGGAGGAGTGGCACGCAATTGGCCATATGGAGGCGGTTGGGCATTCACACAAGTAGACTGCACCATTTTCCTCAGCTTATATACATGTGAATCAGTTTGAGCTTTTCATTGTCATGGAGGAGTGGCACGCAATTGGCCTAGATGTGAAGGAGTTTGAGGTTTTCATTGTCATGGAGGAGTGGCACGCAATTGGCCATATGGAAGCGGTTGGGAATTCACACAAGTAGCCTGCACCATTTTCCTCATCTTATATAGATGTGAAGGAGTTTGAGGTTTTCATTGTCATGGAGGAGTGGCATGCAATTTGCCATCACCCTTACCTTTGTCATGCTCAGACTCAGATCAAACCTCTCCTTGCACGATTGGATACCAGATTTTGTGGTGATTTCTATCATGGCGTTGGAGGTTTTCCATTGCTATCGAGCGACCTGCTCTTGGCCATCATCCTTAGTAAATATATTATATATCTGATTTGTTTTCAATGGATGATCAGAGGTTTTTTTTTACTTGTAGCTCATCTGAGTTAGTCATTCAGTGTCTTTGTGCATTCATACAGTTGTAGAGAATACTCTACCCCTTTCTAACAAATTCGTAGCAAAGCTAGGCACTCAAATCGATTCTGTTGAGTTTGTATGAGGGGGTCCTGTAAGCAGTCTTCAATTTTCTTAATGCGCATGTTCCATTGATGTCTTACCGGTAACCGAGATCCCGACAACAGAGATAGTTATTGGAGCGTATTTTTTGCAATATCTTCTGTGAATAAAATTCATAATACTCGGAAGCAGCAGAGTCGTGGTTGTTTGTTGTCATATACCCAACCGATCCGTGTTCGAATATCATCCCCGTTTGGGTCACTACCTTCAGTTGCTATATCAGCACGAAGGGACAGATATTCAATTAGAAGAAGGATTATAGACAAATTGCCATAAAAAATAACCCTGATAAGGGTGGGGATCCAGAAAAGTTCAAAACATTGCCCCAGGCTTATGAAGTCTTCACGGATCCACAAAAAAGGGAGATCTATGATCAGTATGGAGAAGATGCGCTAAAAGATGTAATGGGAGGAGGTGGTGCCTCCGATAATCCCTTTGGCATATTTTACTCATTTTTTTGGGCTTCTTTTGGAGGATCTAATTTTGGATGTGGAAACTCAAGAGGAAGAAGGAAAAAGCAAGGTTGAACCTTCGTTGAATGAGTCATCAACAACAAGTTCACGTGAAGGATCCTTCTTCAAAGTCTTCTTTTGGCTCTAATTTTTATTTAGGTGGATACTGGTAGCCACCTTGGCAATTTTTTCACTAATTTAGAATGGTTTCGCATTTTGACAGTTATTTTAGAGTTTTTTTGTGTCTCAAACATCTAGGGTTGTTTTGAGTCCCCAAACTATGTATTTTTGGCACACAAACTCCCATTAGATAGCCAAATGCATATACTAGGCCATTAAGAATGTGTACTTCTTGGCTGGACCTTTTTTATGGGCTAACGAACACTCTAGCCCTCCAAACACATATCGTAGAAGTTACACCCCGTAGAAGTTGACCTATCAACTAACTACATCGGGCCCACAAACCTTTTGACGTTTCATCTTTAAAGGTTTTTTTGTCCTTTTTGTTACCACCATTATAGCTAGTTTGTGTGCTTTGCATTTTACATTCTTTTGTAATGCATTCATTAATATAATATGAGTTTAATTGTATTGCAATATCTCTATGTGTTTCCTTGTTATATCTCTACCTTCATGTTGTTCTTAATATAAATTGGATCAGTTGTATAAGAGTAAGTTGTTTCTTTGTGCATGTCCATGACGAGATCACACTATTGAGAGTTGGGTCTTGAACTAGTTGGGATTGGGGAAGAACACTCCCACCGACCCAACAATCCTCCCATGGTAGAAGATAGGAGATATGACAGAGCATGAGATCCTATCAAATTGTTTCTCAAGGAAGCCCTCACGCACGAGAGGAATGAGATGATGGATAATTTCACCCAGATCCTTCAATGCTTGCTAACAACATTGTATGCACCTTCAACCAGAAGTCGCTTCATAGGTATGATTCCCTTCAAGGTACAAGTTAATTTTGATATTCCTTTATTTGAAGGCCATATAGATGCGAACGCCTCAGAAAAATGGTTAAGTCTACTTGAGGGTTATTTCTCTATCCAAAAATTTTCCAAAAGTGAAAAAATTACCTTCGCACTTCTTAAATCCCTTCCCCATTTCAAAGACTCATTTAAAACTTACGTTGATCAACATGTCGGCGATGAGTCTGCAATTTTTGGGGGATTTTACACTTGGGTGGATTTTTTTTATACCCTCAAGGAGTGATACTACCATGTTGGAAACTATGGTGACCAATACACGAGATGGACAACTTTTTTTCAGGAGAGAAACCAAGTGGTCTTAGAGTCCATACCTTTCCAAAAAAATTGTGTATTAAAGAATCTAAGCAACACCTAGTTTTGATGTACCACAGTGGACTACATAGGTACATCCAAACAGATATGACTCAGAGCTGCTTACTCATATGATGTTAATATCGAGAAAGAGTTCAAGAAAAAGAACAAGAAGGATTTTAGTTATGCAAACCCATCGCAGTAGAAGCATGTTAAAGGTGGACCTAACTTCCAAAATAAAGGACAAAGAAAGGATTTTCAAACCCAGGACAAACAGTCCAAGCCACAAGGAAAGAAGGGTAACGAGGAGTTGAAGAAGGACACTAGAAAGTAGTGTGAGTTCCACAAAATCCCTTGGTATAACAATAATGAATGTTGATCGAAAAAGTAATTATTGGATAAGATGAAAGCCTCAGAGTCAGATTCAACTCAATCTCTGATTCAAAACTGGATAAGGGAAAACATATCATTTACATGGAACCAAATGTCACCATCGCTACCACAAAGGTCCAACTATAGGAACTAGAGGAACCTGAACAATGGGAGCACCTCTTCCACTCACAGATGTGGGTGAAGGGGAGCCCACTCCATTTCATTGTTCATAGAAGTAGCAAGAAGAACCTAATATCAACAAAGGTTTTCAAGAGGTTGAACCTATCAATGACATTGCACCTTCAACCATACATCATCAGTTGGCTCGTCTAGGGACGATACATCCACGTCAGCTAGCAATGTCGCCTGCACTATAGTATAAAACCCTTCAAAGATGAGGTATTATGTGATGTTTCCAACTTGAAATTTGTGATGTTATTTTAGAACAACAATATATGTCGAAGCGTTATATTGTTTATGAATCTAGACCCCATGATCCAGATTTTATGAGAAGAACGAAATGAATACAGATTATTAACAGGTGTTTAACATAAAATAACAGAGATACAGTAAAACTGGTTTTCTATTCAATAACGAAATAAGTTGAAACTGTAAAATGCAGTGGAAACAAGCTTGTTGGAATGGTGGCGGCTTATCTCTGAGAAGAGATGTGACGGCAGCGCACATTCGCAAGAAGAATATTACAATGAGGCTCTAAAGGCCTTTTTACAATAAGCAAGAATGCCAAAAACCCTAGACATCCAAAAAACTAACCCTAGGAAATGAAGCGCCAAAAGTCATGTGGGCCTCGTCTGGGTAAGCTAGTACATCAACTTCCCGGGGTCGTAACTTTTGCATATGATCTCCGTTTTAGGCGTGTGATAGGTCATTGAAAAGGTATCATCAAGGAGATTCATTTTGGGGGCTCAATCATGTATTTGGTGATCATTGAGGAGCTCAATACTGAAAAACCTTCATTTAGGCCCTCAAAATGGCCCCGGAAGTAAAAACTGCTAAAACTAGTAAATTGCCAAAAATGTCAGAAAGTTGTTTTGAGCCAGTTGGAAAAGGTGGGTGGACACCGATATCCATATGGATCAATCCTCCCTCCTTAGGAAGCAATGGTCTCCATTGCGTTGAGGTCCCCCATTAGATGAGGAAATTTCTACTGAATTTGGCCCCGGGTGAGCCACTTGCCTTGGTGCAGGAGCTGCCCTGCTTTGACGACTCGATAAAGTTGGATCCTTTTTTGTCGAGTGCCCTTGATCTGTCTGTCCACAATCTGATCATTGGATTCCTGTTGTATGCAGTCAGGGTTGAGCTCTGTTGGTGTCAGTTTTTCTGCTACTTCTCAGGTGTCCAATAATGGTGGGAAATAAGGGCGAAGGAGATCCACGTTGAACACTGGGTACAGGCCAAGGAAAGGAGGAATGTTGAGATCAAAAGAATTATCCCCCACATCCTTGGTGATAGTGTACGGCCCATAACGGAGTGGGCGAAGCTTTCGATGGGGTCCTGTAAGGCATTCTTTCTGCAAGTGCAACCAAACTTTGTCGCCCACTTGAAACTTATGCGGCACCCGATGTTGATCATGGCGCTATTTGTACTTGTCATTGGACTTCTGTAGGATATCCTGAACCTGTTGGCAGATGTGGTGGATCCGCTCAATGAACTGGGTGGCTTTGCCAGCTTTAGTTGGAGCAGTAGATGAGTCAGTCGAAGTGACTGCAAGGGGAAGTGCAACATCTATGGGACCCAATGGTTGGAATCCCAACCCCACTTGAAAGGGGCAGTGGCCGATTGAGCTATGCAAGGCTCGGTTGTAGCTATGTTGGACATAGGGAAGGCTCTCATCCCATGTGTGAGGGTTCTTTGAATTATACATGCGAAGGATATGCACAATCATTCGATTTACAACCTCGGTTTGGCCATCTGTCTGTGGGTGGAAGGCCGTGGATTTGGTGAGCTTGGTGTCTAGCAGTGACTAGAGGCTCGACCAGAATGTGTTGATAAATCGACTATCTCGATCTGATACAATGGTTTGTGGGATTCTAAAATGTACCCAAACGCGTTCAAAGAAGAGCTTGGCAGTGGTCTCTGCTGTGATGCTCTTCTTGCAGGCAACCAGAATCGCCATCTTAGAAAAATGATCAACAACCACAAAAACACAGTCATTTCCCCGCTTGGTAGATGGGAGGCCCAACATGTAGTCCATTGAGATGGATTCCCATGGCCTGTCAGGAGTAGGAAGAGGGGTGTACAGGCCCTGTTTCTTAGTGGTTGGTTTGGCAATAGCGCAGGCAATGCAGGACCTGATATACTTGCTGACCTCCTATCAAAGTTTCGGCTAGTAGAAATGTTCCTGTAGCATTGCCACTATCTTTTCGATGTCGAAGTGTCCTTCCACCCGACTATAGTGGGCTTCCCAGATCATCTTCACTCGCTCACTTGACGGAACAAAGATATGACCCAGACGACATAACAACCCATCCTAAAGATGGAAATTATCGACAACTGCATTTGCACCCAACATTTGGTAGGTGGTGGCGAAGTCAGGGTCTTTCTCATAGAGTTGGGGCCATCCAGATGTCTCATGGCCGCAAGGGTCTAGCACCGTGGTGAGTGCTGCGACTGGTGGTCTGCTGAGGAAATCAACGACACGATTGGTGCTTCCTGTTTTATACTTGATGTTGAGGTGGAATTGCTGCAAGTATGTGGACCACTTTTGATGGCGGTCATTCTGCAGTTTTCCCTGTGTCTGCATGAACTACAGTGGCTTATGATCAGTGTGGATGACTGTCTCCTTCCCAAGAATGTAATGTCTCCACTGGCGGCATGCTTGCACAATGGAGTACATTTCTTTGTCGTAAGTAGGGTACTTACGAAAAGTATCGAACACTGTCTCACTATGATAGGCCACGGGGTGGCCATGTTGAGTGAGAACGGTGCCCACAACATAGTCTAAAGCATCTGTCTCGATCTCAAAGGGATGCTACAGGTCCGGTAATGAAAGTACTGGGGCTGAGCACAAGTGTTGTTTCAAATCAATGAACGCTTATTGTTGGGAATGACCCCATGAAAATTTTTCCTTACCACCACCCTTGTTTATTTGGCTGAGGGGCCATGTAATATGGGAGAAACCCAACATGAACCTACGGTAGAAATTAGCAAGTCCCAAGAAGCTCCGAAGCTCAGTGAGTGTTGTTGGGGCTGGCCAGTCACGAATAACTTGGATCTTGGGTGGATGCACATGTACGCCATGCTAATCAATGATGTAGCCCAGGTAATGGACCCTGTCCATGCTGAAGGAGCATTTTTCTAGGTTGGCGTATAGCTTGTGCTGCCGCAGGGTGTGCAGAGCCTTCTGAATGTGCTGCAAGTGTTCGTCCCAAGTCTTGCTGTAAATTAGAATGTCATCCAGATACACCACTACAAGAGTATTGGTGAATGGTCGCAGGATATCGTCCATCATCCTCATGAAAGTGGCTGGAGCATTTGTCAAACCAAAGGGCATGACCAACCATTCAAAAAGTCCTTCCTTTGACTTGAAGGCGGTCTTCCATACATCTTTTTGTTCTATCGGGACCTGGTGGTAGACAGACTTCAGATCAATCTTATTGAAGTATTTGGCCCCTGTGAGTTGATCAAGGAGGTCATCAATTCGGGGAATCGGGTACTGGTTTCTGACATTGATTTTATTCAGAGCCCGGTAATCAATACAGAGTCTCTAGGTTCCATATTTCTTCTATACCAACATGATTGGGCTCCCGCAAGGTGATGAGCTGGGGTGGATGTGCCCCTTGTGGAGAAGTTCTTGGATCTGTCGCTTGATCTCCTCATTCTCTAACAAAGAGCGACGATAGACTAGCCCATTGGGCAGCGGTGCGCCGGGGGTCAGATCGATGGGGTGCTTGACCTAGCAGTGCAGAGGTACCCCTGTCGGTGAGGAGAAGATATCCGAGTATTCTTCCACGACCTTATCTACTTGCTTCTTCTATGTGGAGAGATCGACCGCAGAGACCTTGGATGTGGCTGCGATCTTTCTCTTGTTCTGAGAGAAAATCACGAAGAAGACAAACTTCCCCATCTGTGAGATGACCTTCCTACATTTCTTAACAGAGATCAAGGAAATAGCACTAGGTGGGACGACCTCGGGTATCTTGTACAATTTCCTGTTCAAAGTAATAATAACACTACGAGGCCTAGACTCGTATATAGCATGACGTTTCCATAAATAAGGTTGGCCCGAAATAACATCACAAACTTCGAGAGGAGCAACATCACACAATACCTCGTCTTTGAAGGGCTTGATGTCGTATGACAGTCGGCACTGTTGGCTGACACGAAGATCACTTCCTTGGCGAAGCCATCCAATGGTGTAGGGTTGTAGGTGCGGCGTTGTTGACAGGGCTAGCCGTTTGACAACCTCTGCTGAGATGAGGTTATTTTGGCTACCTCTATCAACGATGAAGTGCAGCGGGGTGCCTTTTACCCACATCTGTGAATGGAAGAGGCGCTCTCCTTCTTCTGGCTCGTCTAGTTCACCAGGCTGGAGCTTGGTGGTAGCAAGAGTGGCACTAGGTTCTGCGTCAATGATCTGTCTTCCCCTTTCTGGTTCTGTCTCGGAGTCAGAATCTGCATCTGATTCAGAGACATTCACTTCGGCCACTAGCGACTGCTTTGAGCAGCAGTCAGCAGTGTTATGCCAAGGGCTCTTATGGAAGTTGCACCACTTCCCGGTATCTTTCTTTGTCTTTCCGATGTCTTTCTTTGCTTGCGGCTTGTACTAGTTTTCTTGATACTTCCCATATTTGTTTTGTCCTTTGTTCAGTCTGTTGGGGCCACCCTTTCCTTGCTTTTGTTGTGAGGGGTTCCCAGGCCCAAATTGCCGCGTCTTTTGTTTGAGCTTCTGCTCGATTCTGATGGCATATCGGTAGGCCGCACCCAAGGGTGAGATGTCCAGAAATTCCATTTCAGTCTGGATGTATCTATGTAGAGAACCACGATACTTGAGCACCAGATGTCACTTCGAATCTTCGATACCCAACTTGGTGTGCAAGGTATGGAAGATATTTGTGAAATCTGGCACTGCTTGGTCTCTTTCTTGCCGTAGTGTGGTCCATTTAGTATACAGGTCGTCATAACTTCCAACAGGGTAGTATTGTTCCTTAATAGCATCCCTGAAGGATTCCCAGGTGGCCGTAACTGAAAATAATGAGGTTTCCTCTATTTCATTTTTCTCACAGAAAGTTTCCCACCAATCTTTGACATGGGGAATGGCTTTGAGGAGCGCAAAAGTAATCTTTTCTCTATCCGAAAATTTATGAACAGAAAAATACCCTTCTAGTAGATTCAACCACTTGTCTACAGCGTCTGCATCTATCTAACCTTCAAATATAGGAATATCAAAGTTTATTTGTACCTTGAAGGGGGCGATGCCTCCGTTCGAAGAAGATGCATCGCCTATTGGTAGTCGTCGAAGGATTTGCGCGAAACTATCCATCATCTCGTTCCTCTGTTGCGTGAGGGATTCCTCAATCAACAGTTTGAAAGGATCTCATGTCCTGTCATATTTATTTTCTCCTGCCATGGGAGGTCGCTTGGGCATGCGAGAGCTTCTGTCCTCAAGAGAAACAAGCTCGAGACCCAACTCTTTGTACTCCGACCTCGTTGGGGACATGCATTAAGACGACAAGGAGCAGACCGCTCTGATACCACTGATCCGGATTTTATGAGTAGAATGAAATGAATTCATATTACTAACAGGTGCTTAACAGAAAATAACAAATATACAGTAAAACTAGTTTTCTATTCAATAACGAAATAAGATGAAACTATAAAATGCAGCGGAAACAAGCTTGCTGGAATGGTGGCGGCTTATCTCTGAGAAGAGATGTGACGATAACGCGCATTTGCAAGAAGAAGATTACAATAAGGCTCTGAAGGCCTTTTTCAATAAGAAATAATGCCAAAAACCCTAGACATCCAAAAACCTAACCCTAGGAGATGAAGCGCCAAAAGTCATGTGGACCCCGTTTGGGTAAGCTAGTACATCAACTTCCCGGGGTTGTAACTTTTGCATACGATCTCTGTTTTAGGCTTGTGATAGATCGTTGGAAAGGTATCATCGGGGATATTTATTTTGGGGGATAAATCATGCCTTCGGCTATCATTAAGGAGCTCGATACCGAAAAACCTTCATTTAGGCCCTCAAAATGGCCCCGGAAGTAAAAACTGCTAAAAATAGTAAATTGCCAAAAATGTCAGAAAGTTGTTTTGAGCCAATTGGAAAAAGTTGGTGGCCACCGATATCCATCTGGATCACCCCATAGTGTCATTATTACTTTGGGAGTTCAACTCTATAGAGCACTAGAGGAAATACCGATTATTATGGTATCTTTGATCTTCACAAAGGAATGAAAAAATGTGGTCTCTCATGATGGGATATTTTTCCTGTTTATGTTCTAGTCGAAAGGTGAACAAAATATCATTGCAACTACCAAAAAATCTATGCGAGGTCTCTCTACAAAGTAGAAGCATGTAGACAAGATATTAGAAGAACACAAAGACATATGTGTCTTACTTTTTGGGGTGCATTTGCACTGTCAGGTAAAGAAATAAATTGATTTGACAAATGATGCTCCTCTTCCTAACGTCCCTATATATATGCACTCTATTTTGGAGAATGAAGAAATCAAACGCTAGATACAAGAGCTAATTATAAAGGGCCACATTAGACCAAGCTCCTCCCAATTGTTCTGGTATAGAACAAGGATGAAACATGGTGCTTTTGTATTGATTACAGATCCTTGAAGAAGATATAAGTCAGTACACAATCCTCCTGATTGATTATCTTTTATATCAACTCAAGGATGACAAATTTGGGTGAAATCATGAAGATGGGTTACACTTTTGCTTGTTTTATGAGAAAAAAAACTGTATTTTCACAAGTTCTTCAACTTCCGTCATACAAAAGTATTTTTTTTATTTAGAATTTCACTTTATAGTAAAAACAAAACTTTTGAAGAATTGTGTTAGCTTTCCAATGACTATTTTTCAAATTTTGTTTATCATGATTTGATATGTAAATTTGACAATTGTTTAACAGTATGTTCCTTAAACATGAAAGGAATGATAATGAGTTCTTTTTTTCTACAACAATGTATTTATTATTAAACTTATGTTTTTAAGAAATGAAATATACTGCAACAATCTACAAAGACTCTATTTTATTATGACTATAATTTTGAATCTAACGGATGAATATTATAATTTCTAGAATGTTTTGAAGTTGACCAAGCTGAAAACGTTGCAAATTTTAAACACATGTTTTTCTACACCTGGTATCTATCTTAATTTTTACTTAAAACTAAAATTTAAATATACCCTTTTGAAAAGAACAGTTTAAGGATTATGAATATATTTGTTTTTATTTTTTCACTGTATATTTTTAGAGATACCGATATTTCATTTCATCGAATCATAATATCTACTGAAATTATTATGTAGTGTTTTTTTTTTAAATTAAATAAAATTAGATAAAAATAAATAAAATGAAAACAAATTATAAGAATTGAAAGTAGATTCAATTTTGGAAACGCTTGTGTCATTTTGGAAACCAAATTCTCAGTATTTGCAAGAGTCTGCAACCTTCGAAGTTCAGTTAATCTTGGGGTGATTCTCTGGTTTTAGTTTTTAGTCCCAAATTCCTTTTTTCGGCCAAAATACTCTTTTGGCCGAAAACCTAATATTTCAGTTGAAAGACTAAAATCTAACGAAAATCGCCAAAACTGAACGGTTTCCAAGGTTTACGGCCGAAAGGATATCGAGCGAATTCCATCAGTTGGAAAAAATGAAAAGACATGTCGTATCATTTGATTTCGTGCCAAATTGTATAAATAGGCTTTCGACTGAACATATTTAACAAAATTCATCAGATGGACAGACAAATATAACCTCGAGGATAGAGATTTCAAAGCATTTCTATTACTGATTGCAGCTGTATTCTTTTCTTTCTTTATTTCTTCCCTCTGTTCCATAGGCTTAATTGGAGGATTGATATCGATACATGGTGTTTTTCTAGAGCACTTAAACAAAGTTTCGAATCATATTTTTGTTTTTTGTTGAATAAGGTAATTGATGTTTGTTCAAGTTTTTATTGGAATAACAATTTATATGTTGAAAGATAAATTTTGAGCATTTTTTCAAGGTGAAGTCTTTGTTGAACATATATTTTACAGATAACTATAAAATTCATGGGAAACAAAAGTTTGCACAAGAGAAAATATGATCGCACTCGAGATGATACTCGCCAAATCGAACAAAGGAAAGAACTTTATCAGAGAAAGAAACAAGAACGTGCAAATATTCAAGAAACAAATGATGATAATGTCAATAGAGATTTTTGAAAAGAAGAAGTTCAACCAGGTATGCATGCACATATGATGATCGAGCACACGACACACATTGGGACTGGATTCAGAAAGTACAGAATTCAAACTATAGAACTCAAATTTAAAATATTTTAAATTTAATATAATTGATTGTTATTACAAATTGATGTTTTTCAAAATTTACATAAATAGATTCATCTCATAATGTTGAAGAAGGCATTGAAACCAAAATTGAAGAAGAAGACATTGAAACCGAAATTGAAGCAGAAGACGAATCACCTATAGGTATGTACATAAATTTAGATAATAGAAGATGAACACTCAAATATATATAATTTAGTGAATTTATGTTCATGTTATGTTTTTTAATATAAATTTTAAATTGAAATATGCAGGAGAAACTATCAACATTGATGATGAAATATTAGAAAATGTTGATACTGACAAATTTGTGAAGAAAAAAGCTAAGCATTATATAAGATATCGAACTAAGAATATGTATAATACTTTTTTCAAAGATGAATCAGTAATAGTACAAGCTCAACTTTTACTTTGTCTAATGAAGTCAAGAAAGTTAAAAGAAGCTACATCATTATTGAGTATTCAAAAGTCAACAAAGGATACAAAGGTGACATAGAATGTCTTTAACAATATAACTAGTGTATTAAAAGCTCTTGGAAAATCTTGAAAAAAAGATGTTCGTGTTGCACGTAGAGTGATACAAATAGCAGTTGTTTCATCTAGCAATATAAAAGATCTCGTGACACGACACATGGAAAAAATGATGGGAACGTCAAGAACAACATTGCATAAACATAGAAAATTTTGTTTCCAAATAGATGTAAATGATAAATTGGCTTGTTGGACAGTGATTTCTAGACAACCCTACAACGATAGACTTGCAGAAAATGTTAAAGAATTGACCCGTAATTGTTGGTTGGAAGAATCTCGTGTTTCACCACATACAAAGGATGTGTTGCGGTGAAGAATAGCATGAAATCAATATGAAGAACATCCAAAACATATATTTCCAATGACACAAATAGATTTGTTTAATAAGTTCAAAGAAGAGCTCACAGAAGTTAAAATTTCCATGAATACATTTGTGCAACAAAAACCATGGTTTGTTAGACCCATCACTGTCTGTGACACGTGTTGTTGTCGTTATCATGTGGATTTTGAGTTGTATTACGACACTTTTTTGGATTTTGGTAAAAATTTATGGCCAGATTCACCTCCTCCTTCCACATTCCGTGTTTTTATATCTGAAATTCTATGTGAAAGAGAAGATGATGATTTATTTTACAAAAAAAAAATTGTTGGTGGAAAGAATTGTGATCATTGTGAAAATCTAAGTTTGTTTCATTCAAAGTATCATATTGATATGAATGATCAATCATTTTCTAATATAAGAGTCAATTGGAAGAGATATGAATATATGAGCAGCACGGTTCCACATTCTTCAAATGTTATTTCCAAAAGGATTGATTTGAAGGTAGATAATATCAGCGCGATAGAATTTTTGAAGAAGTTTGAGGAAGAAATCTATAAATACACCAAGCATTCACATAGAGCTCGATGGAAAGATCTACAATTCAAACAATCCCGTGAAGTGTTTCCACCAAGGATAATTTTGTCTGTAGTTGATTTTGCAGAGAATTACACATTCGCTGCACAAAAGGAAATATAGAGAGAATATTATCATTTTGTTCAAGTCATGATATTTTTCCCCGTTATATATAGACATTATCAACGGAGTCTTCCAAACATAGAAAGCACCAACGACAATCGAAATGTTATTAAAGAATATCACTTTTATATAAGTGATGATCGAGCACACGACAAACATTATGTACAACATTGTTTTGATAAATTTTATGATTCATTGAAAGAACGTGAAATCATATTCGATTGACATTGGATATGGTCCAATGGGTGTGCGGTTCAATTCAAATCTGAATGATCATTCTATTGGTTATGCCATCTTCATAAAAAATTAAACATTACACATTGTTGGAATTTTTTTTAGACTGGTAATGGAAAAGGAGAGCACGATGGTGTAGGGGCACGTATAAAATGAGCACTTCAAAGGTATCAGCTAAACCCTCATGTCGATCGATTTGAATCCACTAAACAAATTGTTGAATGATGCAACATGGCGCTAAGCCATGAATATAATCCATCAAGGGATGTGCGCAAGTGTGTCTATGTATAAATGTTACATGTATGTTCACATGATATATAAACTTGAACGTGTTCAAATTTATATTCAATCTTCAATCATTTTCTTGAGAGATTTCAAGTTGAAAAGTTATTGTCTTGTGCAGGTTTTTTTGGTATGTTGGAATCCAAGATGTAAATAGATCAATCCCATATGACGCTAGTATAATACCCGGGACAAGAAAAATACATTCAGTTAAAACAAAATGTTTTCAAAATGAGTTTGCATCTGATAGATGAAATGACTCTTGTTTTTGTTCAGTTTGCATAGAGGACACAGAATCCATAGATATTTGTGAGAACGAAAATGCAGGATATGTTAAAGCTTGGAGACATACTGAAATTAATGTAAAATGGAAAATGCCACTTGCAAACTCAGAGGATATGGGATCAAATGAAACTATAGTGTCAGTTGATGGCGATAGAGTTTTTGATCTTGTTAGAGAAGGTAAATTTTTTATGTTTAAATCTCTTCAAATAACTTCTAGATACATACTTGTATGATAATCTAACATGAATTATTTGTTGTCCAATATATCCAATTATTTGCAGGAGATGTTTTTTCCATGGTTGCACCTGTAGACAACACTGAAAACGTGAAATATTATTTGATGCGATGCACAGAACAAAAGATGAGGCTATTAGAAGATTTTGATGATAACGGTTTTATATATGAAAGAGGATCCATTGTATTGAAAGGATATTTTTTTCAAGAAACCCATCAAACCGATACTCATGTTCACTTTCAAGACTACCAATCAGATGTCACGAGTTGTCAATATAGTCATTTGGTATGTGCAGTGATGTCAACACACCCTTCCCGCACCCGTAGGTCGGAAGGTCTGCGCGTGCACAAGATATTCTCTTTGCTCACGGCCCGAAGAACACTAATAGATCCTTCTATTTCCCTATTAGGAAATCTGCACCCACATCAATCCTCGTGGGATCCCTCTCTTTACAAATCGGGAGATCAGACTTCGCAGATTCGAGAGGTTAGTGGTCGAGCACTGGACTCTCGAATCCCTTAAAGCCGATATAGTCAACGCTGACCTTTCCCTCTCCTATAGGGATTTCCTCTATCGTGATTTCGGCACTCGGGATGTCGAATAACTTGTTTTTCCGACTCCCGGACCCCGATATGCCGAAACTCCGACACATGCACAAGTTCTGACTTTTCAACAGTCCTTCACTCCATCGACATTTTGGACTTTGTGGTATCATGAATCTTGATGCGTATGTTTCGGGACTTCTCACTGCGAAACCCCGATAAGGCATACCACCTGTCCACCTACCGACTCCTATGGTCCCACACTATTCTTTTAGTCATCGGGATATCGTGTTTCATGATTTCGCGATTCCCATTGCAATGTTTCAGAGTTTCAACCAACGAAACCCCGATATACAAAACCATGTGTAAATCTGACGGCCCTTGTGGCTCGAATCTATGGTCTTGCCCCTCCTGAGCTTCAAAAGTTTAGGGAATACTCATCGTATCTCCCGTGCACCTTTGTGAGATCTAACGGCTCATGGAAATTCACGAATTCTCCTTGGAGAATTCTGACCGTCCGTCCTTCCTAATGAAACCTGCGAAATGACTCAAGTGTTCCTCCGCGGAACTCGTCCACCTGCGGCACAAACTTATGACGCTTCTTACGAACTTTCAACCTCAACTTCCCTACGTTGTCCCTAAACAATTTTGAAGGCCTTATCCTTCATGAGCTTTTCCACGATTCTGCGTCCTCTTAGAAAAAAACCCCTTGCACGCACTCCTTGTGGAAACCTTCCAAACATGTCTGAGTTTTGAAATTCCTTCGACCCTGCGCACTCTTGCAACAACAATGTCTAAATGTTTTGCTCAGGTTCGCAACCCTAAAGCTTCACTTGGCCTGCGCACTCCTTGCATGGCTCCTGTGTCCAATTGCACTCCTGAGATGAATGAGAGCAAAAGAAACCCTATTTGAAACCCTTGTCAAGGCACTCCTTGAGGACACTTCAACTGCACTCCTTGCAAGAACTTTTACTCAGATGGAGAAACAATTGAAACTCATTCCATCACCCTTTCAGACTTCAAACTCAAAGCACAAAATCATATACACAACATATAAAGAAAATGTATAACAGGAAGCAAACATTCATGAGCATATCATTCAGCACCAATACACAGAGAACAATACAAAACCATGAATTTGAATTAACCTCTTCTATTAACTCAAATATCTCTACATGGGTGTTCTTACACAGTTCTCTGCATGCTCTTTCTCTTCTCCTTCTTAAATAATGTTACAATACACAATGAGGGTGTCTATATCTCGTTTCCCTCTTGCGTTCTCAAACTGTCTAATCTAGCATTAAATTCTATCTACCTGCATTAACTACTTTAAATGCGTTCTACCTACTAAGGACGAGAGATAATGGTTCAAGGTCCATTTACAATACACAAGTGTGCCTTTTCTTAATGGATTCATTTAAGATTTCACAACAACTTCAAGGCAATTCCAAAATTTGTGTTGGCGCTTGTCCAACTGTCCTTCGCTCCCGCGTTGGCTTGCTTGATGTTGGTGATGCTCAATAAAAAATAAAAATAAAAATTAGAAATTAGAAATGGAAAATGTCCAAAGTCGATCATGAACAAATAATTGAAGATGGAATACCATTACATTGTTTATAAACAAACTTGACACATGTGTTCATTCCCAAATTTTTAATTTTTCATTGAAAGTACATTCCATATTTTGATAACTTGTTTTGACTATCTTAAAACCTATTTTCAATTATGATATTTATAATACTATGTATAAAAAACTCACTTGGGAACTGCACCCCAATTAGTACCTAAAAGTATATTGTTAATACTTACAACCTAATTAGTATAGGATTTAGGGAACTACTAATTTGTATGGAAGTGAAAGAACCATTTGGTAACTTATACCCCTATCGATACCCAAAAGTATGTCATTGGGGAATTTCACCCTAATTAGTATAGAAGTAAAATGCATGCTTGGGGCACACCTTAATTTACATATATATGAGTGAGACAACAACTTAATGAATTTGCATCTTAGTTAGTGCTAAAATTTTGTTCTTGGGATTTAAACAAGAATTAATATAATAACAAGGGAACCACTTGTGGTGCACCCTATTTGAATAAGAGTAAGAGAAGTACTTACAAATTATGACACCCCCATTAATACCCAAAAGTATGTTCTTGGCTAATTCCACTCTAATTAAAATATGAATGAGGGAATCACTTGGAAATTTATGCCCAAGTATGTTATAACCTAAATTTGTATAAGAGTGAAAGAACCAAGAATCGCTTGGGGTGCACCCTAACTTTAATATAGGATAGAGGATAACTTAATCTTTTAGGGACATTCATTTTATATAATACAAGTTATTTTTTCAAGTCAAGAAGTGAGGTATCCTTAGGCGCAAGGGATGCAACTAATCCTAACTTAGTCATGCTCACTACTAGGCATATTTATGAGACATCTTTAAGTACCTAATATGACTAATAGACCCATCATCATATATCCTTCTAAGCATGCCCCCTTCTAACATTTGGATGAGAATGTTTTTTTTTAAAGAAAGAATAATATTAGGGTAGCTTTATGATATCAAATTCTCATCCCCTCTTGTGGTTGGAAATGGCTCACATGTTAAGACAAGAAAAATATATTTTAATGAAGTTCATTCGATGGGGTTTACTTTCTTTAGAATGTTTGAACTCATTCCCATATATGTATTATGGATCTGTCCTCGTTGATGGGGTTTACTTGCTTTATAATTTTTGAACCCATTCCCATATATTGTAAAAGGTTGATCTATAAACTCTCTATTTAAAGAGAAGTTCCTTCACATATTATGCATGGCTGGATTTGCGAGATTCTAGCAAATTCTAGTGATGGATGACCAAGATACCCACTTCTAACTTCTAAATGGAACTAACCGTTTCTCAATTATATGCATTAACATGACATCTTTATGATACCCAATTACATTGATAGAACCATTAATGTAACCTCTTCTAATATATACAAAGGATTCAATATCAAATGTAACCTCTACATTTAATTAAAAAATAATAATTTTTAAATTGTTTTTTTTTAATTGAATTGTTTTTTGATATAAACATTTAATGTTTCACAATTATTATATATTTAATTATTCACAATGTTAATTTATATTTAATTTAACAAAAAATTTAATATAGATGTAATGCTTTATAAATATTTTAAATGTCAATTATTTTATATGATAATAATTTATTTTTAAGGTCATGATATTTGTGTTGGAGATTATGTTGTTTATAGGATAAGAGATTCTTCCTTAACCATTTTATTGTTATTATTTTATATCATAATAATTTATTTTTAAGGTCATGATATTTGTGTAGGAGATTTGATTGTTATTATTTTATATCATAATAATTTATTTTTAAGGTCATGATATTTGTGTAGTAGATTATGTTGTTTATAGGAGAAGATATTCTCCCTTAACCATTTGATTGTTAAGGTGTACGGAAATATATCACCTTATTCTTTAGTTTTCACCATGACTTCTAAAGTGAAAACACAAATTTTATATTTACAATATTACTTTTTTAAAAAAAACATGAATTTTATATTTACCATATTAATTTATACAGAAATTTAATTTCATTTAGAGTAAAATAAAAGTTTATACACACATTTAATGTCATGTAGTAAAACCAATTATTAATATTGAAGAAGTATAACACTCAAACTATTTGGTGAATTCTATTCCAAGTATATTTACTTGAAGTAATTATTAATGTTGAAGAAGTATAACACTCAAACTATTTGGTAAATTCTATTCAAATTATATTGACTTGAAGTAGTAAGATAGTGGTATAGTGATATAAGGAATGAAAAATTGTTAAACACTATTTCGATTGACCCTTACTTTTTTCAATAGTATATTTTTCTATTTTATTTTAGTAATATTGCATTAGGTTCAAGGGTATATGAACCTTTAGGTGAATATCTCTTATAGATTTAACATTTTGTTAATGACTACATGATAAAATTAAAAAAGGGTTTATCATCTCTTCCATTTTAAGGATTTATTTTTTTTGTCACATCATTTTGAACATTTTATTTTATCGTTAACATTGTCACTTTTGCCAATTTGTCACATCATTTTGAACATTTTATTACTAGTTAACTTTGCCACTTTTTGACAACAGAATCTTTTTTTGATAGTACATAGTGAACATAAAATAAAACATTTAAATTAATACATAGCAGAAAAGTATTTAAGAGATTGATTCTTAATTTAAAATGCATTGTAAAAAAGAGAATACACAAAACATTATTTCATTACTAGTTAAATTTTCCATTCTACCTTTTGACAATATAATCATATTTTTGAAAATACACAGTGAACATAAAATCAAACGTTTAAATTAATACATAACAGAAAAGTATTTAAGACTTTGATGCTTAATTTAAAATGCATTGTAAAAATGAGAATATACAAAACATTATTTTACAATAGAATCATGTATTTTTCATATTTTCGAAAGTACACAGTAAACATAAAATGAAACATTTAAATTAATACATGCAAAAACATTAGTTCATAAAAAAATATTAGTTATAACAAGTTAACTTTGCCACTTTTTTACCATCAATTATGAGAAATAAAATATGAGACAAAAATTGCTATTTTGAATTCCAAAATTATGAAATATATATATATATATATTATAATCAAAATTATACAAAGTTACATTAGTTCATAACAAGTTAACTTTGTCACTTTCTTACCATCAATTATGAGAAATCATATTATGAAAAATCAAATATATATGAGACAAAAATTGTTATTTTGAATTCCAAAATTATGAAATATATATATATATATTATAATCAAAGTCTGAATAGTAACACTGTAAAATACATAAGTTCCACATCCATTTTAGGATGATAACAAAAACAAAGACATTTAAGTCCATAATCCTGAAATCTAAGCCATCGCTTTAAGATAGATCACTTCATACATGAAATTCAAACCTGCAAAAAAGAGATTTCAAAAATTAAAAATTTACAATTCAAACGTGCAAAATAATACAGAATTCAAATATTGAAATTAAAATAAAATTGACATACATACCAAAAGAGTTAGCAAAAAAAAGATTTAAAAAATTAAAAATTTACAATTCAAACATGCGAAATAATACAAAATTCAAATATTGTAATTAAAATAAAATTGACATACATACCAAAAGAGTTAACTGTCATCATCCAACATACTATTTCCCACAAAATATATTGTAAACATATTTTCCACCAAATATAATTTAGACATGTAAAAATAAAAACATAATAAAAAAACAAATAACACATATTAGCATATATACTATAACTAAATATTAAATAAACAAAAACTAATAATAACATAACCAACCACAATTAAACAGATTTAAGATCTAGTTACTCTCCAATTAAGAGTACATGATTTAAACAATTTATAAATCTTATCTAAAATCTTAAAAAAATATAAAAAGAAAAATTATGTTCTTGGTAAAAAAAAAATTGAATTAGAGTTATATAATAATCTAAAAATAAATATAGAACTATGTATGAAGAAAATTCACAAATATCCATATTAAGTCATTCTTCCAATGAAATACTTATCTCCTTGTGAATAACATCTCAAATCCTTGAGGTGAAATTCTCCTTGTGGATAAGGTCTCAAATCCTTTAAGTGAAATTCTCATCCCAAGCGATGTTATTGTGTTCTTGGTAAAACAGATTGTGAGTTAGAGTTAGATAATAATCTGAAAATAAATATAGAACTGTGTATGAAAATAATTCACAAATCTCCATGTATTAAGTCATTATTCCAAAGAAATACTTATCTCCTTGTGGATAAAGTCCAAAATCCTTCAGGAAATTCCTCTTGTGGATAAAGTCTCAAATCCTTAGATGTAATTCTCATCCGAGATGTTGTTATTTGATCATATTTACATAGAAATGAAATACTAATCTCTTGAACAGTTAAATACTTTTTTTCTTCTTTTGCAGTGGTCATATAATCAAATTCCACGATGCCCTTTCGAACTGAAGGAATCATAAATCTCCATATTAAGCAATTCTTCCCAAAAACTACTTATTATCTAAAAAAGTTCACAAATCTCCATTTTAAAAACCATTCTTTTGAAATATACTTATCTTCTCTTTCTTCAGTGGAATAGATATTCTCATATAATACTACGCCACTCTTGGACAAGAAAGCAAGGAATGCAATCAAGGAAAATTTAGAAACTTTCTCTTTTCTGATGTGGGATAGAATTTGTTCTCAAATATTCAAACATATTCAAGTTCAAAATTAAGTCTTCATCATGATCTAACCTTACATAAGTTTGAATGTACACCATTTAATACAACGACAAACTTATCTAGGGGTTCTTTATAATTCAAAATAATTGAGGAAAGGCTAAACTATAAATTTGACAAAACAAAAATTTGATAAAAGTCAAGAACATACATTTATGAATCATCCTGAATGGACACATCATTTCCTAATCTAGGTTCTTCCTCAATCCCCATATCCCTTCCGAACACACTCTCAGGTACTTTGTTCTCCACATTAGCCTATATAACACATTTCAAATTTAAAAATTTAAAAAATTATATTTAAATGATTATATAACACATTAAATTTAAATGATTTTAAGACATTAAATGATACCTATGAACTCCCACCCTCTTCAAACTCTCCCACTGAGAATTGAGACAAGTCATCCCAAGTACCAGGAGATGGAATAGAGAGTTGTGAACAACACAACTAAGAGCTAAATATATGATTCAATGTGTTCACAATTATACAAAATTATAAATGTTGTTGACCTCTTATTCAAAAGAGTGGAGATTGAACAACTATTAAAAAAAACATACTCATTTCAATCCATCCAAATTCAAACTTGTCAAATCAAGTCTCCTACCGACTGGAGATTCATTTAACATATCTCCAAACTGCAATTAATAGCAAGAAGAACTCGATTATTTCTATAGAGACAATGATATATAAATCTAGAACTCGAAGTAAACTATCATAAAATGCGTCAAAATTTTCTTAAATAGATCACATACCAATTTGCGATTCAGGTCATCATCCTAAATGACCTTCTTCCAACCATCCCGAAAAAAATTTTCATACTCCAAAACTTCTTCTACTAACATTGCATCTAAGTCTGCATCTGTTTTATCAACAAATGTGGCCTGGGAATTGGCTTATGCTCTCTGACGCTTCATGCCAATATCAACACCATAAAACATAGCTTCCAAATTTTCCCTGATTGTAGTCCTGACCTCTTTGCCAACTTCTGATGTAGCCTGGAACTCTGAAAGTGATGCAAATGCCCCTGTTGAGAAATTTACTAAAGGTTGTGGAGGCCTCGGCAATGCTGCACTTTGATATGCCGCTTTGCGATCATAAGAACGTCATTTACTAGTTCCATAATATTTGGATGGCAGACTAGTATAATCCGAGTGCATGTGCAAGAAAAACTCCGCAAAAAAGTGTCTTGCAAAATAGTGTGGAACCTCATCGTTTCATGGAAATTTCTCATATGCCGCCAAAAAGATTTTGTACAGACGTCCTGCAAAGTGAGGGTGCTTAAAATATTGCACCTTCAACATTTTTCACTTTGGGCTCTCTTTGAAATTGAACATGGAGATGGCATCTTCTTTTGAAACTCTGTTTTTTACTGTCTCCCATTTATCAGGACCCATCACCTCTGACTTTTGCTGCCTCATTAGATAGAAAAAACTATCAGTGGTTGGCTGTGACATCCCCCAAAAATAAAATATTTTTTATTTTTGAAATAGGCTGGAAATTTATTTCCGTTTTTGGAAAATTCGAATCTGATTTTTTTTTGCAATTTATGGCAATTCTGAATTTCAAATTTAATAATTGTATGTAATTATTGTGACTATTGGGCAGAGATCTATTTGGACTCAACTAACCATTTGACTATGACACTTGTATCACAACAAAATATTTATATTAATTGCAGGAGGACAAATGGAACAACCATGCTAAAATCAGCTGACCATGACTCCATGAGTGGGGAACATGTTGGAACTGCCTCTAGGTTGATTATGAGAAGTGGAAAATTAGAGATTTGGCCACTGACAGCCCCTGAAAATTAGGGATTAAGAAAGATGCGAAAATCCCCAAAGGAGGGAAAAAGACATGGGCAAAAAAAATTGATAAATAGCATATGCGAGGATGCAGGATGCTTCCAAGTATGCTGGGAAAGATTTTTGAGCTCTCTTGCTGTTATGAACACTGGGGATTAAGAATGAGGCAAGAGGAGCCTACCGAAACCGAATTGCCTTGTTGTTATGAGCATTGTTGAGTCAGTATGAGGCAAGAGGATAACTGTTGGAATTGAAGGACATTGTTGAGGAGGAGCTTCCAATTTCGCCCTCATGGATTCATGGTCAGGCTAGGGGGTGAATCGAGCAAGTAGTTTGGTTTCCATGTTCTACGATTGGGAGGAATGTGGTTGTTCCCTTTGTCTTCCTGCGGATTGGATTCAGATATGTTAATTTTCCCCTCTCTATTATGAATGGCTATGTCTTTTGATGTTATGTATCTATTGAATTTGAATTGGAATAAGTTACATTCTCTGTCTGTATGACCCTTTTTGCATCTGGTGTATTGTATCTGATTAAATCGGATCTATAACGAATTCTTCCCACTTTCTGTTCGAATGTTTTATCTGATGCTATGTATCTAACTATATGCTCTAACAATATGTAAACAATATATTAGATGTATAGAATGACGAAATTCGGGAGTTAAAGAATGTTGGAAACCCCTTTTTGTTTTTTTCGGATGCTAAAACAATCTTGAGAATCGACGCCTTTCAGAGGTTTTTTGTTTTCCTTGTTTCTTTTCATAATGGGCTACCCTTTCCTTAGTCAAGGTATATGATGAATTTAGAGATTTTCCGTTATAGAAAACCTTTATCCTTTTGTACCCTTCTGTGCGTGTAAAATTCTTAAGTCTTTATGCTTTCAGAATTCGGGAATTGTTGGGTGTTGTTGTTCGACATTTGAGACCCCGAAAACCCGAATCCCAAAATCCCAAAGTGTTAATTCCACATCCTTTCACTTTTTAGAATTCGAGAATTGTTGTGTTATGTTTTTTGACATTTGAAACCCCGAAAACCTGAATCTCGAAATCCTGAAGTGTTAATTCCACATCCTTTCACTTTTCAGAATTCAAGAATTGTTATGTTATGTTGTTTGACATTTGAAACCCTGAAAACCCGAATCCCGAAATCCCAAAGTGTTAATTCCACACCCTTTCACTTTTCGAAATTTGGGAATTGTTGTGTTATGTTGTTTGACATTTAAAACCTCGAAAACCCGAATCCTGAAATCCCGAAGTGTTAATTCCACACCCTTTTATCCTTTTCACATTTCAGAAGTTGTTATGCGCTGTTGTTTGGTATTTGAAACCCCAAATCCCGAAATCTCGAAATGTTAGTTCCACATTCTTTTCTTTTCACAATTCAGGAATTTTCTATGGTTGATGTTTCGGCTTTTGAATTCGTGGGATTCTGAACCCCGAAATCCCGAAATGTTAGTTCCACGTTCTTTTCTTTTCGCAATTTCAGGGTTTCTTTGTGTTTGATGTTTGGTTTTTGAAGTCGCGGGATTTTGAACCCCGATATCCCGAAGTGTCAGGCATTTTCGCATTTTCGGAAGTCTGTTCATGTTGATTTTGGACACCAAAACTCATGAAGTTATGAACCCCGAAATCCTGAAATGTGGGACCCACCTTTCCTATTTTTCCTTTTCAGAGGTTTGTATATGTTGATGTTTGGCTTCTGTACTCACGAAATCCCGAACACCGAAACCCTGAAGAGTTCGACATCTTTTTTCAATTTCAGGAAATGTTGTGTGTTGATGTTCAACTCTTGTACTCGGGAAACCTCGAATCCCAAAACCTGGAAATGTTGGCCCACAATTGTTCTGTATTTTGGATTTCGGCAAACAATAGGGTCCTTTGTTTTGTTTAGTACTTGTGATCACCGAAACTCAATTGACCTCTGTTTCTTCGCAAAGCTGTAGGAACTTAGAAGGAACTTATTGTTAAGGGAACAACTCTAATAATGTAATGAATGGACTGGTAAAAAAACGTTGGAGAATCTTCATCCCAGATAGAGGTATGGGAGTAACAGACCATATTACAAGTCGATTGTATTGCAAACATAGGGTAATATTTTTATGTAGGGTTTTGGTCATAAAAACCCCAAGGTTGTTTGTATTGTTAAGACTTTGGTAGTGTTATAGGTACTAGCAGATAAGAGAGTAATTATAAATTTCAGGATCTTAATTAAACATTGAAGTGATGAGTAAATACTCATTATATCGTCGATTAGAAAACTTAATTTGAATGGTAAGGACAGTCGATGACAGTAAGGACTCTAACAAACCTTCAGACTCAAGTCTTCTAATAGAAAGCTTACTTGCTTGAGATCTTGAAACTTTTCAAGGATAAATGTACAAATAAAAAAAAAATTAAAATGGTGATTTTTGAGGTACATTACATATGGTATCAGAGAAAAAGTTACAACACTGGGCCTGAACAGGGCCACATTAATTGCTTAGTATATATTCTGATTTATGAAAAAACTAATAAATCTTGTGGATTACAAAGAAAAATCTTTTTTGTTTTGTGTTGAATAATGGCAGCCCAAGAAGGTGCAGAAATCAAGGTGGAAGAGAATCCAAAACAAGGACCTCCTAGAGATCCAAGATATAATAGTGATGGAAGCTCACCCACGGAGGTGTTGGAAAAAATGAGAAACCTTATTGTTGAACTACAAGATTTCAAGGCCGACAATGAAAAATTGAAGAAGGCACAGCAGGAACAACAAGAGATAAATGAAATCCTGCTGCATAGTATAGTAACCAAGAAAATCCCAAAAGATGGTAACCCTGAGGAAGAGGTCAGCAAAAAGGCCTCCAAGAATTCTGGTGTGAAAACAAAAAAAGGAGACAGTTTGTCTGAAGGGACACTTTCAGCTAAAGACAAAACCATACCAGACAAAAAAAGAAAACAAACAAACCACCTTGAAGGAGAATTTAAAAAGATTAAACCAGCTACCTTTGATGGACAGTCCAGGACAACAGAAGAAGTCGAGGCATGGTTGTTGGACATCAAAAAATACTTCCAATTCTACAACTATTCCAGCAACATGAAGGTCAGAATGGCCATCTACAATCTGAAGGGGAAGGCAAGGATTTGGTGGCAGGGCCTGAAATTGGCCAAGGGCCTAAAGGACAAACAATTAGAATGGTCTGATTTCAAGAAGTATTTTAAGAAACAATACCTTTCAGAAAGATATTATGAAAGGAAGACGAAAGAATTTTATGAATTACGACTCAGACAAATGATGATGGATGACCTTATAAATAAATTTTTGGAACTACTAAGGTTCGTACCATACATCCGGGAGGATAAGGTAAAAATCTTGCGATTCTTAAGTTGTTTACCACAGTCCTACAAGGACAAAATTGAGTTTGACAACCCCAAATCCTTGAGTGAGGCATTTAGGAAGGCACGAATGTGCTATGACCAGTATAAATAACAAGTAGATTTTCCCAAGACTTGGAAGGATAAGAAATAAGATGGAATGCACCAGCAGAAGAAACGATACTAGCCAGCTCCTTATCGGAATGAAGAAAAAAGTTTCCCAAGGAAAGATTTTCACTCCAATCATCTGAATATGCAAGGGAGCGGTAAACCGGTAAACCTGGGAATGAAGAAGTTTGGGGACAAATCCTGCGAGCCATTAATATGTTGGGAGTGTGGAGAGCCTCATCTAAGGAGGAGCTGTCCATGTCTAATTGCAGCAAACAACACTACTGTCCACAATTTGCAGGAAGCCTCGACAGTGGGAGACATGGACAGAAGTCTGCATTGGATAAATGCAGCCATAGATGGTCGAAAAGCTGACCAGCAGTCCTCGGTGGTAGAGATCGAAGGTAAAATCCATGAAACTCGAATTTCTATTTTAATTGACCTTGGAACTACGTTAAGTTATATTACTCCCAATGTAGTAGAGTCGAATAAACTTAAGAAACAAAAGCATGCAAAATCTTGGCTTGTACAACTAGCAATAGGAACTAAAAGAAAAGTAGTTAACTTTATTTCTGATCTTGAGTTTAGCTTAGATGGTCAAAAGATAAGGATCAATCTGAACATCCTACAACTAGGATCTTATGATATGATTATCGGGATGGATTGGTTGGAACAACACAAAGAAGTACTAGACTGTTATACAAAGATACTTAGCTATAAAGATAATTTTGGCACTGTTGGAATAGCCCAAGGTATACCAAAACCTGTGTCAGTCGGACAAGTTTCAACGATGCAATTCAAGAAATGTACTAGAAAGGGATGTCAAGTTTACGTCATCCAAGTGACGAATCTATTAGAAACAGAAGATAAGCCCAAGTTATAAGACTTTGTTGTCCTACAGGAGTTCAGAGACATGTTTGTTGATGAGATACCAGAATTACCTCCTAGGAGAGAAATAGATTTCTCTATAGACTTACTGCCTGGATCAACCCCTATCTCTAAATCACCCTACCGAATGATTCTATTAGAACTGATAGAATTAAAAATACAATTACAGGAATTTTTGGACAAAGAGTATATTAGACCAAGCGTCTCGCCATGGGGAGCACCAGTCCTCTTTGTGAAAAAGAAAGAAGGTACTCTAAGACTATGTATCAATTATAGACAACTAAACAAAGTGACCATTAAGAACAAATACCCCTTACCACGGATAAATGATATGTTCAATCAAGTTGGTGGGGCCAAGATCTTCACAAAATTGGATTTACGATCTGGTTATCATCAAGTTAGGATAAAGGAAAAGGACATAAACAAAACAGTTTTTCGAACAAGATATAGACACTACGAGTTTGTAGTCATACCTTTCAGACTCACTAATGCACCAACCACATTTATGTGCTTAATGAACATCATTTTCAACTAGTACTTAGACAAGTTCATAGTAGTATTTATCGACGATATTCTGGTCTATTCTAAAACGGAGGAGGAACATGATGAACACTTATGAATAGTTATGCAAACACTAAGGAAACACAAACTATATGCAAAATTCGACAAATGTGATTTTTATCAAAAAGAAATACAATATTTAGGACATGTCATTTCCTTGGAAGTTATTTTCGTAGACCCGAAAAAGATAAAATCCATCATGGAATGGCTAGTGCCTAAGGATGTGGCAGATATCAGGTCATTCATGGGAATCACCGGATATTATCGTAGATTTATAGAAGGGTTCTCCAAGATATCCTACCCTATCACATCATTACAAAAGAAAGGGACCAAGTTTAACTGGTTGCAAAAGTGTCAAGACAGTTTTAACAAGCTAAAATAATTATTGACATCGACGCCCATCTTGAAGGTAGCAGACCCAGATAAAGACTTCACAATATGTGTTGATGCAAGTAAAGAGGGACTAGGTGGTGTTCTAACTCAGGAAGGGCACGTGATTTGTTATGAGTCCCGGAAATTAAAGGAACACAAGAAAAATTATGTCACTCATGAGTTAGAATTGGCAGCAGTATTACATGCCTTAAAAATGTGGCGACACTATATAATGGGCAAGAAATTCCTACTATTGACGGATAATAGCGGAGTGAAATGTTTGTTTAACCAACTAGACCTTAATGCAAGACAAGAAAGGTGGCTATCCTTCCTGATCGAATTTGACTTTGAGTTCAGACATATCAAGGGAAAGAAAAATAAAGTAGCATATTCTTTAAGAAGAAGAGTCCATGGGTTATTTGAGATAAATATCAGCATGGCAGAAAGTGATCTAGAACAAAGAGTAAAAGTGGCAGGAATTAATGACAGAAATTACACTAAGATGATGGAAGAATTTCAAAACAGTATCACAAAGTCAGATAAACCAGTTATAAGTATCGACAAACAAGGACTATTAAGATTTAAAAACAGACTTTACATACCAGATTCAATAGAGCTAAAATTAACTATTTTAGACTAAGTGCATAAGAAACCATATTTTGGCCATCCAGGTTACCAGAAAACAATAACAACACTCAAAAAACTATTTTACTGGCCTAATATGAAGGGCGAAACAATAGACTATTTGGCTAGGTGACAAGATTGCTAGTAGGTTAAGGCCAAACACCAACATCCAACTGGCCTATTACAACCATTACCAATACCATAATGGAAATGGGAGACCATATCACTAGACTTTATAACAGGTTTGCCTAAAACTCAGAAACAAAATGATTTAATCATGGTTGTAATCGATAAACTTAGTAAGTCTTCACAATTTATTCCTGTAAAGTCTACTTTTAAAAATATTAATATTGCTGAAATATTCATGAAAGAAATTTTTAGACTGCAAGGTATTCCTAAAATGGTGGTTTCAGATAGATATATAAAATTCACATCTACTTTTTGGAAGGAATTGTTTGCAGGGCTAAATACTAATTTGAATTTCAGTACGAGTTATCATCCACAAAGGGATGGACAGACCGAAAGGACAAATCAAATCATAGAGGATATGCTCCACATGTATGTAAGAACAAAGCCGAACAAGTGGGAAGACTACCTACACTTGGTAGAATTTGCACATAATAATGGGTACCAAACTTCAGTTAAGTTGAGCCCTTTCGAAATATTGTGCAGCAGAAAGTGTAAAACTCCAATTAGTTGGGATAACCCAACTGACAGACTCATGGTTGGGCCAGAGATGCTCCAAGAAATGGAGAACATGGTAAGAAAGGTACAACAAAACTTGGAAGAAGCATAGGATAGACAGAAGAGCTATGTAGATCAAAAAAGAAGACACTTGGAATTTCAAGTGGGAGACCATGTTTACTTGAAGGTCAAAGCCCGGAAAAACTAACTGAATTTAGGGAATTATGCCAAGCTGGCACCCAGGTTTTATGGGCCCTTTGAGATACTGGCTCGAATTGGACTCGTAGCATATCAGCTTGCACTTCTAGCTAATCTAAGAATTCATAATGTATTTCATGTTTCTTTGTTGAAAAAGTATATTCATGACCCTACTCATATGATTGATTGGAACTTGGTGCAGGTGGAACCCCTGCGCATTCTGGACCAGAGAGAAATAGCACCTCGGAATAGAGTCGCCGCTCAAGTAAAGGTGCAATGGAAGCATTTTAGTCCTGAGGAGGCCACTTGGGAATTGGAGGGAGATTTGCAGAAATCTCATCCAATCTTGTTCTGGAAAAGGAATGAACATTGAGGACAGTGTTTTACTGAAGGGGGAAAGGATGTGACATCCCCCAAAAATAAAATATTTTTTATTTTTTAAATAGGCTAGAAATTTATTTCCGTTTTTTACAAATTCGAATCTGGAATTTTTTTTCCATTTATGGAAATTCTGAATTTCGAATTTAATAATTGTATTTAATTATTATGACTATTGGACAGGGATCTATTTGGACTCAATTAACCATTTGAATATGACACTTGTATCACAATAGAATATTTATATTAATTGTAGGAGGACAAATGGAACAACCATGTTAAAATCAGTTGACCATGACTCCATGAGTGGGGAACATGTTGGAACTGCCTCTAGGCTGATTATGAGAAGTGGAAAATCAAAGATTTGGCCACTGGTAGCCCTTGAAAATAAGGGACTAAGAAAGCTGTGAAAATCCGAGGGAAAAAGACCTGGGCAAAAAAAATTGATAAATAGCATATGCGAGGAAGAAGGATGCTGCCAAGTATGCTGGGAAAGATTTTTTATCTCTCTTGCTATTATGAACACTACAGATTAAGTGTGAGGAAAGAGGAGCTTGCTGAAATAGAATTTCCTTGCTGTTATGAGCACTGTTGAGTCAGTGTGAGGCAAGAGGATAACATTGTTGAGGAGGAGTTTCCAAGTTCAACCTCATGGATTCATGGTCAGGCTAGGCGGTGAATCAGGCAAGTATTTTGGCTACCATGTTCTATGGTTGGGAGGAATGTGGTTGTTCCCTTTGTCTTCTCGTGGATTGGATTCAAATATATTAATTTTCCCCTCTCTATTATGAACGTCCATGTCTTTTGATGTTATGTATATATTGAATCTGAACTGGAATAAGTTACATTCTCTGTCTGTATGACCCTTTTTGCATCTGGTGTATTGTATCTGATTAAATTGGATCTGTAACTAATTCCTCCCACTTTCTATTCAAATGTTTTATCCGATGCTATGTATATAACAATATGCTCTAACAACATGCAAACAATATATTAGATGTGTATAGAATGACAAAATTTGGGAGTTAAAGAATGTTGGAAACCCCTTTTTGTTTTTTTTCGGATGCTAAAACAATCTTGAGAATCGACGCCTTTCGGAGGTTTTTTGCTTTCCTTGTTTCTTTTCAGAATGGGCTACCCTTTCCTTAGTCAAGGTCTATGACGAATTTAGATATTTTCCCTTACAGAAAACCTTTATCCTTTTGTATCCTTCTGTGCATGTAAAATTCTTAAGTCTTTATGCTTTCAGAATTTAGGAATTGTTGGGTGTTGTTGTTCGACATTTGAAACCCCGAAAACCCGAATCTCGAAATCCCAAAGTGTTAATTCCACATCCTTTCACTTTTCGGAATTCAAGAATTGTTGTGTTATGTTGTTTGACATTTGAAACCCCGAAAAATCAAATCCCAAAATCCCAAAGTGTTAATTCTACACCCTTTCACTCTTCAGAATTCGGGAATTGTTGTGTTATGTTGTTTGACATTTGAAACCCTGAAAACCTAAATCCTCAAATCATGAAGTGTTAATTGCACACCCTTTTATCCTTTTCACATTTTGAAAGTTGTTATGCGTTGTTGTTTGGTATTTGAAACCCCAAAACCCTGAACCCCGAAATCCCGAAATGTTAGTTCCATGTTCTTTTCTTTTCACAATTCGGGAATTGTCTATGGTTGATGTTTTGGCTTTTGAAGTCGCGAGATTCCAAACCCTGAAATCCCTAAATGTTGGTTCCACATTCTTTTCTTTTCGCAATTTCAAGATTTGTTTATGTTTGATGTTTGGTTTTTGAAGTTGCGTGATTCCGAACCCTGAAATCCCGAAGTGTTGGGCATTTTCACATTTTTGAAAGTTTGTTCATGTTAATGTTGGACAACGAAACTCGCGAAGTTCCAAAACCCAAAATCCCAAAATGCGGGACCCGTCTTTCCACTTTTGCCTTTTCGTAGGTTTGTATCTATTGATGTTTGGCTTCTGTACTCGCGAAATCCTGAACCCTGAAACCCCAAAGAGCTCGGCATATTTTCGCAATTTCGGGAAATGTTGAGTGTTGATGTCCGACTCTTGTACTCGCGAAACCCCAAAATGCTAGCCCACAGTCATTATGTATTTCATATTTCAGCAAAGAACAGGGTCCTTTGTTTTGTTTTGTACTTGTAATCACCGAAACTCGATTGACCTCTATTTCTTCGCAAAGATGTAGGAACTTAGAAGGAACTTATTGTTAAGGGAACAACTCTAATAATGTAATGAATGGACTTGTAAAAGAACGTTGGAGAATGTTCATCCCGGATAGAGGTATGGGAGTAACAGACCGTATTACAAGTCGATTGTATTGCAAACATAGGGTAATATTTTTATGTAGGGTTTTGGTCATAAAAACCCCAAGGTTGCTTGTATTGTTAAGACTGTGGTAGTGTTATAGGTACTAGCAGATAAGAGAGTAATTAAAAATTTCATCATCTTAATTAATCATTGAAGTGATGAGTAAATACCCATTATATCGTCGATTAGAAAACTTAAGTTGAATGGTAAGGACAGTCGATGACAGTAAGGAATCAAACAAACCTTCAGACTCAATTCTTCTAACAGAAAGGTTACTTGCTTGAGATCTTGAAACTTTTCAAGGATAAATGTACAAATAAAAAATAAATAAAAATTAAAATGGTGATTATTGAGGTACATTACATTGGCCCCATCTTCTGATATGCATCTATAAAGTTTTCCAGTGAATGCAAAACAATTTGCAAACTTTGTTTTCTCTCCTGAGGAAGTTCCAAGACTGCCAAATCATTTTCCAACCTCTTTTTAACACCCGAGCATAGCTCAAGCATCATTCCTTTAGTATTCCCTTCCGAGGGAAGTTCATCGCCAACATCTGAAGGATATGTGGATGTTGGCATGTAATCTTTTGTTTCTTCATAACGCGGCCTTCTAAATCCACCTTCACCCTCTGCACCGACATTTTAATCTTCGTGACATGAACTCTCATTGTCGTTCCTTGCTCTAAATTGATTTCCTACACACACATTTGAAATAACTTACAGATTTAACCTCACATAAATTTAAATACAACAAAATTCAACAAAAATAGACAAAATATAAGAAAATTACCAGAAATTATCTCTTGTCCAAATCTATTCCCTACATTCTCAGGTGTAGGAGTATTGATGCACAACCTATCTAAGAATGATGCATCCATAAAACTGGTTTGAGGAGGTTCTGCAGTTGATCTATTTACAGACTCGTTTGAGAATATCCTCTGACGAGATTGTTGGTGCTCACTCGAAATCTTAGTTGAAGAAAGAGTTCATGTTCTTCCTTATTGAGAATGCCTAGATCGTTTGTGAGGAATGTTTGGATAATCTTGTGTCGACATCACTCCTCAATATCTATCCACAATGCAAAGTTTATCAATAAAAATCCAGAGATGTACACAAGTTCAAGCAATTAAAAACGTAGAGATAAATCAAAGTTTTAAACATTTAAGCCACAGAGGTACTCATTCATTAGAATGCGCAAATACTGGTCATTCAGCCATGAATCAATCAACTAAAATATAAGTAAGGGGTCCATAGACAACATGGCAGATTCTTATCCTTCACTCATTCTCCATGCATAGAAAAGTAGGGAATTTGAATCTATAGGTATTTAAATACCGAAGTGATGACCGTCGATTCGGCTCCTGGCTGACTGCTCAGGAAAGCACTGATGAATAAAGGGATAAGTGATAGAAGATAAAACCACAAACTTTTCACAATAATCAATAAAACCCACACATAGAAGTCATTGAAATCATAAGTTGGGTTCGCCAAGGGACTGCCATTCCACTCAGAGGTTTATCATTCACAATCCACATCAAAGAATAAGACACAAAAACTAAACATTCATCCATGAATCAATCAACTAAAAGATAAGTAAGGGTTCCATAGACATCATGGCATATTCTTATCCTTCACTCATCATCCATGCACAGAAAAACAGGGCATTTGAATCTATAGGTCTTTAAACACCGAAGTGACGACTATTGATTTGGCTCCTGGACGACTGCTCAGGCATGGACTAATGACTAAAGGGATAAGGGACAGAAGATAAAACCACAATCTTTTCACAAAATTAATAAAACCCACACATAGAAGTCATTGAAATCAGAAGTTGGGTTCGCCAAGGGACTGTCATTCCACTCAGAGGTTTATCACTCACAATCCACATCAAACAAGAAGAAGCAAAAACTAAACATTTATCCATGAATCAATCAAATAAAAGATAAGTAAGGGGTCCATAGACAACATGGTAGATTCTTATCCTTCACTCATCATCCATGCATAGAAAAGAAGGACATTTGAATCTATAGGTCTTTAAAAACCAAAGTGACGAATGTATATTCGGCTCCTGGCCGACTTTTCAGGCATGGACTGATGACTAAAGGGATAAGGAACATAAGATAAAACCACAATCTTTTCACAATAATCAATAAAATCCACACATAGAAGTCATTGAAATTAGAATTTGGGTTCGCCAAGGGAATGTCATTCCAGTCAAAGGTTTATCATTCACAATCCACATCAAAGAAGAAGACACAAAAACTAAACATTCAACCATGAATCAATCAACTAAAATATAAGTAAGGGTTTCATAGACAACATGGAAGATTCGTATCCTTCACTCATCATCCATGCACAGAAAAGTAGAGCATTTGAATCTATAGGTGTTTAAACACCTAAGTGACGACCATCAATTCGGCTCCTGGCCGACTGCTCAAGCAAGGAATGATGACTAAAGGGATAAGGGACAGAAGATAAAACCACAATCTTTTCATAATAATCAACAAAACCCACACAAAGAAGTCATTGAAATTAGAAAGTTGGGTTCGCCAAGGGAAATCAATTCAGAAAAAACAAGAAGCAAGTGGATTCATTAAAAGTTCCCTATGGTCAGATCCACTAAAAAAATGTATTAAAAAATTTCTTTAATATTCCTTAAAAGTTCCCTATGGTTGGATCCACAAAGACCGCATATAATGTAATGCATTAGAATACCCAAAACAAAGAGTTTAATCTTCATAACATCATATCCCTGCATGTCCAAAACCTATTTTTACCTTGAAAACAATTGTAAATCATATGAATCTTGGCTCTGGGAAAAAAATAAACCCCTTTTGAGACACTCATCAATCTTGTTTTATTATATATATGGATTTGAAGATTTGGGTTGTAGCATTTCTATATAATCATGGAGAAATACTGAGAAAATTCAAAAGTGTTTATAATTTTTGATCTTATAATTAATATCATCAGTAGCATATCCTATCCTCATATAATTAGTTATTTTCCCATTAAGAGAATGACTAAAACTAAGTACCTAATGTATAGGCACAAGAGACTACTATCATGAAAGAAAAACTGCTACCTGTTGCTTAATGGGGGTTGGCATAAATATGTCAATTCTTGGCTAAATCATTTGAGAATGGAGAAGGAGATCACTCTACAAAACATTGATATACCATTAAATATACTATTAAATAGAAATTCAATGAAATATCAATTTACTTATGAGGAGTTTTTGTTAACTAGAAGGTACGGATAAAATGTTATTCTAACATAAAAACTCCCATATGATATGGGTTTTCATTAGAAAATGTTTCTACTATGAGTGGATATATCACTAGTGTTAGGACACATGGCCCTCATAACATTATGATTCCTTGTTTCCTCACATAGTTCCTACCATGTTTAAATTATGCCTACATATCCAACACAAATCCAATAACTTGTCAATTTGAAGTTATATTATATGAATATAAATATCATCAATAAGATAAGCATTGAATAACTTAGGTAAATATGTCTGAAGTAATAAATGAGTATAATAATTAGTTCCCATCTAAGACTCTTTTATTTCTATAAATTAGACTTTATCATCCAAAATGAAGTATTCGTTATAACTATTCCTTTAGTCAAAGGGCCTCTACAATTGGAAAATACCACCAAAGTGGAAGACATTGGAAAAGACCACGAAAGTGGGAGACTAGTTCTGAGTAGTTTACTACACAAGTAGGTCACTTGTGTCTTACACAGAGATGTGACCAAGACTCATGACAATATGTAGGACATGTGAAGCATAGGGGGAGATTTACTTACCCATTATCATTAGGTTTCACTATATGGTTTCAAGATGTGTTTTGTCAACCTAGTCCAAATATAAATGACTCCCAGCAATGAATATTTCTTGTACACTATGAAATTGTGTTAAAAAATATGATGCACTCAAGAAATAATTGTTCCATATATACACTAGATTATTCTTTGTTAAGTACAATGCCATATTCACTCTTTGCAATTCAATTCCATCTTACTCATGATTGTTTATATTTGATAACAAAATAACTTCTACCTTTTTGCAAGATTGCTTTCAGCTCTTTTCCTTTTCATTTAAAGAGCAACAATGCCACAATACTAGTAAATTACACCAACACACAAAATCTTGTAAATATCAACATCCCTAAAAAAGAGTAAATAAATTTGTATATACTACCAAACATCTCAAATGATGGATACATCCAAGGGATATAGGAAAGTGTCATAAGGTATCTACAAAACTAGTAAAAATATGTAACATCCCGCTCTGGCGCACTGAGAAACTTATTCTTTGAGGACACTTGCTCGCAAGTGATCTGGACTTTTCTGATGTTAAAACATTTATACTTGATTATGATGCGTTATGATAGACGACATGAGGTTTTACTATTTGATGTAGACATGTGCTATTGACTCAGTTTTATTGAGTGTGCAGGGTTTTGGGACCTTGATGATGGAGAGGCATCGGTGGAACCCCCTTGGACTCCAGATTGAGTCAGGGAGTGTGCTATTGGGTTGATTTATTTACTGTGATATTTCATTTGATTTGATTATATGATGTTGAAACTTATGACATGATTGTTGACGATGCAGGCTGACGATAGCTTGCCGACCAGACTCACATATGGAGTAAAGGGGCCACACACGATTCCAGAGAGGTTGAGGGAGAGGGGTGGATAGCATCCCTTCCACCGCCTACTAGCACTCCCGCCATAGCTCGAACTGTAGGTTAACGATTACCTAGTTCGAGAGGAGCCACCATGCCATGAGGGAAAACTGCGACAGTCACTCAGGATGATTCTAAGGGGCGCGCAATAAGGCGGGGGCCTTATTCCTTAGAGTCCTTAGTCTCCCACAAGTTCACCTGGCGGAGTATTGACTCCAGGGGTTATAGATGTCTACCAATCAGTCCAGTTGGCGAGTGGCACCCTTGGAGCACATGGTGCATCATGAAGGGCACGTCACACAAAAGAAACACAAGAAGCGAGTGGCACCCTTCGAGCACGTGGTTCATCCTGAAGGGAACGTCGCACAAAAGAAACACAAGAAGTGAGTGGCACCCTTGGAGCACGTGGTGCAACCTGAAGGGCACGTCATGCAAAGGAAATGAACGAGGCGAGTGGCACCCTTGGAGCACGTGGTGCATCCTGAAGGGCACGTCGCATTGATGTGGATGAAGGAAACAAACCTAAATATCGCTAAGATAATAACGCCTTAATAAATTCTTAAAATGACTCCCCTAAACAATTGTTGTCCAGTTCGAAATCTAAACCTAAGTCAAAAAAAAAAAAAAAAGACTTCTCTAAGATAAAAATTTCGTTTAACCTTGAGGAAAAAGGCCCTAACTCTAACTCTAAAAAGATCCTAACCCTAATTCTAAATGAAATAGTTTAACTTTTAATGAACTCATAACTTTTATTCAAATTGAAACATAAATTTTATTAAAAATAAAAATATACATAAATTACAGTTTAGTTAACCTAGACAATAAATTTCATTGAAGGAATCTCCTTCTTTAAAAACAACTTGCAATGAGAGTTCATTAACATTTTGAAAGCATAACTTTTATGAAAACCTTTCTGTCAAATATATAACCTTATAAAAACTTTTAAAGCATAACCCCCTATGAACGCAATAGTTTTTCAAAAAATTTAAACTAATTCATAAATAAACCAATACCGAAAGCCATAGTTTTGATTGACAGAATGCATAACCTTCCGTGAATAAATTGAATGCTTAAGGGACTAAACTATTTTCCATAAAACTCATACATAAACTGAGACTGAACAAATAGTAATAAAATTATTTAACGAGCGGGAGTATAAAAAAGTATGAATTTAAAAATAAAAGCAAAAGATGCATTGGCGCATTTACCTTTTTGGTTTAAAAAAAAAAGGGAGAGGGAATAATAAAATAGGGAAATGAGATTTTAATAAATTTAAAGAAAATAATTTTGGGAGAAACGTGGGGGATGAGTGACACTTGTAAGACAAACAATTTTTTAGGGTTTTTCATTAAAAATTAAATTAAATATGATTTAGGGAAAGGGGGCTCAAAACTCCATAAAATAAAGGGGGATGGAGGGAAAAGGGGATGGGCTGTTAGGTATTCTTATGCTGCCGAATTTGGACTGGACTGATTGCTTGTGAGGAGTTGGGATTTTCTCAGTCGGGATTAGAGTGGTAGCTCAGCCTTGGAGGCGAGATGGGAAGCTAGGCATATCCTCTGGTTATTGTTTGGCCCCTTTGTGGCTCAGGGGGATAAGGGGGAAGCAGAGTACCCCTAGCGTTTGGCTGGGAGGTACCGGTGTAGTCTCTACGGTCGTCGATCGGGAGAGGCATGGAGCAGGAGCGTCATGGAGCTCGGACGTCATTCGAAGAGGGTGACAAGGCAACGGTATGATTTCTGTTTTAGTAGAGTAGAATGCGATATGATTTCTGTTAACGGATACAAATGGATGGAATGGACGAACTTAATTAGTTACTCTTATAGTTGAAACTGTGGTTACTGTTGTTTGTGTAAAACTCTCTTGTGACAAGGTAACATTGATGCAAATCATGTATCAGTCGTATCACCTATGACTTTTGTATGAAATACCATGGAAAAGTTATTGAAGGGTTCCTTGACTAAATAGGGCAATAACCATGTTTTTATATTTCATCTGAGAACCTGGCCTTGCACTCCTCTCAGTGTTCCCTGCGTTTTTCTAGATTTAATCTCTGCGTTTTTATAATTTAATTTCCCTGCGTTTTTTTTGTGTGAAATTCTCTGTGTTTTGGTTCATTACCCTAGTTTCTATCTTATACAAATCCAAGCTTGGGTTAGCACCTAAACAGCGGCAAATCCGCTATGACCGTTCATGACGAAGGAAATTTTTTTTAAACCACTGTAACCGCATTGTGCCAGTACCATTCCATTCCTTCCATACCTAAAGTTCCGAATCTGAGTCACTGGTTCTGGTGGGAACATGGATCTCACGCAGAGTTTTAAATGTCATGGAACGAGCCATGGAAAGCTCCAAGGGATGCAGATGGTTGTTGTGTGAGCGAGCAAGGATCCCAGTGGGTCCGTGATACTCAACCCTCTCCAAACCAACTGTATCGACCACCATTTTCCTTACAAGGTTTTTGCTTTTCCCTTTCCAGTTCCAGTTTCTGCGCATGGCTTACTTTTATCTATGCTTAGTCCTGTACTCTAACACTTCCCTTCACTGTCACTTACATTATGAAAATCACAGCCAACATCGAGATCCAATACGGAGTTGCCAGTCCCTTCGCTCTACAACGAGCATATTTTACTAATAGATAATTGAACGCATTTGATTGGAAGGTGTCTAATTTGCATCACTTGCAAAATGTTTGTGCACTTACAATATCGCCTTGTTACTATCTATGAATTAATCTGTGATACCCCGAAGATTTTATTCCATTAATTTTTTCCATGCCGACAGCTGCCTCGAGAACCTTCCTACACACGCTCTTAATATCCCCTTCCTGGCAGAGTGGTTGAGCGTTGATTTTTAGGATCGGTAAAAACGTATAAAGGCAGCATTATGGTCCACCTAGAAATTTGCCTCTGCCTCAACCTTGAAACACCCACCTTCGCCTTTGCATCGGTGTTAACTCCTGGATAAGTTACTACCATCTCGGCAACTGATAAAGTCCCCCCAATTTCGCCCAGCCAGCCATGTACAATTCGTAACCTTCGCCCTACGCCCTGCTTGAATTTAAATTCGTATCTTTAACTTCTACAAGGGCGTGTTGTACGGCGGGAATTTTCTGGGTAGATGACCCCTGGCTCTGACATTTTCCCTTGACAGTATGCCAACAATTAATGATGCATGTCCTTCACCCACCACCGTCAATTGTCCCGTCACTAAAATTTTGCTTTACTAGGCTTGGTGAATGGGCCGCTAGTTTTCCTGGTCTCGATAATCCTTAGAAGGGACTGTTGATATCCTATTGTATTCATTATTTTGATGACAAGGTAATATAAGTATGGCAGATAACATAATTGTTGTTATGATTCGCAAAGGAGTGATTTCTGTAATATAATATGATTTACTGGCAGGGAAGAAATAGGTTTTATATAAAAGAATCTGTTATAATATAACTGCAATAGGAGGACTTCATTTACCATACGAATTGCCATAAGATTTTCCTCCTGGTTTTAATTTCTTGGTGCTCATCACCGTTATTTGTTTATCATGGTTGTAATGATGTTGTAATAAAATCTCATGGTAAGCTTGGGTAAAGTATGGTAATATTTGTTAAATTGCAATGTTAATACTTGTTTACATAGCAAAGTTAATAATGTTTAAACTGCAATGTTAATGATGATGCTTAAACTGCAATGTTAATATTTGTTTAGTTTGCAATGTTAATACTTGTTTAAATTGCAATGTCAATATTTGTTTAAATTGCAATGTTAATGATGATGCTTAAACTGCAAAGTTAATATTTGTTTAAATTGCAACGTTAATATTTGATTAAATTGAAATGTTAATAATGATGTTTAAATTGCAATGTTACTATTTGTTTAAATTGCAACGTTAATATTTGATTAAATTGAAATGTTAATAATGATGTTTAAATTGCAATGTTACTATTTGTTTAAATTGCAATCTTAATATTTGTTTAAATTGCAATGTTAATATTTGATTAAATTGAAATCTTAATGATGATGTTTAAATTGCAATGTCAATATTTGTTTAAATTGCAATGTGAATATTTGATTAAATTGAAATGTTAATGATGATGTTTAAATTGCAATGTTAATAGTTGATTAAATTGAAATGTTAATGATGATGTTAAATTGCAATGTTAATATTTTGTAAGGTTATTGTAAAGTATGGCAATAAATTGGAAGGCAAGGTAAGATAATATGGAGAATGTAAATGTTCAGGGGTTTACCATTATGGTAATGATATCATTGCTAAATTATGGCGATTAATAGAAAAATGCACTATGCTTGTGATTATTGCTTGTCCTTGAACTAGTGAAAAATAATTTTATAACTTAATAATGGGGGTTGAGATTATTTGGTTTTACCTTATGTTAAGGCATTCGTCGGTTAATGAAATTTAATGGAGAAATTGGTCAGTAATCAATCACAGTTGGGTCATAGGAAATGTTCGGTCTTAGTGATTGGTTGGTCCTTGCCTGAGTCCTTTTTCTTGTGCCTTCCGTAGAGGATGTGGTTTTTCATTTATTTATTGTTCTGCCAGGTTGTTAATTTCTTGCTTGGTCTGCTTGCGTCGGGCGGGACGTAGACACCTCCTTGTTCCTCAAAACAGTCGCCATCCATGAGGGAACCTGGGCTTGAGCGTTTCTTATGTGTCTTGAAGGCTAGAATCTTTGCAGGGTAGGATGGAGGGGTAGTCAGTTTTACTGTTGATTTTTGTGTAAAGAATCCAGTGTCGTATCAAGAGTCTCGGGCCTTTTAAAGGCAGGGTTTCCACTCTTGTGACACACCTGACAGATATTACTAGTTTCTGCCTGAGCAGTCGGCCAGGAGCTTATCTGACCTTTTCTCTCTCCAGAGCAGAGAACTAAGATTAAACGCCCTGCTTTCCTGTGCAGAAATAGTAAAATGTACTATTATGGATTCTTCCTTTGTCTTGTCATTTAAATGCTTGCAGTTGCTTGTTGTGCACCTTATGTCTTCTTTTTGTGATCATTGTGGGTACGTCTTGTTAGTCGTCAGGTGGCGACATAGAGTCCAGTGTGTCTGTTTCCTTTCTACATGCGCACACACACTTTAAAAATAAAATAAAATAAATTGCACCTGTTATCAGAGTTGTTGTCATAACGAAGAGGTCGTTACATATGGTATCAGAGCAGGTTCAACCCGTGGCTTGGGGTTCGCTACAAATTTCGTGGACATGATTAGATTTGATTATATTGTTGTTGATTGAGTTGATTGTGTGCGTGTAGGTAATCATTGTTAAAGGACGTCGCGGAGGCAGACGACGGGTTGCTAGGGGAGGAGATGTGACGCCTCCAGTAGCATCCACGCCTGAGGGGTCTAACCGCAAGGGAGGCGAGCAAGTTCTCGGACAGGAGCAGATAGCGGTTGGCGATGTTATTGGGATGATGAGATCCTTTCAGCGCATGTCCGAGGCTCTGATCAGCTGATTGGACAGAGACGAGGCCAGGGCGTCGGCACCCACTGAGGTTCTGTCGCGCGCACCGACCGTTACAGGTAGCATTCACCGTGAACTCGAGAAGGTAAAATTTCCCGAGTTCTTTGGTGCCCCGGACAGTGTAGTCGCCGAGGCATGGTTGGAGAATATGGTGATGTACTTCGCACTTCGCGATTATACCTCCAACATGAAGGTCCTCATGGCGGTCTTTCAACTGAAGGGGAGTGCTCTTCTATGGTGGAAGACGCTCCTGCCACAGTTGAACATGGCCGTTGAAGACGTGTTATGGGAACTGTTCGAGGAACAGTTCCGAGAGAGGTACCTTTCAGAGGAATTCATTGAGCGTCAGCTCAATGACTTCAACGCTTTACGACAGGGAGGTCCTACGGTGCTTGAGTACGAGGCACGTTTTATGGAGCTGCTCTGGTATGCTCCACACCTTAACATTGAGAAGCTCAAGGTCAACCGGTTCGTGTTTGGCCTTAACAGCACCCTGCATGCAAAGGTTAGGATCTTGATGCCTCAAACCTTGCACGATGCTATCCAAAAGGCCCTCATAGCAGAGGAGGAGCTTTTCATCGGGGTTCATACCAGGACTCCAGTGAGACCAACAGGGCAGGGTTCATCTGGAACGTCACAGCACCAGACACCAGCGAGACATACGCCGAGATATCGCGGCTTCTAGAGGGGATCCACGTTCACTACACCTCGACGACCACTGCCTCAACAGTGGACACCTTATCGAGGACCACAGCACCAGCAGCAGCGGCGCCCGCAGCACCACCAGTTCAGGCCTGTTCAGCAGAACAGACCAGGGTTTCAGGCTGGTGGGCAGTCATCTTCTACTTCGGGTACCAGGACTACTGGGCCGAAGAAGGAGTGTTGGACGTGTGGGGAGCCACACTACCAGCACGACTATACTGTGGAGAGGACCAGGGCATCTGGATCAGCCGAACCTGCTACCGTGGGAGATATGGGCAAGGCCCATCAGATACATGCAGCGGTGAATAACCGCCAGGCAGAGCACCAGTCGACTTTGCTCGAGACGACAGATACTCTCGCTAACCAGACCCTTATTATTTTGATAGACCCAGGTGCTACTGAGAGTTTCATTTCTGGTGCAGCGCTAAAAAGGATTAAGGTAAAGGTAGTCGAACAGAATGAGTTTAACTTCATGGAGATGGCTTCGGGAGCCAAACAGAAGGTTGGAGGAAAGGTTACGGGCTATGCCCTTAACCTGGGAGAGTTTGTCACTAGGGTCAACTTGTACATCACGATATTAGGATCTTATGACGTCGTGATTGGTATGGATTGGTTGGAAACTCATGAGGCGATACTCAACTGTAAGACGAAATGGTTGAGCTTGGTTGATGACGAAGGACGGAGACGTGTGATTGTAGGATGGAACCAGGGAGTTTCCCTACGGTTCTTCTCTTCCTTACAGTTAGGGAAGAGTATGCGCAAGGGGTGAAAACTTTATGCGATCCTCGTGCTAAACGAGAAGGGAGTAGCGAAAGGTCTAGAACACCTTCCAGTGGTGAAGGAGTTTGCGGACGTATTTCTAGAGGAGTTGCCTGGGATGCCGCTGGAAAGGGAACTGGAGTTTACCATAGACCTGAAACCGGGGATCGAACCGATAGAAAGAACGCCTTATTGGATGTCGACCCCAGAGTTGCAAGAGTTGAAAATGCAACTGAAGGAGTTGTTGGACGTGGGACTGATACGTCCTAGTGTGTCACCATGGGGTGCACCAGTTATTTTCATACGAAAGAAGGACGGATCATGGAGGATTTCCATTGACTACCGTCAACTGAACAAGGCTACGATCAAGAATCAGTATCCCTTACCAAGAATTGATGATCTGTTCGATCAAATGAAGGGTGCGACAGTGTTCTCCAAGATCGATTTGTGATCAGGGTATCACCAGTTACGGATCAAGGAGGATGAAGTCCCTAAGACCACCTTTAAGACGCGATTTGGACATTACGAGTTTACTTTTTTACCTTTTGGACTGACAAATGCCCCAGGGGTATTCATGAGTTTGATGAACGGGGTGTTCCGCGAGTACTTGGACAAGTTCCTTCAAGTATTCATTGACGATATTTTGATCTACTCTGGGATGACGGAGGAGCATGACGAGCACTTGCGCTTGGTACTACAATGTTTACGAGAACACAAATTATATGGGAAGTTGTCCAAATGCTCTTTTTATCAATCGAGGATTCACTACTTAGGGCATGTCATCTCCGGTGAAGGTATCGCCATGGAACCAGCCAAGGTTGAGGCTATTATGGAATGGCCTATGCCGACGAATGTCATAGAAGTGAGTAGTTTTATGGGTTTAGCAGGATACTATTGACGGTTTGTCAAGGGATTTTCGAAGATACCAAATTCGATCACGGAATTGAAGAAGAAAAACAAGAACTTTGTTTGGACCGAGAAATGCGCGGAAGCATTTCGGAGGCTTAAGGAGTTGTTGATAACAGAGCCGATACTAAAGGTCCCTGACATGGACACGGACTTCTTGTTATGAACTGACGCACCCAGGGAAGGTTTAGGCGAAGTCTTGATGCAAGACGGACGAGTGATTGCTTACATTTCGAGGAAGCTGAGAAGGCATGAGGAGAACTACATGACGCATGATTTGGAGTTATTATCCATCGTATATGCCTTGAAGGTTTGGAGACACTACCTTGTTGGACGAAAATTTGAATTACGGACTGATCATTGTGGACTACAACACCTTTTTACGCAAAGCGACCTGAACGCGCGACAACGACGTTTGTCGGAATTGCTTAGCGAGTACGACTTCGAGATTACTTACATAAAGGGAACAGTGAACCGAGTGGCTGATGCCTTGAGTCGGAGGCCATGCATATTTTCAGTGTTACCTCTTTAGAAAAATCTACGTGAGAAGATTCTCACTTTACAGCGTGATGATGACTGGTACAAAGAAGTCGAGGATTTTATCGAACAAAACACAATGATGGTACCACGATATGAGGGATATTCATTTGATAGCGATGGTTTAATGAGGTTTAGAGGTCGGATTTACGTACCACCAAACGACGAGTTGAGGATGTTGATCCTGAGCGAGGCTCATAGAGCAGTTTACATGTCTCACCCGTGAGTCACGAAGATGAGGGCAGACCTTAAACCCTTATTCTTCGGGAAGGGAATGAAGGCCGACATAGTCAACTTTGTGGCTAGATGTCTAGAGTGTCAGCAAGTAAAGGCTAAGCATAGACACCTGGCAGGTTTACTTCAACCACATGCCATTCTGGAATCAAAATGGGAAGTTATTTCGATGGATTTTATTGTTGGATTTCCACTCACGGCCAGGAGACACGACTCGATTTTTGTAGTAGTAGACACTCTGACGAAGAGTTCTCACTTTATTCTGGTGCGTACAACGTATCAGGCACCTGACATAGTAAGAGTTTTCATCAGTGATATTGTGAGGCTGCATGGCGTGCCTAAGAAGATTATATCCGATCGAGGATCGGTGTTTAATGGACAATTTTGGACAAGTTTTCAAGAGGCCTTGGGAACCCAGCTTAATTTTAGTACTGCGTATCACCCAGAGACTGACGGACAGACATAACGAATGAAACAAACCTTGGAAGACATGTTGCACATGTACGTGATGGACCAACAAAAGTGTTGGGAGGAGTTCTTGCCTCTAGTAGAGTTCGCTTACAACAACAACTACCAGAGCACCATTAAGATAGCGCCTTTTGATTTTCTTTATGGGCGACCATGTCGGACGCCCTTGAGTTGGGATCAGCTTGAGGATAGGGTCCTGGTGGGACCAGAAATGATCCAAGAAATGGAAGAGAAAATGCAAACCATAAGACAAAGGATTAAAGAAGCACAGGATCAACAGAAGAGTTATGCCGATGCACACCGAGTCGACCGTAGTTACGAGGTCGACGATCGAGTCTTCTTGCGGGTTAAACCGCATAAGAGTTCGATCAAGTTTGGAAAGGGAGCTAAACTCTCTCCTAGGTTCATGGGACCTTTTGAGATTGTGGAAAGAAAGGGGCTCGTGGCCTATCGACTAGCCTTGCCTGATTCTTTGAGGCGTATGCACGATGTTTTTCATGTATCTTTTTTGAGACATTATATTAGTGATCCTACACACGTGATTGACATGAGTTCCTTACAGGTATCGGATGAGGGAGTGCTCATGGCTGAGCCGGTCCACATCTTAGATCATCACGTTCGACAGTTACGATGTCAAACGGTAGATCAGGTCAAGGTCCAGTGGGACAGTTATAGTCCGCACTCGGTGATCTGGGAGGACGCATATGATATGCGTCAGCAGTTTCCATTTTTTTTTGATAGATAGATTTATGATACTATGCTACTTTTATTTTGGCATTTATACTGAGAATCTTCGGGACGAAGTTTAGACCAAGAGGGGTTGTATGTAACATCCCGCTCTGGCGCACTGAGAAACTTATTCTTTGAGGACACTTGCTGGCAAGTGATCTGGACTTTTCAGATGTTAAAACATTTATACTTGATTATGATGCATTATGATAGACGACATGAGGTTTTACTATTTGATGTACACAGGTGCTATTGACTCATTTTTATTGAGTGTGCAGGGTTTTGGGACCTTGATGATGCAGAGGCATCGGGGGAACCCCCTTGGACTCCGGATTGAGTCAGGGAGTGTGCTATTGGGTTGATTTATTTACTGTGATATTTCATTTGATTTGATGATATGATGTTGACACTTTTGACATGATTGTTGACGATGCAGGCTGACGATATCTTGCCGACCAGACTCACATATGGAGTAAAGGGGCCACAAACGATTCCAGAGAGGTTGAGGGAGACGGGTGGACAACAGCCCTGCCACCGCCTAATAGCACTCCCGCTGTGGCTCGAACTGTAGGTTAACAATTACCTAGTTCGAGAGGATCCACGATGTCGTGAGGGCAAACTGCGACAGTTGGTCACGATGATTCTAAGGGGTGCGCAATAAGGCGGGGGCCTTATTCCTTAGAGCCCTTAGTCTCCCACAAGTTCACCTAGCGGAGTATTGACTCCAGGGGTTATAGATGTCTACCAATCAGTCCAGTTGGCGAGTGGCACCCTTGGAGCACGTGGTGCATCCTGAAGGGCACATCGCACAAAAGAAACACAAGAAGCGAGTGGCACCCTTGGAGCACGTGGTGCATCCTGAAGGGAACCTTGCACAAAAGAAACACAAGAAGCGAGTGGCACCCTTGGAGCACGTGGTGCATCCTGAAGGGCATGTCACGCAAAGGAAATGAACGAGGCGAGTAGCACCCTTGGAGCATGTGGTGTGTCCTAAAGGGCATGTCGCATTGATTTGGATGAAGGAAACAAACCTAAATAGCCCTAAGATAATAACGCCTTAATAAATTCTTAAAACGACTCCCCTAAACAATTGTCGTCCAGTTCAAAATCTAAACCTAAGTCAANAAAAAAAAAAAAAAGAGTTCCTAAGATAAAAATTTCGTTTAACCTTGAGGAAAAAGGCCCTAACTCTAACTCTAAAAAGAGCCTAACCCTAATTCTAAATGAAATAGTTTAACATTTAATGAACTCATAAATTTTATTCAAATTGAAACATAACTTTTCTTAAAAATAAAAATATACGTAAATTACAGTTTAGTTAACCCAGACAATAAATTTCATTGAAGGCATCTCCTTCTTTAAACACAACTTGCAATGAGAGTTTATTAACATTTTGAAAGCATAACTTTTATGAAAACCCTTCTGTCAAATATATAACCTTATAAAAACTTTTAAAGCATAACCCCCTATGAACGCAATAATTTTTCAAAATATTTAAACTAATTCATAAATAAACGAATACCGAAAGCCATAGTTTTGATTGACAGAACGCATAACCTTCCGTGAATAAATTGAATGCTTAAGGGACTAAACTATTTTCCATAAAAATCATACATAAACTGAGACTGAACAAATAGTAATAAAATTATTTAACGAGTGGGAGTGTAAAAAAGTATGAATTTAAAAATAAAAGGAAAAGATGCATTGGCGCATTTACCTTTTTGGTTTAAAAAAAAAAGGGAGAGGGAATAATAAAATAGGGAAATGAGCTTTTAATAAATTTAAAGAAAATAATTTTGGAAGAAACGTGGGGGATGAGTGACACTTGTAAGACAGAGAATTTTTTAGGGTTTTTCATTAAAACTTAAATGAAATATGATTTAGGGCAAGGGGGCTCAAAACTCCATAAAAGAAAGGGGATGGATGGAAAAGGGGATGGTATGTTAGGTATTCTTATGCTACCGAATTTGGACTGGATCGATTGCTTGTGAGGAGTTGGGATTTTCTTAGCTGGGATTAGAGTTGTAGCTCAGCCTTGGAGGCGAGCTAGGAGGCTAGGCATATCCTCTCGTTAGTGTGTGGCCCCTTTGCGGCTCGGGGGGATAAGGGGGAAGTAGAGTACCCCTAGCGTTTCGCTGGGAGGTACCAGTGTAGTCTCTACGGTCGTCGAGCGGGAGAGGCACGGAGCAGGAGCGGCACGGAGCTCGGACGTCATTCGAAGCGGGTGACAAGGCAACAGTATGATTTCTGTTTTAGTAGAGTAGAATGCGATATGATTTCTATTAACGGATACAAATGCATGGAATGAACGAACTTAATTAGTTACTCTTATAGTTGAAACTGTGGTTATTGTTATTTATGTAAAACTCTCTTGTGACGAGGTAACATTGATGCAAATCATGTATGAGTCGTATCACCTATGACTTTTGTATGAAATACCACGGAAAATTTATTGAAGGGTTCCTTGACTAAATAGGGCAATAACCATGTTTTTATATTTCATCTGAGAACCCGGCCTTGCACTCCTCTCAATGTTCCCTGCGTTTTTCTAGATTTAATCTCTACGTTTTTATAATTTAATTTCCCTGCGTTTTTTTTAGTGAAATTCTCTGCGTTTTGGTTCATTACCCTGGTTTCTGTCTTATACAAATCCGAGCTCAGGTTAGCGCCTAAACAACGACGAATCCTCTCTGGCCGTTCATGATGGAGGAATTTTTTTTTAAACCACTGTAACCACATTATACCAGTACCATTCCATTCCTTCCATACCTAAAGTTCTGAATCTGAGTCGCTGGTTCTGGTGGGAACGAGGATATCACGCAGAGTTTTAAATGTCATGGAACGAGCCATGGAAATCTCTAAGGGATGCAGATGGTTGTTGTGTGAGAGAGCAAGGATCCCAATGGGTCTGTGATACTCAACCCCCTCCAAACCAACCGTATCGACCACCGTTTTCCTTACAGGGTTTCTTCTTTTCCCTCGCCAGTTCCAGTTTCTTCGCATGGCTTACTTTTATCAATGCTTAGTCCCGTACTCTACCAATTCCCTTCACTGTCACTTACATTATGAAAATCACAGCCAGCATTGAGCTCCAATATGGAGTTTCCAGTCCCTTCGCTCTACAGCGGGCATATTTTACTAATAGATAATTGAACGCATTTGATTGGAAGGTGTCTAATTTGCATCAGTCGCAAAATGTTTGTGCACTTACAATATCTCCTTGTTACTGTCTATGAATTAATCTGCGATACCCCGAAGATTTTATTCCATTAATTTTTTCCATGTCGATAGCTGCCTGGAGAACCTTCCTGCACACGCTCTTAATATCCCCTTCCTGGCAGAGTGGTTGAGCGCTGATTTTTAGGATCGGTAAAAACGTATAAAGGAAGCGTTATGGTCCACCTAGAAATTCTCCTCTACCTCAGCCTTGAAACACCCACCTCCGCCTTTGCATTGGTGTTAACTCCTGGATAAGTTACTACCATCTCGACAACTGATAAAGTCGCCCCAATTTCGCCCGGCCAGCCGTGTAAAATTCGTAACCTTCGCCCTGCGCCCTGCTTGAATTTAAATTCGTATCTTTAACCTCTGCAAGCGCGTGTTGTACGGCAGGAATTTTCTGGGTTGATGACCCCTGGCTCTGACAGCTGCCCTTGACAGTATGCCAACGATTAATGATGCCTGTCCTGCACCCACCATGGCCAGTTGTCCCGTCGCTAAAATTTTTCTTTACTAGGCTTGGCGAATGGGCTGCTAGTTTCCCTAGTCTCGATAATCCTTAGAAGGGACTGTTGATATCCTATTGTATTCATTATTTTGATGACAAGGTAATATAAGTAAGGCAGATAACAGAATTGTTGTTATGATTTGCAGAGGAGTGATTTCTGTAATATAATATGATTTACTGGCAGGGAAGAAATAGGTTTTATATAAAATAATTTGTTATAATATAACTGCAATAGGAGGACTTCATTTACCATAAGATTTTCCTCCTGGTTTTTATTTCTTGGTGCTCATCACCGTTATTTGTTTATCATGGTTGTAATGATGTTGTAATAAAATCTCATGGTAAGCTTGGGTAAAGTATGGTAATATTTGTTAAATTGCAATGTTAATACTTGTTTACAAAGCAAAGTTAATAATGTTTAAACTGCAATGTTAATGATGATGCTTAAACTGCAATGTTAATATTTGTTTAATTTGCAATGTTAATACTTGTTTAAATTGCAATGCCAATATTTGTTTAAATTGCAATGTTAATGATGATGCTTAAACTGCAAAGTTAATATTTGTTTAAATTGCAACGTTAATATTTGATTAAATTTAAATGTTAATAATGATGTTTAAATTGCAATGTTACTATTTGTTTAAATTGCAATGTTAATATTTGTTTAAATTGCAACGTTAATATTTGATTAAATTGAAATGTTAATGATTATGTTTAAATTGCAATGTTAATATTTGTTTAAATTGCAATGTTAATATTTGATTAAATTGAAATGTTAACGATGATGTTTAAATTGCAATGTTAATAGTTGATTAAATTGAAATGTTAATGATGATGTTAAATTGAAATGTTAATATTTTGTAAGGTTATTGTAAAGTATGGCAATAAATTGGAAGGCAAGCTAAGATAATATGGAGAATGTAAATGTTCGGGGGTTTACCATTATGGTAATGATATCGTTGTTCAATTATGGCGATTAATAGAAAAATGCACTGTGCTTGTGATTATTGCTAGTCCTTGAACTAGTGCAAAATAATTTTATAACTTAATAATGGGGGTTGAGATTATTTGGTTTTACATTATGTTAAGGCATTCGTCAGTTAATGAAATTTAATGGAGCAGTTGGTCAGTAATCAATCACAGTTGGGGCATAGGAAATGTCCAATCTTAGTGATTGGTTGGTCCTTGCATGAGTCCTTTTTCTTGTGCCTTCCGTAGAGGATGTGGTTTTTCATTTATTTATTGTTCTGCCAGGTTGTTAATTTCTTGCTTGGTCTGCTTGCGTTGGGCGGGACATAGACACCTCCTTGTTCCACAGAACAGTCGCCAGCCATGAGGGAACCTGGGCTTGAGAGTTGCTTATGCGTCTTGTAGGCCAGAACCTTTGCAGGGTAGGATTGAGGGGTAGTCAGTTTTACTGTTGATTTTTGTGTAAAGAATCCAGTGCCGTATCAAGAGTCTTGGGCCCTTTAAAGGCAGGGTTTCCACTCTTGCGACACACGTGACAGAGATTACTAGTTTCTGCCTGAGCAGTCGGCCAGGAGCCTATCTGACCTTTTCTCTCTCCGGAGAAGAGAACTAAGATTAAACGCCCTGCTTTCCTGTGCAGAAATAGTAAAATCTACTATTATGGATTCTTCTTTTTTCTTGTCGTTTAAATGCTTGTAGTTGCTTGTTGTGCACCTTATGTCTTCTTGTTGTGATCGTCGTGGGTACGTCTTGTTAGTCGTCGGGTGGCGACATAGAGTCCAGTGTGTCTGTTTCCTTTCTACACGTGCGCACACACTTTTAAAACGAAAAAAAAAAAAATGCACCTTTTATCAGAGTTGTTGTCGTAACGAGGAGGTCGTTACATATGGTATCAGAACAGGTTCGACCCGTGGCTTGGGGTTCACTACGAATTTCGTGGATATGATTATATTTGATTATACTGTTGCTGATTGAGTTGATTGTGTGCGTGCAGGGAATCATGGTTAGAGGACGTCGCGGAGGTAGACGACGTGGTGCTAGGGGAGGAGGTGTGACGCCTCCAGTAGCATCCATGCCTGAGGGGTCTAACCCCCAGGGAGGTGAGCAGGTTCTCGGACAGGAGAAGATAGCGGCTGGAGATGTTATTGGGATTATGAGATCCTTTCAGCACATGTCCGAGGCTCTGATCAGCCGATTGGACAGAGACGAGGCCAGGACGCTGGCCCCCACTTACGTTCCGTCGTGCGCACCGACCGTTACAGGTAGCATTCACTGTGAACTCGAGAAGGTAAAATTTCCAGAGTTCTTTGGTGCCTCGGATGGTGCAGCTGCCGAGGCATGGTTGGAGAATATGGCGATGTGCTTCGCACTTCGCGATTATACCTCCAACATGAAGGTCCGCATGGCGGTCTTTCAACTGAAGGGGAGCGCTCTTCTATGGTGGAAGACCCTCCTGCCGCAGCTGAACATGGCCGTTGAAGACGTGTCATGGGAACTATTCGAGGAACGGTTCCGAGAGAGGTACCTTTCAGAGGAATTCATTGAGCGTCAGCCTAATGAGTTTAATGCTTTACGACAGGGAGGTCGTACGGTGCCCGAGTACGAGGCACGTTTTATGGAGCTGCTTCGGTATGCTCCGCATCTTAACACTGAGAAGCTCAAGGTCAACCGGTTCATGTTTGGCCTTAACGGCAGCCTGCGTGCAAAGGTTAGGATATTGATGCCTCAAACCTTGCATAACGCTGTCCAAAAGGCCCTCATAGCAGAGGAGGAGCTTTTCAGTGGGGGTCATACCAAGACTCCAGTGAGACTAGCAGGGCAGGGTTCATCTGGAACGCCGTAGCACCAGACACCAGCGAGACATACGCTGGGATATCGCGGATTCCAGAGGGGATCCACGTTCACTACACCTCGACGACCGCCGCCTCAACAGTGAACACCTTATCAAGGACCACAGCACCAGCAGCAATGGCACCCGCAGCAACAGTAGTTCAGGCCTGTTCAACAGAACAGACCAGGGTTTTAGGTCGGTGGGCAGTCATATTCTACTTCGGGTACCAGGACTACTGGGCCGAAGAAGGGGTGTTGGACATGTGGGGAGCCACACTATCAGCGTGACTGTCCTATGGAGAGGACCAGGGCGTCCAGATCAACCAGACCCGCTACCGTGGGAGATATGGCAAGGTCCATTGGATACATGCAGCGGTGAATAACCGCCAGGCAGAGCACTGGTCGACTGTGCTCGAGACGACATGTACTGTCGCTGACCAGAGCCTTAGTATTTTGATAGACCCAGGTGCTACTGAGAGTTTCATTTCTGGTGCAGCGCTAAAAAGGATTAAGGTAAAGGCAGTCGAACAGAATGAGTTTAACTTCATGGAGATGGCTTCGGGAGCCAAACAAAAGGTTGGAGGAAAGGTTACGGGCTGTGCCCTTAACCTGGGAGAGTTTGTCACTAGGGTCAACTTGTACATCACGATCTTAGGATCTTATGACGTCGTGATTGGTATGGATTGGTTGGAAACGCATGAGGCGATACTCAACTATAAGACGAAATGGTTGAGCTTGGTTGATGACAAAGGACAGAGACGTGTGATTGTAGGATGAAACCAGGGAGTTTCCCTGCGGCTCGTCTCTTCCTTACAGTTACGGAAGATTATGCGCAAGGGGTGCAAACTTTATGCGATCCTTGCGGTGGTGAAGGAGTTTGTGGGCGTATTTCCAGAGGAGTTGCCTGGGATGCCACCGGAAAGGGAACTGGAGTTTACCATAGACCTGAAACCGGGGACCGAACCAATAGCAAGAACGTCTTATCGGATGTTGACCCTAGAGTTGCAAGAGTTGAAAATGCAACTGAAGGAGTTGTTGGACCTGGGCCTGATACGTCCTAGTGTGTCACCGTGGGGTGTACCATTTATTTTCATATGAAAGAAGGACGGATCATGGAGGCTTTGCATTTACTACCGTCAAATGAACAAGGCTACGATCAATAATCAGTATCCCTTACCAAGAATTGATGATCTGTTCGATCAAATGAAGGGTGCGACAGTGTTCTCCAAGATCAATTTGCGATCAGGGTATCACCAGTTACGGTTCAAGGAGGATGACATCCCTAAGACCGCCTTTAAGACGATATTTGGACATTACAAGTTTACTTTTTTACCTTTTGGACTAACAAACGCCCCAGTGGTATTCATGAGTTTGATGAACAGGGTGTTCCGCGAGTACTTGGACAAGTTCGTCCAAGTATTCATTGACGATATTTTGATCTACTCTCGGACGACGGAGGAGCATGACGAGCACTTGCGCTTGGTACTACAATGTTTACGAGAACACAAATTATATGGGAAGTTGTCCTAATGCTCTTTTTATCAATCGAGGATTCACTAGTTAGGGCATGTCATCTCCGGCGAAGGTATCGTCGTGGAACCAGCCAAGGTTGAGGCTATTATGGAATGGCCTGCACCGTCGAACGTCATAGAAGTGCATAGTTTTATGGGTTTAGCAGGATACTATCGATGGTTTGTCGAGGGATTTTTGAAGATACCAAATTCGATCACGGAATTGCAGAAGAAAAACAAGAAGTTTGTCTGGACCGAGAAATGCGCAGAAGCATTTCGTAGGCTTAAGGAGTTGTTGACGACAACACCGATACTAAAGGTCCCTAAAATGGACGCGGACTTCTTGGTATGCACTGAAGCATCCAAGGAAGGTTTAGGCGGAGTCTTGATGCAAGACGAACGAGTGATTGCTTACATTTAGAGGAAACTGAGAAGGCATCAGGAGAACTGCGCGACGCACGATTTGGGGTTATTAGCCATCGTATATGACTTGAAGGTTTGGAGACACTACCTTGTTGGAGGAAAATTTGAATTAAGGACTGATCATTGTGGACTACAACACATTTTTATGCAAAGCGACCTTAACGCGCGACAACGACATTGGTCGAAATTGCTTAGCGAGTACGACTTTGAGATTACTTACATAAAGGGAATAGTGAACCGAGTGGCTGATGCCTTGAGTCGGAGGCCACGCATATTTTCGGTGTTACCTCTTCAGACAAATATATGTGATAAGATTCTCACTTTACAGCGTGATGATGACTGGTACAAAGAAGTCGAGGATTTTATTGGACAAAACACAATGATGGTACCACGATATGAGGGATATTCATTTGATAGAGATGGTTTGATGAGGTTTAGAGGTCGGATTTACGTACTGCCAAACGACGAGTTGAGGATGTTGATCCTGAGCGAGGCTCATAGAGCAGTTTACATGGCTCACCCGGGAGTCACGAAGATGAGGGCAGACCTTAAACCCTTATTCTTCTGGAAGGGAATGAAGGTCGACATAGTCAATTTTGTGGCTAGATCTCTAGAGTGTCAGCAGGTAAAGGTTGAGCATAGACACCCAGTAGGTTTACTTCAACCACATGCCATTCCATAATCAAAATGGGAAGTTATTTCGATGGATTTTATTGTTGGATTACCACTAACGGCCAGGAGACACGACTCGATTTTTGTAGTAGTAGACACTGTGACGAAGAGTGCTCACTTTATTCCGGTGCGTACGACGTATCAGGAACCTGACATAGCAAGAGTTTTCATCAGCGATATTGTGAGGCTGCATGGCGTGCCTAAGAAGATTATATACGATCGAGGATCGGTGTTTACTGGACGATTTTGGATGAGTTTTCAAGAGGCCTTGGGAACCCAGCTTAATTTTAGTACTACGTATCACCCAGAGACTAACGGACAGACAGAACGAACGAACCAAACCTTGGAAGACATGGTGCGCATGTACGTGATGGACCAACAAAAGCGTTGGGAGGAGTTCTTGCCTCTAGTAGAGTTCGCTAACAACAACATCTACCAGAGCACCATTAAGATGGTGCCTTTCGAGTTTCTTTATGGGCGACCGTGTTGGATGCCCTTGAGTTGGGATCGGCTTGAGGATAGGTTCCTGGTGGGACCAGAAGCTATCCAAGAAATGGAAGAGAAAATGCAAACCATAAGACAAAGGATTAAAGAAGCGCAGTATGGGCAGAAGAGTCATGCCGATGCGCATCGAGTCGACCGTAGTTATGAGGTCGGCGATCGAGTCTTCTTGCGGGTTAAACTGCACAAGAGTTCGATCAAGTTTGGAAATGGAGCTAAACTCTCTCCTAGGTTCGTGGGACCTTTTAAGATTGTGGAAAGAAAGGGGCCCGTGGCCTATCCACTAGCCTTGCCTGATTCTTTGAGGCGTATGCACGATGTTTTTCATGTATCTGTTTTGAGAAATTATATTAGTGATCCTAGACACGTGATTGCCATGAGTTCCTTGCAGGTATGAGACGAGAGAGCGCTCATGGCTGAGCCAGTCCGCATCTTAGATCATCGCGTTCGACAGTTACGACGTCGAACGGTAGATCAGGTCAAGGTCCAGTGGGATAGTTATAGTCCGCACTCGGCGACCTGCGACGACGCATATGATATGCGTCAGCAGTTTCCATTTTTTTTTGATAGATAGATTTATGATACTATGGTACTTTTATTTCAGCATTTATACTGAGAAACTTCAGGATGAAGTTTAGACCAAGAGGGGGTGTATGTAACATCCCGCTCTGGCGCACTGAGAAACTTATTCTTTGAGGACACTTGCTCGCAAGTGATCTGGACTTTTCTGATGTTAAAACATTTATACTTGATTATGATGCGTTATGATAGACGACATGAGGTTTTACTATTTGATGTAGACAGGTGCTATTGACTCATTTTTATTGAGTGTGCAGGGTTTTGGGACCTTGATGATGCAGAGGCATCGGTGGAACCCCCTTGGACTCCGTATTGAGTCAGGGAGTGTGCTATTAGGTTGATTTATTTACTGTGATATTTCATTTGATTTGATGATATGATGTTGAAACTTCTCATATGATTGTTGACGATGCAGGCTGACGATAGCTTGCCGACCAGACTCACATATGGAGTAAAGGGCCCACACA
>ML777038.1:47637-77690 GCA_009831015.1 Picea engelmannii | reverse complement strand
TAGTTTAACTTTTAATGAACTCATAACTTTTATTCAAATTGAAACATAACTTTTCTTAAAAATAAAAATATACATAAATTACAGTTTAGTTAACCCAGACAATAAATTTCATTGAAGGCATCTCCTTCTTTAAACACAACTTGAAATGAGCGTTCATTAACATTTTGAAAGCATAACTTTTATGAAAACCCTTCTGTCAAATATATAACCTTATAAAAACTTTTAAAGCATAACCCCCTATGAACGCAATAGTTTTTCAAAAAATTTAAACTAATTCATAAATAAACGAATACCGAAAGCCATAGTTTTGATTGATAGAACGCATAACCTTCCGTGAATAAATTGAATGCTTAAGGGACTAAACTATTTTCCATAAAACTCATACATAAACTGAGACTGAACAAATAGTAATAAAATTATTTAATGAGCGGGAGTATAAAAAAGTATGAATTTAAAAATAAAATGAAAAGATACATTGGCGCATTTACCTTTTTGGTTTAAAAAAAAAAGGGAGAGGGAATAATAAAATAGGGAAATGAGCTTTTAATAAATTTAAAGAAAATAATTTTGGGAGAAACGTGGGGGATGAGTGACACTTGTAAGACAGAGAATTTTTGAGTGTTTTTCATTAAAACTTAAATTAAATATGATTTAGGGCAAGGGGGCTCAAAACTCCATAAAATAAAGGGGGAAGGAGGGAAAAGGGGATGGGTTGTTAGGTATTGTTATGCTACCGAATTTGGACTGGACTAATTGCTTGTGAGGAGTTGGGATTTTCTCAGTTGGGATTAGAGTGGTAGCTCAGCCTTGGAGGCGAGCTGGGAAGCCAGGCATATCCTCTGGTTAGTGTGTGGCCACTTTGCGGATCGGGGGGCTAAGGGGGAAGCAGAGTACCCCTAGTGTTTGGCTGGGAGGTACTGGTGTAGTCTCTACGGTCGTCGAGCGAGAGAAGCACGGAGCAGGAGCGACACGGAGCTCGGACGTCATTCAAAGCGGGCGACAAGGCAACAATATGATTTTTGTTTTAGTAGAGTAGAATGCGATATGATTTCTGTTAATGGATACAAATGGATGGAATGGACGAACTTAATTAGTTACTCTTATAGTTGAAACTGTGGTTACTGCTGTTTGTGTAAAACTCTCTTGTGATGAGGTAACATTGATGCAAATCATGTATCAGTCGTATCACCTATGACTTTTGTATGAAATACCACGAAAAAGTTATTGAAGGGTTCCTTGACTAAATAGGGAAATAAACATGTTTTTATATGTCATCTGAGAACCTGCCCTTGCACTCCTCTCAGTGTTCCCTGCGTTTTTCTAGATTTAATCTCTGCGTTTTTATAATTTAATTCCCTGCGTTTTTTTTGTGTGAAATTCTCTGCGTTTTGGTTCATTACCCTGGTTTCTATCTTATACAAATCCGAGCTCGGGTTAGTTCCTAAATAGTGGCGAATCCGCTCGGACCATTCATGACGGAGGGAAATTTTTTTAAACCACTGTAACCGCATTGTACCGGTACCATTCCATTCCTTCCATACCTAAAGTTCCGAATCTAAGTCGCTGGTTCTGGTGGGAACAAGGATCTCACGCAGAGTTTTAAATGTCATGGAACGAGCCATGGAAAGCTCCAAGGGACGCAGATGGTTGTTGTGTGAGCGAGAAAGGATCCCAATGGGTCTGCGATACTCAACCCCCTCCAAACCAACCGTATCGACCACCGTTTTCCTTACAGGGTTTCTTCTTTTCCCTCGCCAGTTCCAGTTTCTGCGCATGGCTTACTTTTATCGATGCTTAGTCCCATACTCTACCACTTCCCTTCACTGTCACTTACATTATGACAATCACAGCCAGCATCGAGCTCCAATACGGAGTTGCCAGTCCCTTCGCTCTACAACGGGCATATTTTACTAATAGATAATTGAACACATTTGATTGGAAGCTGTCTAATTTGCATCACTCGCAAAATGTTTGTGCACTTACAATCTCACCTTGTTACTGTCTATGAATTAATCTGCGATACCCCGAATATTTTATTCCATTAATTTTGCCATGCCGATAGCTGCTTGGAGAACCTTCCTGCACGCGCTCTTAATATCCCCTTCCTGGCATAGTGGTTGAGTGCTGATTTTTAGGATCGGTAAAAACGTATAAAGGCATCGTTATGGTCCACCTAGAAATTCGCCTCTGCCTCAGCCTTGAAACACGCACCTCCGCCTTTGCATTGGTGTTAACTCCTGGATAAGTTACTACCGTCTCAACAACTGATAAAGTCGCCCCAATTTCTCCCAGCCAGCCATGTACAATTCGTAACCTTCGCCCTGCGCCCTACTTGAATTTAAATTCGTATCTTTAACCTCTGGAAGGGTGTGTTGTACGGAGGGAATTTTCTGGGTAGATGACCCCTGGCTCTGACAGCTGCCCTTGACAGTATGCCAACGATTAATGATGCATGTCCTGCACCCACCACCGCCAGTTGTCCCGTCGCTAAAATTTTGCTTTACTAGGCTTGGCGAATGGGCCGCTAGTTTTCCTGGTCTCGATAATCCTTAGAAGGGACTGTTGATATTCTATTGTATTCATTATTTTAATGACAAGGTAATATAAGTAAGGTAGATAACATAATTGTTGTTATGAGTTGCAAAGGAGTGATTTCTGTAATATAATATGATTTACTGGCAGGGAAGAAATAGGTTTTATATAAAAGAATCTGTTATAATATAACTGCAATAGGAGGACTGCATTTACCATAGAAATTGCCATAAGATTTTCCTCCTGGTTTTTATTTCTTGGTGCTCATCACCGTTATTTGTTTATCATGGTTGTAATGATGTTGTAATAAAATCTCATGGTAAGCTTGGGTAAAGTATGGTAATATTTGTTAAATTGCAATGTTAATACTTGTTTACATAACAAAGTTAATAATGTTTAAACTGCAATGTTAATGATGATGCTTAAACTGCAATGTTAATATTTGTTTAATTTGCAATGTTAATACTTGTTTAAATTGCAATGTCAATATTTGTTTAAATTGCAATGTTAATGATGATGCTTAAACTGCAAAGTTAATATTTGTTTAAATTGCAACATTAATATTTGATTAAATTGAAATGTTAATAATGATGTTTAAATTGCAATGTTACTATTTGTTTAAATTGCAATGTTAATATTTGTTTAAATTGCAATGTTAATATTTGATTAAATTGAAATGTTAATAATGATGTTTAAATTGCAATGTTACTATTTGTTTAAATTGCAATGTTAATATTTGATTAAATTGAAATGTTAATGATGATGTTTAAATTGCAATGTTAATATTTGTTTAAATTGCAATGTTAATATTTGATTAAATTGAAATGTTAATGATGATGTTTAAATTGCAATGTTAATAGTTGATTAAATTGAAATGTTAATGATGATGTTAAATTGCAATGTTAATATTTTGTATGGTTATTGTAAAGTATGGCAATAAATTGGAAGGCAAGGTAAGATAATATGGAGAATGTAAATGTTCGGGGGTTTACCATTATGGTAATGATATCGTTGCTCAATTATGGCGATTAATAGAAAAATGCATTGTGCTTGTGATTATTGCTTGTCCTTGAACTAGTGAAAAATAATTTTATAACTTAATAATGGGGGTTGAGATTATTTGGTTTTACCTTATGTTAAGGCATTCGTCGGTTAATGAAATTTAATGGAGCAGTTGGTCAGTAATCAATCACAGTTGGGTCATAGGAAATGTCCGGTCTTAGTGATTGGTTGGTCCTTGCCTGAGTCCTTTTTCTTGTGCCTTCCGTAGAGGATGTGGTTTTTCATTTATTTATTATTCTTCCATGTTGTTAATTTCTTGCTTGGTCTTCTTGCATCAGGTGGGATGTAGACACCTCCTTGTTCCTCAGAACAGTCGCCAGCCCTGAGGGAACCTGGGCTTGAGAATTTCTTATGTGTCTTGAAGGCCGGAACCTTTGCAGGGTAGGATGGAGGGGTAGTCAGTTTTACTTTTGATTTTTGTGTAAAGAATCCAGTGTCGTATCAAGAGTCTCGGGCCCTTTAAAGGCAGGGTTTCCACTCTTGCGACACACCTGACAGAGATTACTAGTTTCTGCCTGAGCAGTCGGCCAGGAGCCTATCTGACCTTTTCTCTCTCCGGAGCAGAGAACTAAGATTAAACGCCCTGCTTTCCTGTACAGAAATAGTAAAATCTACTATTATGGATTCTTCCTTTGTGTTGTCGTTTAAATGCTTGTAGTTGCTTGTTGTGCACCTTATGTCTTCTTGTTGTGATCGTCGTGGGTATGTCTTGTTAGTCGTCGGGTGGCGACGTAGATTCCAGTGTGTTTGTTTCCTTTCTACACGCACACACACACTTTTAAAAAAAATATAAAAAAATTTGCACCTGTTATCAGAGTTGTTGTCATAACAAGGAGGTCGTTACAAAATAGAGCTTCAAATGGAACTTTATGCCTTACTAGTCAATGGAATGTATATGTTATTATGTGTTCAATGGTTAATGTAGCTATGTGCTTGTGTCAAAAATATTCAAAATAGATTCTTGAAATTAATATGGAAAGGTGAAACTTATAAACTATATGGATTTTAAACATTAACTAACAAAATAATTACTTTGTAATGAAAGCAAAATAGTAGAACAATGACCAAACTATCATGGTTTTCCTCTAGAGAGAAAGAGAGGCAAGTGGACGGAGTTGGGGGTATAGAGAGAGAGAGAGAGAGAGAGAGAGAGAGATTCTCTCTTAGTTACCAACAAATTTCCACTAGGTTAACAATTGAGTACTTTTGGTAGGTTACCAGCCAAAATTTTGGTTAGAGGTTACACACGTAGATATGTGCTAGAATGATATTGTTGTTACCTTTCCATCCCCAATAAAAAATTAACTCATGAAGAGTCCTAATCAATAGTCTTCTCATGAAAAGAAAACATGTCAAAAGTGCAGTTTGGTCCTAGGTGGGGTAGATACGAAATTGTCCTCTCTAACACTTGAGCTAGACCCAATTAACATATCCAATAAAAGTCACAACTTATTATTTAACTCACCCTTTGACTTGTATTTTGAGAAGTCATTTATTTTGTAAAACAATTTTCATTATCAATTACTAATCTTTATTGAAATATATCTTTGTAAATTATCATATACAAGTATATTTTCTCCACAAGTGCATGATGGAAACACAAATATGTGGAGATCAATCATTATATTAAAGGAATTTGAGTAGACCAATTAAACATTTCCTAGGAATCATAAGGAATCGTGTAAGAAGTCAAATAGTCAATTAGGTCAGAGTGTGACTAAGTACTAAGTTTTGTTGGGAAGTTCCACTAGGAGAGAACCAACCTAATATGGAAGTAGTAGATTTACTGAACTATGCATAATTGACTTGAAGATCACATTGATGGACAATTAATGGAAATAATGGATGCATGTTTCTAGAACATCTCAACAAAAACCTAAAAGGTTCTAAGAATGTTTATTGGTCAATTTTTCATGTAGTATGGTTTATGAGTAGTTGAATGATTGAGAACTAAGTTGATTGGGATTCTTGGTAGAATAGCACTCAGCGTTACCATGGAATTGATCAATCCTAACGGTTTCTTTTAGGGTGCATATATTAACCTCAATGAATTGACAAAATGTACAAGGGATTACAAGATCAAAAGAAACATGTGTATGGTGCATCTACAATAACTATTGAACCAATTTATTGTAATTAGGAAGTGGGCATCAAATGACATGTAGAAGTTGAATTGATTGTTCAAGCGGCATGTAAAGAAGAGGAACAATTGTAACTATCTCTTAGATATTGAGAGAGGGAGGTAGAAGTTTGAAGATTACAATTGAGAAAGGATGCAATTATAGGTGATTTTTGTGTTTAGATGGTATGTGACATGGGACATTTAAAAATTTAAATGTGTACTCTATAAGTCATTCATTTGGAATCCTGATGGAATTTATTAGTTGCAATTGTAAATATTATAATTGATATATGACAATACAATGTAGCATAGGTCATTCTAAAGTACAATATTTTTCGAATTTAGATAAATAAATGTGGTAACCCCACAAGTAAATCTTATAATATTTTAATTCTAATAAATGTTTGAATTTTTACTTTTATTAATATGGGCATAAATTGAGAACAAGACTATGGTATATACTAAGTTATGTTATGTAACATACTCACAAAATAAAGTGGATTGAAACTTCTAAAATGTCATAATACCACAAGTAAATATTATGGAAACACATAAATATAATTATATTTGAAAATAGATTTCCTAGCTAACTTGAGAAGACAGGCTAATTTGAATAGGGCAATGTCGTGGGCACCCAACTGCTTGGCCACAGGGCTAGGCCCTCGCGACCAAGTCATTACTTATATGATCGTATGTTTTGTTAAATGACAACTTGGATGTTTGGAAATAGAAGTTATGTCAGTGTAAGATTGAAATCTCACTCAAGGGGATGTTTTCGCCTTCTGCTTTCTTGGCTTATTAGTAAATGAACATTCCATAAATGTAGCAAGCAATCAAATATGAAAAGGAATCCCCAGTCATGACACTGAATTCATTTATGTTCTTATCTAGATGATTCATTTAGCAGTTGGAGCAAGATCAATTATTGAATGATGCTTGATTCCTATTTGCATAATAGAAATATTATTCCTTTTTTGTTTGGGTGATGCATATTTCTCGAGCCCATTTCTCGAGCCCAAGGATGCATCGAAACCATCATTCAAGAAACCGTCATCTATTAATTATAAGAGTAATATATATTTAATGATTGTGATTCACATAACAAAGAGTTGATTCAATTTAAGTCTAGTTAAATTAAGTGATAATAATTGACTAAATGCTAAAACTTGAAATCTAATCACTAGTAAAATATATAGATGTGATTTTGAAGAGAGTTGATGCACATCTCCATGTTAATTAATATTTTATTAAACACGACAGGGACTAGATTCTTTGCAGCTATATCCCTTGTTTGTCTAGAAGTCTAATATCAAATAGTGTCTCTTATGAGGAGTTATTATGCAATGAGTAGGAGTCCAACGTCAACAATAATGGACACAACTGATGTTTCCGTTACATCTTTATCTAGTTTAAATGCTTATAGCATGCATGAGAAAATGTTCCAATTTATTGTGAAAAGGCAACAGGTGTTTCAATTAGCCTTGAAATTGCAATCTTAGCTCTAGAGAGTAGTGAAAATACAACATGTGTGCAAGTGGGTGGTGAAATTGCAAAACATGGTCCAATTTGTAGAGATAATGTAACACCCATCCATCTTGGTAGTGATAATGCAATACATGATCCAATTGGTGAAGAGAATACAACATCTATTCTTGTAGGTGATGAAAATGTAACACCTGCTCCAATTAGTGGGGGATAAATAGAGAAAATATTTTAGGGTCATTCTAGGCTAAAGATCACTGGATGATATTGAGTTTCCATTTTTTCTTCTCCAAAATGACCTCTATCCTAATCCTTATAGCTACATGATATTTTCAAGGTGATTGGGATTCAACGCACTATTGAAATTTATGTAATACGGGTAGGAACTACACCCATAGTTGTATTATATGATGTTCACATTAGTTAAATTTAGAATGCATAGATGAGAATGTAAAGATAAATATTTTGGATTTCAATTTATGTTTTCAACCTATAGGTCCTTATCCAAGGGGCGTGCATTCCCCATAATCAAATGGGGGGAATGGATGAATAGATATAGGGTATTTCCCCCATTATCTCAGTGTTTACTATGACTCATGCTAGTTAATGGACTAAAAATATATTATTGGACCCAAGCTATAGTTTAGGTTGATGTTGTTTTTCTCTCCAAGGTCTAAAGGCCTTGAGTTATGGGTGGGATAAATAGTGGGAAATAAATCAATGTCACATCGGTAATCAAATTGTCATTGCTCACAAATCCCACCATTATGATAACCCACACCCTCAAAAGTAGAGCTAGATCAGGTAAATAAAATTTAGGGGAAGAAATCAAGGGCCTATGCGACCTTGGATTCATGTAAGGTGATCTCCTTTAGCATCATTTGATGACTAATTATATGTAATTCCATCCCAAGGTCACTTCATCTAAGGATTCCCTAAGTAGCGATGACTCATAAGAAGTATCTAGGATGTATACTAGTTGGAAACATTCCTAGCCAAGAAAATCTTGGTATAGTAAGGAAGAAGACAATTTACTACTTTTGGGGGAACACAATGTCTTTGTCTAACATAATAGCATATTTGTAAATAAAATGCTATACTTATCATGAACTATACTAAAATCACTACTAGGAGAAGCTTATGCTTGAGAAGCATCCACAACTCATGCTAACTACTATAGTTAATGAAGTAGTCCAAATTGCTAGTGAAAGTTGAAACTTCAAATGGTCCATCCATCGAGAGATCTAACTTCAAATAGTCACCAACATATAGCTACCAATGCATGAGATTCTAATGCTCTGGATCTAAAAAAACTCTTTCCCAACAAATCCATCTTCAGATCCCAATGCTATAGTAGTTGTTGTTAAAGTGGTGTAATATACATCTCTCACCTCAAATGATCCTGAATATATATTGGCTTGAAATATTTAGTCTTGTGTTACTGCTCACTTTACTGGTTCGTTGGATTCATTTATATAAGACATTGGTCATGCTATTGGAAACAAATACTATGATGAAGTGATGGCACTTAGAGGAGGAAGTTACAGGTTATAACATGTTTGAGGATCCAGGGATAGTGGTGAGAGGTAGTGATGAAATGCAAAAACGGAAGGTCATGACAAGTGTGATCTGACTTTCAGGTCAAACCAATTAATAAGCATTTAATATGGGATGTCAAACCCATTAATAAGTGGAAGCATTGTAATGATAGTTATTTAACTTTAGCTTTTTAAATATTTTTTGGACTTCGATAAATACTTCAAACATATAGTCTTCCACCAGGATATTAAATCTCATAATTATTCTCTAAGCCAATAAAAAACTATAAATTAAAAAAATTAAAAACATAGTTTGCAATTAAAATAAATAACTATTTTTAAAAAACCATGAAAACATATACAAAATTAAATGCACACAGAAAAAATCAAAAGTCTTCCACCAGGATATTAAATCTCATAATTATTCTCTAAGCAAATAAAAAAACTATAAATTAAAAAAATTAAAAACACAATTTGCAATTAAAATAAATAACTATTTTTAAAAAACCATGAAAAACATATACAAAATTAAATGCACTCAAAAAAAAGTCAAAACACGTGAAAACTATAATACTTGACCTAATAAGGATTAAAAGGATTAAAAATATATTAACGAAGCGCGATGTTATTTAAATTCCAACAAAAATAAAATATGTATAAATTTAGGTATAATCCCATTATTTTAAAAATGTATATAAAATTAAAATGCATATGATAGTTGAGACAAATGCCAATGTATGTAATACATTTTACAAAGTCACATATAATTAACAAATATCAATAATGTGACAATCTATAAAAAAAAATCTTATATAAATTTAGGTATAATCACATTGTTTTAAAGATGTATATTAAATTAACAAAAAAAAAACTACCATAAATAAAATTTTGTATAAATAATCACATTGGTTTAAACATGTATACAAAATTAAAATGTACCAACATAAATAAAATCTTGTATAAATTTACGTATAATCACATTGTTTTAAAAATGTATATAATAATTAAGACCAATGCCAATGTATGCAATCAATTTTACAAAGTTACATATTATTAATATTTAAATAATAATATAAAAATTTATGAAAAAAAACATCAAAGTACTTTTAAATAAAATGCCTTAAACATCAACATAAATGATTTTTTGTAAAAATAATGTCAATATTTTCAGTGTTTCATCTAAACAAACCACCAATGTCTTCATCTCACCCAATGTTTTCATATTCTATATATACAACGATATCTACATTGGTTTTCCAAGAATATCAACATCAACCTCCACACACTTTTGAAAATTCGTTTGAATAAGACATCATCATATCAACTTCAACAAGCTATTGAAAATTAGTTTGAGTAAGACACCATCGCTTCATTGGTGCGAGTTGGAAATGTCCATTGTTTGAACTATGATGACATATTAATGCAATTATGCAAGTGACAAAATTTGTTGAATGGATGTTAAAAAGGGTGTGGAAGTTTCTTGAAGTTAAAAAATTTACAATATAAATTATTTTTTAGTTGAAATTATTTTTTTAATTTTATAGGAATTTTGTTAGAATTTATGGTGTTTTCTTTTTAGTTGAAATTATTTTTTTAATTTTATAGGAATTTTGTTGGAATTCAATTACTCATAGATGCTTGATTTTTGTTTCATAAGTTAGCTAGAGCTTGGTGAGGCCTTTATAGTGACATGTGTATGTGATGGCTACTCCGTTTGTTGTTCCATATCAATGTTTATGGAATATTCATTTATTAATAATCCAAGAAAGTAGAAGGCCAAAACATAGATAATTTGTTTAGCTGTTGAAGCAAGATCAATTGTTGATAGAAGCTTGATTTCTGTTTCAGAAGTTAGCTAGATATTGGTGAAGCCTTTACTGTGGCATGGGTATTTCATGGCTACTTCGTTTTCTATCCCAGAGCATAGTTTAGAGCTGGAGAACGTCTTTGCATGGGTTATGTCAAATGGTAGCCAATGTAGATTCTTGTTAGTGCACCATCAAGATTTATCAACATGACTTGACTAATGCACATAATGCTTACAATTCTTTTAAACTTTTATGAACAACAAAATGCTAGTTTTTGTGGTGGATGGTCTTTTAAAGGACCAGAACATGATAAACTATGTTAAAGTAGGTTTTTCATGCAAGACATTTTGTCAATTGACCCTTGGTTGACAGGCTAATTTGAACAGGGCAATGTCGTGGGAACCCAACTGCTTGGCCACAGAGCTAGGCCCTCGTGGCCAAGTCAAAGTCTAGTGGATTGTGACTTGGATGTGAGGGCCTAGCCTTGTGGCCAGGCAATTGGCATGCCCATGACATTGCCCTGAACGACCACCTAATTAATTAAATTTTAATTTAAAAAAATAAATTAAATTTGGTAGAAAACTAAAAATAAAACTAAAATTAAAATTAAAATAAAAGTAAAAGTAAAATTAAAATAAAAAACTAAAATTAAATCTAATTTGAATAGGGCAATGCAGTGGGTGGGCACCCAAGTGCTTGGCCATAGGGCTAGGCCCTCATGACCAAGTCACAGTCCACTGGACTGTGACTTGGCCGCGAGGACCTAGCCCTGTGGCGAGGCAGTTGGCATGCCCACGGCGTGTTCGGCCTCCTAATTAATTAAATTTTAATTTAAAAAAAACTAAATTAAATATGGCAAAAAACTAAAATTTAAATTAAAATAAAACTAAAGCTAAAATTAAAATTAAAAATTAAAATAAAAAACTAAAACTAAATCTAAAAGTAAAATACAAACAAAAATCTAAAATTAAAAACGAAAACGAAAACATGGAGAAATACCTGAAACTCGCCGACAACTCGCCAAAACGGCCTATGCGCTAACATGACCATTGCACCCAAACGCTCACAAGACCTCTGCGCTCACGACCTCACAAATGCACACAGACGCACTAAAACGCCAATAAAGTTTGAAAACCATTTGAAATTGACATGTGGTTGATATATAAACAATCTTTCGTTCGAAAGATTGTTCGGCCGAACAATCTTTCGGACAAAACATTGTTTGGCCGAAATATCTTTCGGCCGAAAACATATTGCCAGATGGAAAAAATCCGTCCGACTAAATTTTTACACGCAAATCGAGGGTGTTGTCACTACACCGTTCGATTTGACGTTTCACTTTTCGACCGAAACAAATATTTTTCGATCGAAAAATAATATTAGTTCAACCGAAAAAATGTTTTTCGGAATTTTGAAGATCCGGTTGTCACGAAAGTGTTGCCCAACTTCGTGATTTCACCCATTTTGCACTAAGATTTATCTAAAATCATAATACCATGAGGTGTCAATTGACCAAACTGATGTATGGAAGATAGCCTTGAAGTCTAAAGAAGGCCTCTTCAAGTGGTTAGCCATGCCTTTCACCTTGAATAATTCCCTTGACACATTCATGGGGATGATGGATGATATATCCCAGACATTCACAAACACCTTTTTGATTGTATATCTATATGACATCCGCATCTTTGTTAGGTTAACATGAAAGGAACATTTGAAGCACATTCTTTATGTGATATTATTTAATTTGTGTGCTAGCGCATTACTGTCCATTCCCTAGATTATCTCTATGTAAGAAGATAAAGTGTGAATTTGACCCAATAACCTTCTCGTATCAAACATTATGGAGACACAATGCCTCCCAAAAAAAAATTGAAGTCTTTAATGATTTTGTTTCAGTTTTTAAATGGTTGATATTTGGGAAGGATTTTCCTCGGATGTCTGACCAGGCGATCAAGTTCCTAGACAGGAAGGGGACACTAGAACAAATGGAGAACTATAATTTTATAAGGATTTTTGAATCCAAAGAAAATCCTTCCTTCCTTCCATGTCACATATATGATACAATGTTTGTTGCTGAGATAACAAGGAAGTACACCTACTAGTTGCATTTTTTCCATGAAAAGAGAAAAAAACAATTCATGCCTCTGCCTTGGAAAGTCGAGTATTTCATATTCAGGAATATGAGCAAGATTGACGAATTTACAAGCCACTTCCACAACCTGAATTTGAAATATGATGAAAAAGTAAAAGGATTCGACCCTAATGGTATTTTTGTAGAACACCTATTGGTTGTCGGATTCAACAATTATTTCATTAATGCTATCCTGAATGATGATGAAAATAGCGCCCTAGGAAGTCCTTCTCATGACACCAATGACCTGGAGACAATACTCAACACCAATGAGTCGTACAAGCAAAGACGAAAAGGTCCGGGTGAGAAAAATGCCCAATTCTCGACTGCCACACCCAAGACTACAAAATATTGAAGCAACGCTCCAGTGACCTACTGAAGTAATAAAGTCACACACATTTATTCAAGCAGAGGATGAGATAAGAACCCTCCCTCCAGAAAAATTAAAAGTTCTCATAAACTTCCCCTGAGAAAGAAACAAAAAAAAAGTGTGCAAGAAGAGGAGGGAACGAGGGGAGAAAGTGATATCCATAATTTATCCCTCGATGATATGGAACTAGAAATTGACATTTGGAAACTGTTCCACAAAGACGACAAGCTAGAGAGCACTACTCCCTAGAACCCTTAGATGGAAATAATTGGGACCGAGACCTTCGACGAAGAAGACTCTTTTGCATTTCAGAGCGTTGTTTTTTACATCGAATTCAAAAATTTGAATATTGAAAAAATAGATGTAAAGAATAAGAAGGGTAAATCATGTTTAGAGATTAACCTATAGAACATGTGGCCTTCCCAGATCTCCTAGATACACCGATCAACTGGAGATTCTCTATACAACTCTAATGACAACCTTCAAGAGGAGAATGTCAAGTTAAAGGAGTGAATCAAAGAATTGGAGGGAGCTATAATGCCCCTTCCAATGTTGGATAGTCCTTTAGCAATGATCGGGCCTACCACACCTGCAGAAAAGTTAAAAGGATCAACAAGCCTTCTCACATCAGTGCGAGGCTATGTGGAAAAGAATATAAAGAGGAGAATGAAATTAATAACAAATGCTTGGGAGACGTCAAAGAGTATGGTCTCTTTTGGAACAAGAGCGAATGCTTTTTATGAATATCTGCAAGCAGATTTGAAAAACAAGCAAGGTTTCTACGTCGATGCAATTGTACCATTTGGTGTTGAAGTTACTAGTATGAATAAAGTGAGAAGAAGAGAGGAGGATCTCCCTTCCCTCGATCGAATAAACCAACTAAACACATGCTGAAAATAAAAGGTAAAAAACTCGAATGGTATTGTTCAAGCATGTAGCCAGGCCATAATTGGAAGAGACAAACCATTCAAGAAGCTAACTGAGATAAATCTAGCTGGCAGCACCAATGAAGTCCAAGACCCGAAATTGATACTCAACTATTTTTTTTTAACCAAGAAAGCATTTAATGAACAAGTTGAGATATTTAAAGGGATGTCATTTGAAAATTTCTATGGAATTCTTGAATATGGTGAAGATGACATGGGAAACTGACTAGTTGATTATTTGATTAAAAACCAAGATATTGAAGAAGCATTGCACAACATCTCTATTGATCTAAGGGACTTGGAAAGTGAACTCTTCAATATAACAATCCAGCATGAAATCAATGTGGCGCCCATGAGGAGCTACATTGAGGAGTGGTTCAAAAAGGTTCTCGACAAGCTTACCAATGAAGGGCAAAGAACAGTTGAGACGGTTCCCATAACTGCTGAGGAAAACCATAAAAGGACATCAGTGAGCAAATGACAAGGAATGAGATACCATCATAGTAAGTTCATATTGATTGCATTCTTTTGTCTTTGTCAATCTCTTCATCCAGTTACTCTACCTCTTTAAATAGAATGGTTTAACCGAGGACTGACAATTTTCTCTTTCTTCTTGGCAAGTCTTGTTGTCTTCCACCATCCACTTTCTTCTTTCTACAATCTTCATTCTTATACATATTTGTTTTATCATCCTCGGGAGCCCCAATCCCAGTCATTATGACAAACACATTTAAATTTCAGAGAATATGTACTGAACTATATATATTTTTTTAAACTCCAAAAGATATTTTGGGAATAATATTGACTTTATTTTGTAACCCATCTTATCTGAATATAAAATACTTGAGTTTGTTGTATCATTATCTTTTTTTAGGAACCTCTTTCTACAAGAATTTAAGAGGCTCTTTGATCCATAATTAAAAATGACATCTAATTCAAATATAAAATTTTGTTGAGCATGTCTCCAAGAGATTCCAACACATGTGTGACTTTATAAATGACATAGTTTTGTGACCATTAACCCTCTAACAAAAACAACAAACCAATAAACATATACAACATGAGCACTTAGTTTTTTATTTGACATGGACTAAACTACCATGCAAGACTTGTTACATTAGAAATAAGTGTTATATTAATTTATAATGTAAATATATTTAAAATAAAACATATAAATAAAAACAATGTTACTACATCAATCACATATTACAACTACAAATTAGAGTTATCACTATTACACAATAAATTGAATTAAAAAAATACGACATTGAAAATTAAAATTTGCATAATGAACCATAAAAAATAAAATGAAGTGATAGAGTTATCGATAACATTACGTAGTGTAGCTATCTAGCGATAGCAATGCAAGTACCATAGCGTAGCGATGGAAAACATCTTAGTCGGGAAAGAGGAATAGTAGTGGTAGTTCCGATAACTAAATAGCACAAATAGCCGTTGTCGATAAGCTGAATTTGTGCATGTCCGTTTCCTCTCTCCCTCTCGTGCACGCAGCGTTTAATTACTCTCACCTCCACGAAACATTGAAATTGCATCAAATCGCTAAGGATCTATCTCACCATTTCATGATCATTTTTCCTTGAGCGCCTTATTAGCGAGCGAATCTGATTTATCTGCATTTTTGGTCTTTTGGGGTTGTCCTTTTGTCTTTTCCAATAAAAAAAAATTATTTGTCTTAAGATTTGATACAAAAGAAAATAATAAAAATAACGTAGCAAAATCATACGGCGAAAATGACAAATACACCAAATAAAATGGAATAGGTATGACAAAGATCANACTTGTTACATTAGAAATAAGTGTTATATTAATTTATAATGTAAATATATTTAAAATAAAACATATAAATAAAAACAATGTTACTACATCAATCACATATTACAACTACAAATTAGAGTTATCACTATTACACAATAAATTGAATTAAAAAAATACGACATTGAAAATTAAAATTTGCATAATGAACCATAAAAAATAAAATGAAGTGATAGAGTTATCGATAACATTACGTAGTGTAGCTATCTAGCGATAGCAATGCAAGTACCATAGCGTAGCGATGGAAAACATCTTAGTCGGGAAAGAGGAATAGTAGTGGTAGTTCCGATAACTAAATAGCACAAATAGCCGTTGTCGATAAGCTGAATTTGTGCATGTCCGTTTCCTCTCTCCCTCTCGTGCACGCAGCGTTTAATTACTCTCACCTCCACGAAACATTGAAATTGCATCAAATCGCTAAGGATCTATCTCACCATTTCATGATCATTTTTCCTTGAGCGCCTTATTAGCGAGCGAATCTGATTTATCTGCATTTTTGGTCTTTTGGGGTTGTCCTTTTGTCTTTTCCAATAAAAAAAAATTATTTGTCTTAAGATTTGATACAAAAGAAAATAATAAAAATAACGTAGCAAAATCATACGGCGAAAATGACAAATACACCAAATAAAATGGAATAGGTATGACAAAGATCAGAATTATTGTGTGGAGAAAGGTTTTATAATAGGTATGAAAAATCTCTATTCTATTGATCTTACTTAAGATTTGATACAAAAGAAAATAATAAAAATAACTTAGCAAAATCATACGGCGAAAATGACAAATACACCAAATAAAATGGAATAGGTATGACAAAGATCAGAATTATTGTGTGGAGAAAGGTTTTATAATAGGTATGAAAAATCTCTATTCTATTGATCTTAAATGAATTAGCATTAACCAAATAGGTTAGTAAACTATGTAAAAGATAAAGCAATGAAATCAAAACTGGAATAAGATAAGAAGAAGAAAAAAATAAAAAATAAAATAAAAGAGAATAAGTCAAAGTATGGAAAATAAAAGGTCATCATGTTGGTCTTTTTATTAACCTAAGAGCCTCTATTTGTTCTTATACTTTTATTTTCAAAGTGATTTTATTTGCAAAAGAGAAGACCTTGGATAAAGAGCTATAAATTGCATTGTAATCATAAATTATTAAAATGAAAAAAATTGAAGTGAAAGAAATATAACTAGCACAACCACATTATTAAAAGTGGTTGATATATGTGGATCTAGTCATTAGTTTTGGTGGAAAATAGAAAGATTATATCAAAGATTTTCAATAATGTTGCTATGTCAATACATTTTATCTTAAAATCCAAATTAAAATTAAAAAATTATAAATTCAATTATAATTAATAAATTTTGTTGAACAAATAGATAAGTTAAAGGAGTATTGGCCTTAAAATCACCAGGCATCTTTATAAAATGAAATTTAAATTTTTTAAATTCAATTATAATTAATAAATCATGTTAAACAATTGAGACACACTTAAATTGATGAAATATTAATAGCATCACTTGATATCATTGATTCACTTGCAAATAAAAAATGTCCAGATATTTATTCAAAACATCTTTCTCTAAAAATGAAATGCAAATCATATTAAAAAATTAATGAAGAAACATATATTTATTAAAACATCTTTCTGTAAAAAGTTCGTTTAAATCATCTTTAAAAAAAAAACTAATAAATAAAAAGTAATTAGCTAATTTAAATCATGTTTAAAAAACTAATGAAGAAAAGTAATTAGCTATTGACCTTCCAACTAATTTAGTCACTTTCCACATTTTAAGTTCCTCTCAACCTAATTTACTCACTTTCCACATTTTAAGTTCCTGTCAACCTGAATTCCTTAAAAAAATATTAAACAATCACTTGGAAGTGTGAATTTGTCCATGTAACCCAAGACAGATTTGTAAATACTACGAACGAATCACCTCCAGGTTGCGTAAGAGGGGATATGGTATTATGCACAGTGTGAAGAAAAATTAAGATCAGTCAAGATCCTACCTGCGTAGACGTAAAACAGAGGATGAGTCAAGATATTATTTGCAAACTTAATGAATCTCCAATTAAAATAATTTATCACAAAATTAAAAAAGCTCCACTACATAGTAAAACTAAAAGGTACCACCAATACTGTACCCTCTGATTATTGAGATCTTCCTCGCTTGGGATACCTTTGTGGAAACCCTACGCTCAATAGCATTCCCCCACTCATCCTCTTGAATTCATAGCCCTCCCCTATGCATACAGCGCTTGGTCTTTATATATCCACGGAGGTCACACAGGAGAGGAGTGGGAATTCATAGCCCTCCCCTATGCATGCAGCGATCGGTCTTTATTTATCCACGGAGGTCACACAAAGGAGAGGAGTGGGATGGCTATGGATCAGGTTGATCCTTTCTCGCTTGTTGAGTGGGAATGCCGGACGGAATCGATGCGAGGGATGGCTGGTCTAAATTGCGATTGGGTTTGTTAGGCTGCCAGCTATCACATCCAGAGTCGAGAGAGCGCTCGATCTCAGCAAAGTTCATGGCCGCTCTTGAAACAGAGCCAGAGCCCCACCTGCAGAATAAATTTTGTTGGTCCATTTCGAATTTCGAATTCCTCATTAAAATAAGAAATAAGGATTAATTTGAACATTGTCAATAGGTATATGCTTTAGGCATAATTAACAATTGACACTGAAAAGGATACCTATGCGTTCTGCATAATTAAAAATTAATTTGAACATTGTCAATAGGTATATGCTTTAGGCATAATTAACAATTGACACTGAAAAGGATAACTATGCGTTCTGCATAATTAAAAATTGACAATGAAAAGGTAGGAGAGAAGACCAAGGAACGGGTAGAGAAGCGTTATTGTTGTTGGCCTTCCCTTATCTTGTAGCTCTCCCTATTTCCTGGATTTTACTCATTCTTAAAGGGTTTTTGGTCAAGCAGAGAAGAGTATTTTAAAAACTTGAAAAAAGATAACTGAGCACCATTCGACTGGTTTTCCCAATTGGGTTCCACCGTAAAAACATTTTGTCTATTTTGTAAACTTATTTTGTAATTGAATTAAAAATTCTTTAAAAGTGGTTAAGAGGTTGCTTGTATTGATGTTTAATGAAGTAGTTCAATTCGTTAATCCATTGAATAAGTGTGCATTTTGAAATTCCTCTGGGCGTATCTAAGCTGTCAATGGTCATCTCTTTTTTGACCATTCATTGTTATTACTGCCCCATAGCTCAAGAAGACAGCACCACGCATTGTTATTGCTGCTAAAACGTTTGGAGCGAGCCCCAGCTTAGAAAGAGAACACCGCGCATTGTTATTGCTGTCAAAACCAAGTGTGTGAATCCTAACTTGAGAGGAGAGGCCAACTCATCTCCTCTTTGTTGCCCTCAAATTCCATTATTGCAGGGCGAATTCCATTGTTGTTGGGCGTTTCATTTACTCGCTCGGCACACCACTCACTGTGTATCAGTTGTATACAATGCGCATGATACAGGACACTAGCAGCTAGACACCCATCGATTGTTCCTTTTGCTGCCCAAACTTCTGAGTGTGCGCCCTAGCCAGCTAGAAAGCACCCTGTACGTTTCATTTGTAGTGCTGAAAACCTAGCCCTAATTTCTGCACGTATCAAATTTAAAGGTTACAGACCTAACCTAGTCCCAAGACGCCCGACGAATCCTATTTGCTGTGACGGCATTTACTACCTTGTCTTGTTTTTTTTATCATTGGCTAATGGTCCAGGCGTTTCAATGAGCCCCCACTAAGATAGCTGGTGCAGATTCCCTTTTGCTCACACGTCCCGCTTCTGCTTTGGATGATGAACCATTTTCTAGAAGTTTAGTACGCTTCCTTGTGGGGCTGGTCATATGAAACGTAGCTGATATTAATAGTGTTGGTTAGCTGTTTTAAGAAATGTTTTTTTTCATGAGAATATGATAATATAAATTTATAAGAGTTACTATTTTTTGTGGTTTAAAATTCATTTTTTAGTGCGGAAATGGATTCAGCATGCTGAAAAATTTTCAGGACATTCTGATTCTACAGAAATAATCACTTAAATCTAATAATCCAACAAATTTCAGGTAAATATACTCAAAAAAATCTTGATTTAGTAGAATCTTTAACCTAAAACAACATTAATTAATTAATTGATGTTACATTGAATAGAAACAGAATAACTGTATAACTAAGGCGACTGACTTCGTACGGGATTTCAGTCATCTAGAGAATTGTTTAGTGAAATATTAATTCATTTTGAGAGTGGAATAGGTTTAGAGTTCTTTAATTTATTAAAGATTTTAATTGCTGCACTAGCTATTTGGTTGACTAGTTTATGTGTAGAGAGAAAAATGGTTTATTATGACTCTGGGGTTTCTCATTTATTTGGGTGAATTCAAAGATCAAAGGATGAGTGAGTCAATCAACCTACAAACCAGAAAGTAATTGTACATAAATTGTATTGAGTATTTAAGATTTTTTTAATCAGARAGAAACAGTTTACTGAGTATTTAAGATTTTTTAAATMAAAAAAGAAGAGTTGAGATAGAGCGCAGAAATCAAATTTCACAAAGAATCAGTGTTGGTGAAACAAGTGGACTMKGAATCATTACTAATAAAAACTGGACAAACATTGTAATCTAATTTTCCAWTTTGACTTTCTAAGACTAAATATTTATTGTAATTAATTAATTATGTGGATTCACAATGATGTGTTATGGTTCAATTGTCTTTGAAATTATAAATTACTCTTAAGCTTTCTGTTACAATAAATAGTTAGCAACATTGTTGTTCATTGAATTGATTAGGTGATTTCAATTGATTGTTTGAATGTTGTACATAGCATTTCAACAACTATCATATGCTGAGCTCCAATTGTATCCAAATGCAACAGTGTTATATTCCGAGCTTAGCGAATGTCTATCCATGGCTCGATTTTGGGATACATTTTTGCCTAACCAATAGTTGTTATTGATTATGGAGGCCGTCGGGCATTCACACAAGTAGCCTGCACAATTTTCCTTAGCTTATATAGGTGTGAAGGAGTTTGAGGTTTTCATTCTCATGGAGGAGTGGCACGCAATTGGCCATATGGAGGCGGTTGGGCATTCACACAAGTAGCCTGCACCATTTTCCTCAGCTTATATAGATGTGAAGGAGTTTGAGGTTTTCATTGTCATGGAGGAGTGGCACGCAATTGGCCTAGATGTGAACGAGTTTGAGGTTTTCATTGTCATGGACGAGTGGCACGCAATTCGCCATATGGAGGCGGTTGGGAATTAACACAAGTAGCCGGCACCATTTTCCTCAGCTTATATAGATGTGAAGGAGTTTGAGGTTTTCATTGTCATGGAGGAGTGGCATGAAATTGACCATCACCCTTACCTTTGTCATTCTCAGACTCAGTTCAAACCTCTCCTTGCACGATTGGATACCTGATTTTGTGGTGATTTCTATGATGGCGTTGGAGGTTTCCATTGCTATCGAGGACCGACCTGCTCTTGGCCATCATCCTTAGTAAATATATTATATATCTGATTTGTTTTCAATGGGTGATGAGAGTTTTTTTTTTACCTGTAGCTCATCTGAGTTAGTCATTCAGTGTCTTTGTGCATTCATAAAGCTGTAGAGAATACTCTACCCCTTTCTAACAAATTCGTAGCAAAGCTAGGCATTCAAATCGATTCTGTTGAGTTTGTATGAGGGGGTCCTGTAAGCAGTCTGCAATTTTCTTAATGCGCATCTTCCATTGATGTCTTACCGGCAACCGAGATCCCGACAACAGAGATAGTTATTGGAGCGTATTTTTTGCAATATCTGCTGTGAATAAAATTCATAACACTCGGAAGCAGCAGAGTCGTGGTTGTCTGTGGTCATATACCCGACCGACCCGTGTTCGAATATCATCCCCGTTTTGTTCACTACCTTCAGTTGCTATATCAGCACGAAGGTACAGATCTTCGATTAGAAGAAGGATTATAGACAAATTGCCATAAAAAATAACCCTGATAAGGGTGGGGATCCAGAAAAGTTCAAAGCATTGCCCCAGGCTTATGAAGTGTCCACGGATCCACAAAAAAGGGAGATCTATGATCAGTATGGAGAAGATGCGCTAAAAGAGATAATGGGAGGAGCTGGTGCCTCCCATAATCCCTTTGGCATATTTTACTCATTTTTTTGGGCTTCTTTTGGAGGATCTAATTTTGGATGTGGAAAGTCAAGAGGAAGAAGGAAAAAGCAAGGTTGAACCTTCGTTGAGTGAGTCATCAACAACACTTGAAGGATTTTTCTTTTGGATCTATTTTTTATTTATTTATTTATTTTTATCTAGGTGGATATTGGTAGTCACCTTGGCAATTTTTTCACTAATTTGGTTCCACATCTTGACAGTTATTTTAGAGTTTTTTGGGTTTCAAACATCTAGGGTTGTTTTGAGTCCCCAAACTATGTATATTTGGTGCACAAACTCCTAGTAGATAGTCAAAGGCATATACTCTAGGCCATTAAGAATGTGTACTTCTTGGCTGGACCTTTTTTATGGGCTAACGAGCACTCGAGCCCTCCAAACACATATCGTAGAAGTTACACCCCGTAGAAGTTGACATATCAACTAACCACATCGGGCCCACAAACCTTTTGGCGTTTCATCTTATGGGGTTAGGGTTTTGGATGTTTATGGTTTTTTCATTCATGCTTTATGTTAAAAGGTCTTTTTGTCCTTTTTGTTACCACCATTCTAGCTAGTTTGTGTGCTTTGCATTTTACATTCTTTTGTATTCCATTCATTAACATAATATGAGTTTAATTGTATTGAAATATCTCTATGTGTTTCCTTATGCTCTTTGTTGTTTCTTTGTGCATGTCCATGATGAGATTAGTCTATCGAGAGTTGGGTCTTGAACTAGTTGGGCTTGGGGAAGAACACTCCCACCGACCCAAGAATCCTCCCATGGTATAAGATAAGAGATATGATAGAGCATGAGATCCTATCAAATTGTTGCTCAAGAAAGCCCTCATGCACGAGAGGAATGAGATGATGGATAATTTCACCGAGATCCTTCAATGGTTGCCAACAACAATGGATCCACCTTTAACGAGAAGTCACTTCGTAGGTATGATTCCCTTCAAGGTACAAGTTAACTTTGATATTCGTTTATTTGAAGGCCATATAGATGCGAACGCTTCAAAAAAATGGTTAAGTCTACTAGAGGGTTATTTCTCTATCAAAAAATTTTCCAAAAGTGAAAAAATATCCTTCGCACTTCATAAATTCCTTTTCCATTTCAAATCTTCATTGGAAACTTACTCTCAGCAACATTTCAGAGATGAGTCTGCAATTTTTGGTCGAGTTTACACTTGGGTGGATTTTGTTTATACCCTCGAGTAATAATACCATGTTGGAAACTATAGTGACCAATACACGAGATGGACAACTTTTTTTTAGAAGAGAAACCAAGCAGTCTTATAGTCCATACCTTTCCCAAAAAGTTGTGTATTAAAGAATCTAAGGGACACCTAGTTTTGAAGTACCGCAGTGGCCTACATAGGTACATCCAAACAGATATGACTAGGAGTCACTTACTGATATGATGTTAATATTGAGCAAAAGTTCAAACAAAAGAATAAAAAGGATTTTAGTTCTACAAACCCATCGCAGTAGAAGCATGGTAAATGTGGCCCTAACTTCCAAAATAAATGACAAAGATAGGATTTCCATACCCAGGACAAATATTCCAAGCCACAAGGAAAGAAGGGTAACGAGGAGTCGAAGGACACTAGAAAGTGGTGTGAGTTCCACAAAATCCCTTGGCATAACAATAATGAATGTTGATCGAAAAAATAATTATTGGATAAGATGAAAGGCTCAGAGTCATATTTCAACTCAAACTCTGATTCAAAATTGGATAAGGGAAAACATATCATTTACATGGAACCAAATTTCACCATCGCTACTACAAAGGTGCAACTAGAGGAACTTGAAGAATGGGAGCACCTCTTCCACTCACAGATGTGAGTGAAGGGCTACCTAGCGAGAATAACCTAATATCAACAAAGGTTGTCAAGAGGTGGAACCTAACAATGACATCGCACCTTTAGCCATACGTCATCAGTTGGCTCGTCTAGGGATGAGACATTCACGTCAACCAACAATGTCACCTGCACTATAGTATAAAACCCTTCAAAGATGAGGTATTATGTGATGTTTCCAACTTGAAATTTGTGATGTTATTTTAGGAAAACAATATATGTCGAAGCATCATGATGTTTATGAATCTAGATCCCATAGTGTCATTATTACTTTGGGAGTTCAACTCTACAAAGTACTAGAGGAAATATAGATTATTATGGTCTCTTTGATCTTCAGAAAGGAATGCAAAAAGGTGGTCTTTCATGATGGGATATTTTTCCTCTTTATGTTATAGTTGAAAGGTGAATGGAAGATCATTGCAACTACCAAAAACTCTACGTGAGGTCTCTGTACACAGTAGAAGCATGTGGACAAGATATTAGAAGAACACAAAGACATATTTGCCTTACTTTTTGGGGTGCATTTGTAGTGTCAAGTAAAGAAATAAATTGATTTGACAAACGGTGCTCCTCTTCCTAATGTCCATATATATAGGAATTCTATTTTGGAGAATGAAGAAATCAAATGCTAGATACAAGAGCTAATTATAAAGGGCCACATTAGACCAAGTTCCTCCCAATGGTTCTGGTATAGAACAAGGATGAAACATGGAGGTTTTGTCTTGATTACAGATCTTTGAAGAAGATATAAATCACTACCCAATCCCCCTGATTGATGATCTTTTATATCAACTCATGGATGATAATTTTTTCACTAAGATTTATCTAAAATCATGATACCATGAGGTGTGGATTGAGCAAGATGATGTATGGAAGATAGACTTGAAGTCTAAAGAAGGTCTCTTCAAGTGGTTAGCCATGCCTTTCACCTTGAATAATTCCCTGGACACATTCATGGGGATGATGGATGATATATTATGTTCATTCACAAACACCTTTGTGATTGTTTATCTAGATGACATCATCATATTTAGTAGGCTACCCTGAAAGGAACATTTGAAGCACATTCAATAGGTATTGGGTACCCCACGACAAAACCAATTATATGCCAATTTGGAGAAGAGTTCCTTTAGCATGTAGATAAATCAATATTTGGGATACATCGTGGATGAGCAAGGTGTGCATGTGGATCCAACTAATGTCCAACACATCCACTATTGGCCAGAACTGAAGACATTGATCGAGCTCCACAACTTCTTGGGCCTCTCCAAATTCTACCACTGGTTTTTGTTAAGGTTCTCTCATATCTCTTGGGCCCTAATCTAGGTGAAAAAGGGTGGAGATAAGTTCAAGTTTGTTTGGGTTGTGTCGCAACAAAAAAAATTCAAGATTTGAAATTTTTCCTCTACTCATCAATAGTCCTTATTCTACAAGACCTGCAACAACCATTCGAGATTAAGACATATTCTTCAGATTATGCTATCGATGCAATGCTCACTCATCATGGGCATATATTTGTATAGAAAAGAGAAACACTATCTGATATTGTTTTCACATACCCCACCTATGACATAGAGATGTATTCCAATATGTAGGAATGTTAATAGTCAAAAAATTACTTTCTAGTCAAGGAAACAATCATCCAAATCGTTCATAGACCTCTAGAATTCATGTAGACACAATGAAATTTACATAATTACCACCATCATAAGTGGTCCATGTACCTACAGAAATTTCCCTTGAACATCTAGTACAATAAGGGAAGGACCAACCATGTTTCATACTACCTCAGTCGACCCCAGATTATGTCACTAACCAAATTTCTTAACTCATGTGTGCATGAGAACTACAAGTGGCCACAATTATACAACAATGAATTTGACTTTCCTGCTATCTATCAGACATTGAGTGCAGGAAAACTAGTTTCAGAATTTCATCTCCAAGATGGAATGTGATACCATCTGATCCATCTTTATGTTCCTTTAAGGGAGCACACAAATTTGATTTGGGAAACTCATTATAGTCGGGCGCAAGAAAATTTAGCATGGACAAAATATTTGTAGTACTACAAAATCATTTTTATTGTCCAAAGCCTCGACATGATGTCAGTGAATAGATCAGATCCCACACTAGCCGTGCTATTTCCAAATCCACCATTTAGAGAAATGGGATATACACCCCTATCCCTTCTCCTTATAGGCCTTAGGATTCCATCTCCATGGATCACATGTTCATTCTACCTTCAACCAATCATGGTAGTGAATGTGTCTTTGTGTTCATTGATGAATTCTCTAAGATAACAGTTTTTAAACCCTATAAGAACAATATCACAACCGAGGGAAACTCTAAGCTCTTCTTTGAGAGTGTTTTGGGTTAATTCTCACTCCAATGGACCATTATTTCATATCAATATAGTATATTCTTGAGTATTTTCTGGTCTAGCCTATGGTCAATGATGGAGACCAATGTGACCAAATAGACTACCTTCCACCCTCAAAATGATGGGAAGATAGAGCTATTCATCAGGATGATTTTTCATATCTTGAGGATGTACGATTACAAACATCGATGCATATGGAATGATATTCTTCCTTACGTTTAACATAGCTACAATAGAGCCCTCCACATCTCTATTGGCCACAACCCTTTTTCAGGGGTGCTTAGGGTTCTAGCCATTGGACCCAATTGATGTTGCTCTTCCCATTGTAGCTGCACAAGAAGAGTCCTCACGTGTTCAAATCAAGAATGATTGAGAAGGAAATTTTTTTGAATGAATCCAACAAATCCAACCAAAATTTCATGATACTTTGGATAAATTCAATGCCAAGTACAATCAACGCCTCGATCAACATCTGATACCACACATGTTTCAAGTGGGAGATAAGATATTGTTGCATTTTCAAAACGAGTGCTTCATAGGACCCCATCAGAAGCTCCTCCCACTCCAATATGGGCCTTATACCATCACCAAGGTTGTGGGTGAGAATTTTTTTGGATTAATTATTCCCCCTTTCCTTGGCTTGCGTCTCGTATTTAATGTTGAACTACTTCGAACATATTGCGCGTCTTTCCATGACAGTTTGGACGTGGCTGAGCACTTGGCCCCTACATAACTCAATTTTGACTACATTAAATAGGATAAATTTGATCAAATCATGGAAACCAAGATGAAGGTAACCCACCGAAAAAAAATCCAACTCTATCAGGTCATCAAAGCACAAAAACTTCTTCACCATGGAAAGTGGTTCACTAGGAATCAAATTGAACAAAAGTTTCCCCATCTCATGGAGGAACTTGATGCAACAAAGACCATTTATTCCTAATGGGGGAGGAATAATATAGGTGGACACTGGTGGCCATCCTTTGTTCCACTAATTCAAAATGTTTTTACATCTTATTTGTTTTTCTACAATTTTATAGGTGCTAAACTTTTGGGGTCATTTTGAGGCACTAAACAACGTTTTTTTGGCACGAAAATGACTAGTCATTAGCGAATAGTGCCCTAAACATACATAAAGTTGATTTGGGAAGCTATATATTTTAGATGGGTTACAGAGTGGGCCAAAAAGTGATTGTATGCAAGAGTTACACCCTCATAAAGTTGGTGTATCAACTAATCACATCGGGGCACACAAACCTTTTGGCATTTCATTCTGGGGTTAGGGTTGAATCATTATTCTTTTCGTTAAAATTAAATTTCTCCCTCTTTGTAATCATCATCTTGTGAATGAGCATAGCTAACACATCTCTCTTCATGGATAAGATACCGCCATTTTAGCTAGTTTGTGTGTTTTTCATTTTACATTCTTTTGCATTCCATTCATTAATAAAATCTAAGTTTAACTGTATTATTGTGTTTCTTGTGATATATCTATGTGTTTCCTTTTTATACTTCTTCCTTCGTGTCATTCTCAGTATAATCCAAATCAATTTCTTACCGAGTCATGAAATCCTCCATTGTAGCCTTTCCTTCCATGGTCTTCGAGGAACTCCATCTCTTTGATCTCATCAATTTTGGTGTAATTGTTCAACAACCTGAAGGTATTGGAAACTAATATACAAAAAAAGTTTCACAAGAGAGAATACCATAGGATTTGTGACCATCATAAATGCAAGAAATCTAGTGGGTCTATAATTCATCCTTTGGAAGCCTCCACGATCTAAATTAAGGGTTGTTCTTTTGGTCATCTATGAAGCACATTGGTTAAATTATAATATTTAGTGAATACTATTAAGAATATGGTAGGATAGAGATATTATGGGTTAAACTATTCTGTTGTTTTAATAAGAGTTTCTCATGGCTTGGAAACCCATATACACATTTTACCATTTATGTTTAGCAGTTATTACATGGATTATTCCAAAATTTATTATGCGCCTCCTAGACTCTCTAGTAAAAATTACAATTTTGGGGCCATTAAGAATAGAGTATAGATGATCTATCGAATATTGTGTTGAATATGTTTGAAGAAACCTCAAGTATGAAGCCATGATTCAAGGTCATAAGGATCATCTTATAGAAAATAAGAAGAATGGTGTAACAAGATTGGTTATCATTCAACCAGGCTTGGATGAGAGAATTCTTCTGAAAATTGCATTAGGAAACAGGTACAAATATTCTTGAGATATTTTGGAGATGCCATATAGTAAAAGCGGGAGAAACACTTAAACATCAAGATAAGTCAAAGATCATTTTAGTTGTTTATGGAGTGGCTTTTGTAACAAAATAAGTAGAGGAATTTGACATTGAAAAAATAAATGGAGAACTTGTTGAAGATCCTACTAAATTGGAAGAAGATAAACAAGACATAGAGAATGTAGTTGTCATGAACACTGCAAAGAAATTTGTTGAATAATTTGAAGAAGAGAAAGGTGATTGTGTATGTAGTGGAGAGGATGAGCATGGTAATGAAAATGAATACCAATGTGTAGATACATATGTGGATGATGAAAATAAAGTAGAAGGTGAACGTGAAATTCCCTTCACATCAATAGAAAAATGTGAGACAAATATAGAAATAGAATATTTTCAAGACATGAATAAGGGTATAGTGAATGTTGAATTTTATGTTGAATTCACATTTCTTGAGGAATTGCTTGCAAATACCAAGTATGAAAGTGAGTATGGAAAATATATCATAATTGCAGCAGAAGAACGAACAAAAAAGACGAAGGCAACCACTGGAGGTGTTGAAGTTGTTGCATCATTAGAAGAGGAGATGAAATAAAATTAATATGTTCTCGATCTTACAAAGTTCAAAAAATGTGTTCAATTAGCAATAGATGAAGTACAAGAAGAACTAGGTGAGTAAGACAAAGAAGTTTTTTGAATAAATTGTTGTGGTAAGAGTTGCAGAACATAATCATAAAAATCCCAGTTTGTAGAAACACACCTGGATGATGAAATTGAAGTTGATCTCAAATGTTGTAATCCCAGATAATACTTATACCAACAATCATTCATGTTATGGTTTGTTTTATAATTAGTGGTCATAATTAAGGGGGAGTGTTGAAATGTAATCACTCCTACCATTAATGAAGTAGGTGAGAAAATATCTAGAAGGGCCATCATATTTGACTTAAAAACCTATTATAGATATACAATTTCCACATATTTTATGAGAATTACTCTAGATTTGTAGCTCAAGATATGATACAAGTTTTATGAGTTGTATCTCATATGAGTTAACCATTCTTGTGTGTTTGTGCATTCATACAAATATATATAGAGAGCATATTATGCCCCTTTTCTAACTCTAATTGCGCCATTATATACCCAATTTCATTTTGGTTTCTTTAGGAATATGTGCATTTTTTGGAAGATATTGGTTGTGAAGAGAAGACATGGTTTATTTGTTGATTTTGATACTCTCTTGTTTTCTCCCAAAACCATAAGTGAGTTGAGGATTGGTTCAACACACATAAATGAAGCCTCTTTTGGAAACAATTTCATGGTTGAAGGAAACATATAGGATTCCATCGAAATCCCATCAAGGAAGGGGAAAGATGTCCAGACACCTATGGAATAAAACAAGGGAAACATTTCCACTAGGAAAAGGACCTCTACTCTTAATTAATACTAGAGTGGTATTCTATTGAAACATCATCTTAAATATTGTTAGAGATATTCATATTATGTGTTTTCCATAAATTACCATAGCCATCCTTTCTCACATTCATGGTCTACTCTTGACAACCAAAATACATGAAATAGCATG
>ML777038.1:16159-46455 GCA_009831015.1 Picea engelmannii | reverse complement strand
ATGACATTCTAGTCTTTAGTAATACTTGGGAGGAACATTTACAACATGTGTGCAACATACTCCAATTGTTGCATACCAATCACCTTCAGGTCAAAGAATGCAATTCGCCCTTTGGCCAGAATTTTGTCTCTTATTTGGGATTTTTCATTAATAAAGAAGGTGTTCATCTTGATTCTTCTAAAGTTCAAGCTCTAACACAATGGCCTGGTCCTCATTCTGCATTGGTCCTTAAATATTTTATTGGTGGAATCAATTTTTATAGGAAATTCATTCCTCACTTCTCTCAGTTGGCCAACCCCCTTCATAATTTTTCTAATTGTACCACTTTTCTTTGGACTCCGGTGGCTTAGGGGCAGTTTCAATGCCTTAAAGAGGCCCTTTTTTCAACATATGTCCTCAATTTCCTGATTTTCAACAACCTTTTGAAATTGAGACTGGTTTCTCTCAACATGAGATTGGTGCAGTTCTTAAACATGAAGGGAATCCCATTTCGTATCATTCTAGGACATTGTTTCAAGCCAAACAACACTACATTACCTATGCTAAGGAACTTTATATATTGGTCCAAGACTTAAAACAATGGCACCACTATATATTGGTTAAGGAGACCATTCTTCATACTGATCATCATCCTTTGTTTTTTATTAATTCCCAATCTAAGCTCCAGGAACAACGTCACTTGAAGTGTGCTACTTATCTATAGTAGTTCCACTTGGTCATAAAATATAATAAAGGGATCACCAATCATATGGTTTATCTTTTTAGCCAACCCACTCCTCAAATACTTCAAATATTGTATGTTCATTGTGCTTCTTATGAATATTGAAATCCTTTGTATGCCTCTCACCCTTTCTTTAATACCATCTGGACTACTTTGCAACAACCTATTGTCATTAGCCAAACCCCTTTCCTATACTACCACATTCAGGATAGTTGGTTGTATAATCTTAACAAGCTATGTGTTCCTACTACTGATGATCACCTTATTCTCATTCACGAATCCCACACCTTCTCTTATGGTGGGCACTTCGTCACATTCAAAACTACTCAACATATTCAACATCACTTCTTTTGGTCTGCTTTACAACACCAAGTTGAGAAATTTATCCAACCATGTACCTTTTGCAGTTGACATAAGTTGAGTAACCACAATTATGGCCTGTATCAACCCTTACCTATTCCCTCCCGTCCCTGGGAATCTACCTCTATGGACTTCATCATTGGCCTTCCAATGACCTTTCATCATCATGATGCCATTTGGGTGGTTGTGTGTCTCTTCTCCAAAATGGACATTTTTGTCCTTTGCACTAAGACTACTATTGCTGCTCAAATTGCGGATCTCTTTTTCACTCATGTGTGGACTCATTTTGGTATCCCCTCCAACATTATCTCTGATTGTGATTTTTGTTTCCTCAATCTCTCTTGGGGTGTCACCTCAAATACTCCACTTATTTCCATCTGAAAAAATTGAAGTTGTAAACTGTAGCCTATTCCATGCCCTACGCATTCAATTTACAAAATCTAAATAGTGGGATGCCACCCTCCACAATGTCCATCAAAATTATAATAGGGAAGTTCATGTTTCTATTGGCTTGTCCCCTTTCGAATATTATTTGGGTATCAACCTACTGCCCCCTATGAGTTTCCTTTACAACTCCAACCTTCTGGTACTCTTCAACAACAACAAAAAGAAAACCTCTTCCTTGTCCTTTTTCCAAACCTTGGATCATAAAAAAGATCATGTTTTTGAGGCTTTACAAGCTTCCCAACAACATTATATTTCTTCTCACGATGTTCACAGGAAGCCACTCTCTTTTTCCCCTAGTGACAATGTCTGGTTTCATATAGAGTGCCAACACTTTTAGTCCTAGCATTATCACAAGATGAAACCCCTCCACTATGGTCCTTAAACCATTCTAGAACAAGTTGGAGACAATGCTTATCACCTCGAATTTCCACCACATTTGGGTATTCAACATGTGGTAAATGTGAACAATCGAAAATGCTATGAGCCTCCTCTTCTGGAAGAAGAGGTCACAATCTCGCACCCCTCTGAGTTGGTTCCATATTTCTAACCACCTCTCCTTCATGACACAGTGTTGGATACATACACCACCACTACTGGAACTCAAAAATACACTTCCTTTCTAGTGGGTCACAAGGGTCGGCTTCTAGCCCAATCTAAATGGCTATCATAGTCTGCCATGTCTCAGTATTTTTTGTAGTTGCTCGTGGAAGTTGGGACACTTCTAGGCTTAAACAGGGAGGAATTGTGATGGATGGAAGGCGCACTCCCCAAGGAGGAGAGCACACATCTCATGGTATAGTTGCATGGAACTACCATAAAGGTTCACCTCCTTCGAGATGCAATGAACTTCACTGTAAAGGACAGATGGAGTGCATCTCTACCTGGGAGGTTGGGAACAAGTCCCAAGGAAAAAAACTGGTTAGCTAAGATAGTTTTAGGGTTTGTGACCTTTTCTAGTTGTTGGTTAGTTTTAATTGGTCCACTTTTGATCAAAACCATTGTATGTTCAACCTATATTATATAAAGGCTTCCTATTCTACTAAATAATACAAATGGTTCATTTTTCTTAGTCATTTCTTGTGTTGTTTTTGTCTTTCTCTGTAAATGGTCTTTGGATTTATCTGCAGTATTACAGATCAATAGAATTAATAAATACACATTTTATTCATTGATAATGCATGGATTTATGACGATGTATTGGCTTTTATCCATTTAAAAAAACCCTTTCAGTGTGTTCAATCAATTACACTTTTTAACTAAGCAACATGGGTCGATTCCTTGGCATTGTTAGCTATTTTTTGTTTGTAGGCCATACTAAGAATAGACACCTTTTAGTCTTTCAAAGGACAAAGGTCTCACATAGGACAACCAAACACTCAAGCGTTGTCATCAACTCACAAACCCATCCTTACATACAATTTAAGAACAAGGAGTTGGGAAGTGCACTAAGAATTTCATTGAGATCAGAAGTTGTGTAAATCAATTATAAAAGTAGACCACTCCACATCATTTTGAGTTAGAGACCTACTTCTCATTATGGTTAGCATATTATAGGCCTTGTATCCATCAAAATAAAAGAGGCCTTCAACAGAACATATTTTAACTTTCATAGAGGATTTTTGTTGGTTAAGCGAGAGGGATATAAGTCCCTCATTTACAAATCATATCTTTTATATATCATATCGATATCAGAGAATGGGTTTGAACCTGTGACATCACACAAATTCATGGGATATTAAAGAATACCCCTAAGTTAATTAGATATCGATAAACACCTCCATAAATAATTTTGTTGAAACCCCCTCCCAATACATCATTATATTAAAAAAAAAAATACTATATAACCCCAAATACCTATAAACCCGTCCATGATCTTTATCCCGCCTCCAATACTTACAATACATGGATTTTATGTTTCACAATTTTAAACCTCTCTTTATGAATGAATGTGATAAGATATTTGTCAACAAGGTGAATTGCCCATGTATCAGAGCACTTGAATCCTTCACCATGGTGCAACTCCTAGTACTTTGAAGAAAACCTTATAGAACTAACATGGGTAAAGAAAACAAATAATGCTTGGAAGACTTAATGGGAATTAATGTTGAAATTCAATCAAATAACTAGCTCTTGAAGGAACATGTCTAGAGGCTTAACCATAGGATGGAAAATATGGAGAAGAACCTTGAGACCTCTTCCAAACTTCTTTCATTTCTATAAAATAATTTTTTTGAATGACAAGACTCCCTCACTATGGTTATGGAAGATTGAGAAAATAATTTTAGATTTTTCACTTGAGAGATAAGGTCATCCAAATGGATAGATGGTAAGAGGACATGCTCACTTGGATGAGGACTTAGGTGCAAAAAGAGTTGGAAAAGAAGGAGAAGCCATTGGAAAAATTATGAGCAAGTTTCCAAGAGCATAGAGAAGAAAAGCCACCTTCCATTGCCACTATTAATAGCATAGAGAAGAAAAGCCACCTTCCATTGCCACTACTAAATCTAGCACCATGACCAAGACAAATATGGCAAGTTCACCTTTCGTAGGGTGAATGTGAAAAGCATACCAAAGACATGGGATCAAAATTGTTAATGAACATGGGCAATAATGGAGAATGGATAGGAAAGAGAAGGAAGTGAGTATGAAGCCCCATTATAGTTGAATAGAGGTTCAATCATGAAGACCTAGGTTTTTTTTGCTAAGGGAAAAATCCCAAGACCATGAAGACCATTATTGTGAAGGAGAAAGAGATGAAAGAGTCATCCTACTCATCATAAGAAAGAGTAGAAATACATGAAGGTAGCATCCCACTACCACCTTATTCTACTTGTGGTAGATTGAAGAAGGATGGTGATGAAAGGATTTTAAAGACTCATCCTACATTTGCACTCAAAAGAAACAACATGTAGATCATAAAAGAAGAAATATGGGTTGTCATTGGTGCAAGACAAATCCCATAGAACTCCTAACTATTTTTACTCATAGGTATGTTCATTCCATGGAAATAAATCCATCACTTGGTATCTTGTTGGGAAAAAAAAGCCACATGCCAAAAGCAATATTTCTTTAGAGGAGGAATGAAAAGAATATGTTCCCAAACCAATAGTGAATTCATAGGCATAGGGAGAAAAGGAGCATGTTAAATAGTCCATACAACAATGTCAATAAATTTTTCTACCACTGTGATTTGAGTGGCCATTGGGAAGAAAAGTCACAAAAAAGTGATGGTGACTTCACCCATAACTTCACTCAAAAAATTTCCCAACCAATAAAAAAAAGTGGATACTAAAGATTGAAGAATATAAGAAGTATCTTACATCTCCAATCCAAGGAGTAGAATATATACAAGGAGCTATAGAAGCAAAGGAGGTTCGTGACACCAACCAGACGAACAACTAGATGATGTTTTCAATCCACAATGGCCACTCAAATTACAGTGGTAGAAAAACCCAATTACTTAAAGTGAAGTCACCATCCAATTACTCAAAGTCACAATCTAATTGTTGTTTTCGATATTGCATCAGAAGAACCCATTATTGAAGATGTGCCAATGATTGGTGCATGGAGGTCAATGGACTTGGGGGAGTTCTTAAGAACTCTATGACATGATTTTAAGCATGTGAAAGAACAAGAGGGTTGTTTACACACCAAGACAAAACCTATCCTAGTAGGAGAACCCAAACCACACTTCCCTTGTAGAATTTTTATGTGATGGCATAGTGTGTTGGGGTTTGAACATAAAACAACATTGGACTTAGCTTCATTGACTACTAAGATGAACCATTTCCAATACTGAGAGAGATAGGAATGAATGTTGATTGTAGAGTTCATATCTATAGATTTCTCAAAACAAAGTTGAATAGACATCTGCATTTCCAGATAGATTTCTCAAAACAAAGTTGAATAGACATCTGCATTTCCAGAATGAATGAGATGACAGTTAAAGACATAGCCAGAACCAGAGCTAGTAATCATAGCCATAGCTAAAGCCTATATCCAGGAGTCGATTCGAAGCCACATTCTAGAGAATCAAACAAAGGTACAATGATCCAAATTGGTTTCCTTCTTCATATTTTAGAGAAAAAAAAAAATTCGCAATGAGAAGGTTTTAGAAATGGATCTAAACTACACCGAATGGTTGATTCTATAGTTAATTCGCCAATTAATGAAGATTACTAAACTATGTAAAAGAGGCCATAGTTCCTTCTTCAGCTCGACACTCTCTTGTTTTCTCCAAAAACCAAAAGTGAGCTGAGGGTTGGTTCAACACACAGAAACACAACCTCTTTGGATATGGATTTTGTGGTTGAAGGCAGCATCCCTAGAAGAAAAGAACTAAAATGTCGCCACTATGCTAGAGTTGTATGCTATCTAAGCAGTGTCTTTAATATTATTACAGCTATTCATATTGTGTGTTGTTCTTAAATTTCCAAAGCCATTCCTTCTCACATTCATGATCTAATGGTGACAACCGCAATACACAACAAAACATGATATTATAACCATTGTCATTGTATTGAATTTTACATGGAAAGGTGAATATTCTTGAGCCAGTATCAAGAGTTCCGGAGTGTTGTAATAAATCTGGTTAGTTGATATTGCATTTATAAACAAAGATAACACCTCTATTCTTTAATAACAGTGTAAAATATGCATGTTCTTCATTACGGGAGTGCTCCATAAAACTACTTATGTAAACAACATTGGTTTCTATAAACAAAGCTAACACCTTTATTCTTTAATAACAATGAGAAATGTGTGTGTTCGTCATTATGGGAGTGATACATAAAATTACTTATATAAACAACATTGGTATCTAGTTACTAGATTCAAAATTGATAACATATATATTTATGATGGTGTGTCACCCTTGTTCATCTCAAAGAATCCTTTGAGTGTTTTTAGTCAATTACATTTTTTAACTAAGAAATAGGAGATTAATTGTTTAACATGGTTAGGTAATTGTTGTTTGGAGATTAGACTAAGAATAAAGTCAAAAGACGCTTTGTAGATCTTTCAAAGGAATGAGGTCTCTACATAAGACAACCAAACACTCAAGCCTGGGAGTGAACCAACATACCCATCCTTACATTCTATAGAAAAACAAAGAATACAAACTTTAGTTGGTATATTAGAGGCCTTGCAACCATGAACATAGGTCTTTGTACACTAAAGAACAATTTTAAATTTTTGACTACTCTCAACTCCACGAAACATTGAAATTGCATCAAATCTCTAAGGATCTACCTTACCATTTCATATAATTTTTTCGTTGAGTTTATTAGCGAGCGAGCGAAGGGGATTTATTTGTCTTTTGAGTTGTCCTCGTCTTTTCCAATTTATTAGCCAAAATCATAGTGAAAAAATGAATTGTACACCAAATAATATGGAATATGATCAGCGATTATGTTTACGAGTTTGAAATCAAAATGACGGTGAGCCGAAAAAATTAAGATGTGTCAATAAAAAAATTGCTGTACAGTTAGGACAAGAAGCACTTAGTTTTGGGATTGCTGAAGGCGTTGCACAGCTGAAGTAGTATGGTATCAGCACGTTGATGGGTACGTACTGAAAGAAGGTTTGACGCGTTGTTATTCGGATCAAAATCTGTGCATCAAGCAGACCTGCAACTGACTAAGAATTCCCCACGTGGATCAGAACCAAAATGGTCATTTTGAAAAATATTGCTGTATAGTCGGTATTGGGCGTTGTCATGAACTAACGATTTTGGGTTATAAGGTGAACGAGGATATGAACTAGGGTTCCCGGATTGATCAAGTCATTAGAGAAATTACCTTAAAGCTGAACGTCGTCTTCGCCGTGGAAGCCTGACTACGAGACAATTGTACATTTCACGTTTGCGAAGCTTCAGCTAACCCTCAGTGAAGAATTCGATTCAAGCGAGGGTGAACATTAATAGGGTATCCAATTTTCGCTCGACTTCAAGCTGGCTGGAAGCTGGTAATTAGCGTTCCATGGGCCAGGGCTTCATATTAAACATAAATATTATATTTTTTTATTTTTGGGGGCTGCGTTTTCTGATCAATTTTGTTCAGGAACTGTTCTTGAATTTCTAATAATGAATGGAATTCTAGATATCAGGTCTTGAATTTGAAATAATGGATGGAATTCTAATTTGAAATAATGGATGGAGTTCTAGATATCAATTATTCAGATTATACCGTTACGGTTCTGAATTTGAAATAATGGATAGAATTGTAGATATAATTATCGAGATTGTAAATATAGATAGATTTTTCAAGGTACTGATCCATTTTTATATTAAAACTGCAATTCAAATAATGAAAATTGCAATTCACCAACCATATATATAACCCGATTGCAATTTACCAACAATATATATAATATATAGCTGAATTCTAGTGAAAAAAAATAAAAAAATCTAATATACTACTCTTATTATTATTATTTTTATTGAACCGAGCTCTGGACGAGTCTTGAACCAGGCTCAGGTAAACCAGATCTGGGCCATAGGCGTTCAATTATTGAAATACAATACCTAAAGTTGTGACAAAATCTACAAACAACGTCTTCGGATCAGGGTCTGGCGAAAGGGATCAAGGAAGAAAACGCGCTTCGCGGCGTTTCTTTAAGTGTTTAATATTTTAGAAACATTATAGATCTGTTTACGTCTTTCGGGAGTCCATCAAAGTAGGGTCAGATTTAGCTGAAGAATCCAGCCTTCTTCCTTGTGTCGTTTCATTCTGTATTTTTGTAGGGTGAAACAGCAAACATTAATACAGATTTAGCGGCAATGACCGCTATGTCCTTTTATCTACACTCACCAGGAAAATATTTTCATAGTTCATCGTTATTTTACAATTTCAAACAAGCGGATAACTTATTTTTCAAAGTTTTCACAAGCGGATAATTTATTTTATGTACATTTTCCAAAGTTTTGGCGGGATTTTAATGTGAAGATACGTTGTGTGAAAATAAATGTGGATGAAAGAACTTGATATATAGAGAACATAAGAGGACAAATCCTGATCCACGATTTCAAAAGATATACGAAGTATCACAGACCTGGGGAGCACGAATCTACTATCTATAGAGTGGGTTTTAGATTTTGGTTTGGAATGGTACATTGCATTTCGTAAGATTAAATATTAAAAAGGATTTGTATTTGAAGAATTTACAATTTCACATTCACTATAAGTTTGAAGGAAATATAAAATTTAATAAAGTTTTTGTTATAAGTGAAAATATAGAATTTTAATAAAGTTTTTGTTATAACCGAAGGAAGATTGCTTTCAAGATAGAAAATGAAATCCAATGAGAAACTTTGTAACGGTTCGTGCCATGAGATCTTGCCATTGTTCACCTACTAAGTGCATGCCCCACCACAAAGGTTTTTACTTGGTTGCTTTCTCACCTAGAGGGTATCCATACTACCTATTGTTAGTCACACACCTATTTTAGTGAAACTCTTCTTTACTTAGACAATTGTCAACAGAGTTTAACAAGTATTAAGCATGTATCCATGAATATGAGAATCCAAGAGAATAAATATGGAACAAACTAAGACACACGTAAATAGAGTAGGGGGAACAAACCATGCATAACACCTTACTAAGTCTTTGTTATTGTGAACACGTCTCACAAGACACTCAAGAATAGATACATCACACCATGTCACAATCGTCTCCCCAACCACCTGGGGTGCACCTCAAAATTTTCCACAACCCCATACTTATTGTTCCTTAGTTACCGCGGACTTTCACCAAGCTAACAAAGATTTTGGTTCTACCTCACACATGCCTCAACAAACTTGCATTTCTAGAATTCCCCAAAACCTCCCAAAGCATCCAACTCTTGGTTACTTTCCCTTCATCTTGTCAACTCTCCTCAGAATTTCTCTCCAAATCTCTTTCCCAAAATGCTCTATCATGCCTTTCTTTGGTGGTGGGCCCTTGATTTAATATAGACTCCAAGAGTCATTTGTGTAAAAAGTCATGTCTCTTGGGTGTGTTGCATCCCTTAGTGAACCCATACTCAACCGAGCCTCCTCAATGGACTCTGCACCCATCCAAGCCCATGCAGTCATCAACCATTTTCCTCTTGGAACAACCCTCTTTGGGCACATGCCCCTTTCCTTGTGCACTCTCTTTTGTCGATCATCGTGACTCCTTATGGGTCTATGGATGGGGTTGTTCAGGTTCACTCTTTGCGCATGCTCCCAAGTTGCCCCACCCTTGCCCAAACACAACCCAAGTCTTCATCAATCGTTCTAAGGCAAGTAGGGTGTGTGCCCCCTTGGTGCCACATATCACCATCATGCACCCAAGGTGATCCTCTTCTGCACAAACCACTTTGTTCCTTCCTTCCTTGTGCTTCTCGTCCATTCGTCATCGACTATGCCCAAGGAGAGCGTGTGCTCGATGAGTGTAGTGGGAGACATTACATCCTCTCCTGCTCCAAGTTGTTTCTAGCCCCAACAACATCTGCCAATATCTATGGTGTCTTTACCCCATCTCCGGATATTGTCACCACCCAACTAATGTTCCATCCTCAACTTTTACCATTAAGATAAATTTTCCTCATGAACTTCTGCAAAGTGTGCCCAAGTGTTGGATGCTCTTGATCCATGATAGCTTCAATATTTCAACTTTATTGGTCTTATTGAGTCTCCCACTACAGTCTCAACATGTTCATCCCACTTAGTCGAACTCCTTTGATTCTGGACAAGGTCATGCCCCTTGTCCCAATTTGACAAGTCACCACCACAACTCATCTTTCATTTCACAACTTCCCTCCTTGAATCTTTCAACTCGTCTATCATTTCACAACTTTCCTTCTTGAGTCTTTCCACTAGGCATCACCCTACATGTTTCTTGTTCCGAGAAGCAATTCTCCATCTTATTTTTTCAATAGGAAGAGTGTACCCAATAGTCTCCACCAAGGCTATTTGAATACATTGTATTCGACTTATGCTTCATGATGTGCATTTCAACTCCTCAAGTCATTCTACAATAAGTTGGAAATCGTATATCCCCATGTCCTTCCTATAAAATTTCAAGTTGCTATTGGATGTTGGTCTCCAACTCCTACCTCTTCCTTCTCCATGGCAAGTGAAGATTCCAACTTTCTCTTACAATCACCTTCATGGTTCTCGAGGTTCCTTAATCGACCAACCTTCGCCATGGTTTTCTTCATCAAAGTATTCGTCAATGTTAGTTGTTTTTCTTCTTTCCCCAAACTACTCAGAGATGCTACAATTTGGATGACTTCTTGTGGTTATGTCACATTGTGATACTTCTCAATGTGACTCATTTTATAAACCTATTCACATATATCCTAGGCATCCTCCATAGCTTCCTCTTAACCATCAAGAGTGCACTTGGTGTTCCATCCTCCTCCAAGAATACTAAGTGACTTTTGTGAATGAATAGAGCAACTTTGGAAACTTTGACGAAGTCCAAGCCCAATATTCCAATGGAGCTACCAATAGATCCATGTTGCCAAACCACTCCCCTACTCTCAATGGTGCTAAACTAAGAATCCTTGTCATCGACATCGTTGTTGACTTCAACACTTTAAATGTTACAGCACATCTCTAAGGTTTGCAAGAATTCGTGGCTCGTTCACTCACATATCAACCAAAGCTGGGATCTTAAGCCCACTTACTATTGTGTCCAAAAAGAAGAGCCCTTGGACTCCTTCACTTTGTGAAATTTGTCCTTGACCTCTTGTCTTGAACTCTTGCATGCTTTCTGCCAACATCTCCATGACTTCATTCATCTCTTACATCGGTTTCCACACTTGAGCCATCTTTTCTAAGGGTTCTGACTTCTCCATTGTTGGTATCACTTGAACCTCCTCCTCAACCAACAAAGCCAACTTCCTTCATTGAGCCATCTTTTCTAAGGGTTCTGACTTCTCCATTGTTGGTATCACTTGAACCTCCTCCTCAACCAACAAAGCCAACTTCCTTCATTGTCGCCACTATGCTATAGTTGTATGCTATCTAAGCGTTGTCTTTAATATTGTTAAATCTATTCATATTGTGTGTTGTTCTTAAATTTTCAAAGCCATCCCTTCTCACATTCATGATCTAATGGTAAGAACCGCAATACACGACAAAGCATGATATTATAACCATTGTCATTTTAGAGAGTTTTAAATGAAAAGGTGAATATTCTTGAGCCATTATCACGCAAAGCATGATATTATAACCATTGTCATTGTAGTGAGTTTTAAATGGAAAGGTGAATATTCTTGAGCCATTATCAAGAGTTCAGAGTGTTGTAAATATTCTTGAGCCATTATAAGAGTTCGGAGTACTTTAATAAAGCTAGTTAGTTGATGTTGCATTCATAAACAAAACAAAGCTAACACCTCTACTTTTTAATAACAATGGGAAATACAAAACTTCTTCATTATGGGAGTGCTACATAAAATTACTTCTATAAACAACATTGATATCTAGTTACTAGATTCAAAGTTGATAACATACGAGTTATGATGGTGTATCATTCTTGTCCATCTCAAAAAAATCATTTGGGTGTTTATGAGTCAATTACATTTTTTAACTAAGAAATAGGGGGGGTTAATTGTTTGATATTGTTAGTTAGTTTGCAGGTTAGACTAAGAACAAAGTCAAAAGACTTCTTGTAGGCCTTTCAGGAAGGTCCCTACATAACACAACCAAGCACTCAATTGTTGGAGTAAACCAACAAACCCATCCTTACATGTTATAGAAGAACAAAGAATAGGGACTTTAGTTGGCATATTAAAGGCCTTGCAACTATGAACATAGGTTTTTGTACACTAAAGATAAACAAACAACAATTTTTCACTTTTACAAAGGATCCTTGTTGGTGAAGAAAGTACACTGAAGACAAACAAAGAACAATTTTTAACTTTTACAAAGACCCTTGTTGGTTAAGAAAACTATAAGTTCCTCCTCAGATTTGATACATAACAAAATAACAGAAAAATCGTGACAAAATCATAGTGAAAAAATGAAATGGACTCCAAATAATATGGATTATGATTGACGATTATGTTTACGAGTTTGAAATCAAAATGACAGGGTGACCAGAAAAAATTAAGATGTATCAATAAAAAAATTGGTGTACGGTTAGGACAAGAAGCACTTGGTTTTGGGATTGCTGAAGGCGTTGCACAGCTGAAGTAGTATGGTATCAACCCGTTGAAGGGTACGTATTGAAAGAAGGTTTGACGCGTTGTTATTCGGATCAAAATCTGTGCATCAAGCAGACCTGCAACTGACTCAGAATTCCCCACGTGGATCCGGATCAAAATGATCATTTTGAAAAATATTGCAGAATTCCCCACGTGGATCCGAACCAAAATGGTCATTTTGAAAAATATTGCCGTATACTCGGTATTGGGCATTGTCATGAACTAGGGGTTTTGTGTTGTAAGGCGGACGAGGATGTGAACTAGGGTTCCTGGATTGATCAGTCGAGCTTAGAGAAATTACATTAAAGCTGAACGTCGTCTTCGCCGCGGAAGCCTGACTGTGAGACAATGGTACATTTAACGTTTGCGAAGCTTCAGCTAACCCTCAGTGAAGAATTGGATTCAAGCGAGTGAACATTAATAGGGTATCCAATTTGCCCTCGATTTCAAGCTGGCTGGAAGCTGGTAATTAGCGTTCCATGGGCTAGGGCTTCATATTAAACATAAATATTATATATTTTTTTATTTTTGGGCTGCGTTTTCTGATCAGTCAATTTTGATTTTGTTTAGGAACTGGYTTTGAATCTGAAATAATGAATGGAATTCTAGATAGCAATTATTGAGATTGTACAGTTTCTGTTCTGAATTTGAAATAATGGATGGAAYTGTAGATATCAATTATTTTTATTTATTGAGATTTTACAGTGTAGATGGATTGGATTAAAGATTTTTAAGGTGCTAATCCATCTTTACATTMCAAACAAAACTGCAATTCAAATAATAAAAAATGCAATTCACCAACTATATATATATATATATGATATATATAACCGGATTCCRATGAAAAAATAAGAAAACTCTAATAAACTACTCTTATTATTATTATTTTCAAAACTGCACTTCAAATAATAAAAAATGCAATTCACCAACTATATATATATATATATGATATATATAACCGGATTCGAATGAAAAAATAAGAAAACTCTAATAAATACTCTTATTATTATTATTTTCATTGAACCGAGCTCTGGACGAGTATTGAACCAGGCTCAGTAAACCAGATCTGGGCTGTAGGCGTCCAATTATTGAAATACCTAAAGTTGTGACACAAATCTATACACAACGTCTTCGGATCAGGGTCGGGCGAAAAGGATCAATGAAGAAAAGGCGGCTTGCGGCGTTTCTTCAATTGTTTAATATTTTAGAAATTATAGAACTCTCTACGTCTTTCGGTAGTCGATCGAAGTGAGGTCAGATTTAGCTGAAGAATCCATCCTTCTTCCTTGTATCGTTTCATTCTGTATTTTTGTAGGGTGAGACTGCGAATTTTAATACAGATTTAGAGGCAATGGCCGCTATGTCCTTTGATCTACACTCACCAGAAAAATATTTTCATAGTTGTTTGTTATATTATAATTTCAAACATGTCTCAAGATAACTTATTTTATGTACATTTTTCAAAGTTTTCACAAGCTGATAATTTTGTTTATGTACATTTTCCAAAGTTTTCACAACCGAGAGAAGTAATTTTGGCGGGATTTTACTGTGAAGATACGTTGTGTGAAAGTAAATGTGGATGGAATAACTTAGAGAACAGAAGAGGACAAATTCTGATCCACGATTTCAAAAGATATACGAAGTATCACACAGCTAGGGAGCAAGAATCTACTATCTATAGAGTGGGTTTTAGTTTTTGGTTTGGAATTGTACATTGCATCACCTAAGATTAAATTATTAAAAAGGATTTGTATTTGAAGAATTTACAATTTCCCATTACCTATCAGTTTGAAGGAAATATAGAATTTTAATAAAGTTTTTGTTATAAGTGAAGGAAGATTGCTTTAAAGACAAAAAATGAAAACCAATGAGAAATTTTGTAATGGTTGGTGCCATGACTTGGATGCATAATGAGATCTTGCTACTGTTCACCTATTAAGTGCATAGAACACCACAAAGGTTCTTACTTGGTTGTTTGTTCACAACTGTCTTTACTTGGTTGTTTGTTCACAATTGTCTTTACTTGGTTTCTTGTTCACCTAGAGTTTATCCATACTATTTACTCATTAGTCATACACCTACTCTAGTGAAACTCTTGCTTACTTAGACAATTGTCAACACAATTTAACACTTTGTCTTAAGCATACATCCATGAACATGAGAATCCAAGAGAACAACTATGGAACAAATGAAGACAAACACTAAATAGAGTAGAGGGAACAAACCGTGCATAACACTTCACTAAGTCTTTGTTATTGTGAAACACGTCATAGACTCGCCTCACCAAGACACTCAAGAACAGATACATCACACCAAGACTCTCTCTCGCAATCGTCTCAACCATGTGCAGTGCACTCATAAGTTTCCACAACCGTAGACTTGTTATTCCTTAGTTAATAGCAAGCTAACAAAGATTTTGGTTCTACCTCACACATGCCTCAACAAACTTGCATTTCTAGAATTCCCCAAAACCTCCCAAAGCGTCAAACTATTGGTTACTTTCCCTTCATCTTGTCAACTCTGCCACAATTCATTCCCTCAAACTTTCTCTCCAAATATCTTTCCCAAAATTCTCTATCATGCCTTCTTTTGGTGGTGAGCCCTTGATTTTATATCAACTCCAAGAGTCACTTGTGAAAAATGTCATGTTTCTTGGGTGTGTTGCATCCTTTGTCATGTCTCTTGGGTGTGTTGCATCCCTTCGTGAACCCACACTCAACCGACTCATTGCACCCATCCCCATCCAAGCATGCCCCTTTCCTTGTGCATTCTCTTGTGTTGATCATCATGACTCCTTATGGGTGTGTCGATGGGGTCGTCCATGTCCACTCTTTGGGCATGCTCCCAAGTTGCCCCACCCTTTCTGGAACACAACCCAAGTCTTCATCAACCATTCTAAGGCAAGTAGGATGTGTGCCCCCTTGGTGCCACATGTCACCATCATGCACCCAAGGTGCTCATGCTCACACCCAAATGTATTTTTTCTCCCAACCCATACCTTCCTTCCTTGTGCTTCTCCTTTGGTCGACTATGCGATTGGTGTAGTGGGAGACCGTACATCCTCTCCCACTCCAAGATGTTGCTAGCCCCGACAACATTATTCAATCTCTATGGTGTCTCTTCCCCATCTCCAGATATTTTCACCACCCAAATACTCTTCCATCGTCAACTTCTACCATAAGATAAAGTCTCGTCATGAACTTCTACAAAGTGTGCCCAAGTGTTGGATGTGCTTGATCCATGATGGCTTCAATATTTCAACTCTGTCATTTGTTATATGTAAATTGGATCCTCTCACATTTTGCACTGATAAGTGGAACTTTTGTGTTTGTCGCTAGAGAATGCACGTCTCCACATCAAGAAATCACTTCTATGTCTACCTCATCATCATCCTCTCCAACTCTTCTTTGTCTTGTTGAGTCTCCCACTGCAGTCTCAACATGTTCATCCCACTTAGTTGAACTCCATGCCCCTTGCCCCAATTTGACAAGTCACCTCCACAACTCATCTTTCATTTCACAACTTCCATGCTTGAATATTTCAACTCATTCAAGTCATCATTTCAAAACTTTCCTTCTTGAGTATTTCCATGACACCTCCACTAGGAATCACCTTACATGTTTCTTGTTCCGAGCAACAAATCTCCATATTCTTTGTTCAATAGGAAGAGTGTACCCAATAGTCACCACCAAGGCTATTGGAATACATTGTGTGCTTCATGATGTGCATTCCAATTCTTCAAGTCATTCTGCAATAAGTTGGAAGTAGTATAGCCCCATGGCCTTCCTACAAAAGTTCATGGTCACTATTGGATGTTGGTCTTCAACTCCTACCTCTTCCTTCGCCATGGAAAGTGAAGATTCAAACTTTCTCTTACAATCACCTTCATCGTTCTCGAGGTTCCTTAATCGACCAACCTTCTGCATGGTTTTCTTCGTCGAAGTATTTGTCACAGTTAGTTTTTATTCTTCTTGCCCCAAACTACTCATAGATTGTACAATTTGGATGGCTTCTTATTGTGAGACTTCTTAATGCTCCTAGTGACTCATTCTATAAACCTATTTACAAAGTTCCTGGGCATCCTCCCAAGCTTCCTCTTCGTCATCAAGGGTGTACTTGGTGTTCTAACCTCGTCCAAGAATAATAAGTGACTTTTGTGAATGAGTGCAGCTGCTTTAACAAGTTAGAGGAAGCCCAAGCCCAATATTATCCCATGATATTCCAATGGAGCTACCAATAGATCCTTTTTGTCAAACCACTCCCCCAATTTCAGTGGTGCTAAACTAAGAATAGTTGTCATTGACATCATTGTTGACTTCAACACTTTAAATGTTCCAATACAACTCTCAGGTTTGTTAGACTTCACAGCTCTTTCACTCACAAAACTCAGTGTTTCCCGAGTATCAACCAAAGATGCCATCTTAAGCCCACTTACTATTGTGTCCAAAAAGTAGATTCCTTCTACTCGTTCCTTCTACTCGTTCACTTTGTGAAAGTTGTTCTTGATCTCTTGTCTTAAACTCTTGCATGCATTCCTCCAACATCTCCATGACGCCATTCATCTCTTACATTGGTTTCCACATTTTAACCATGTGTGTCAAGAGTTCTGACTCCTCCATTGTTGGTGTGAGTCGAACCTCCTCAACCAACAAAGGCAACTTCCTTCATTGTCGCCACTGTGCTATAGTTGTATGCTATCTAAGCATTGTCTTTAATATGGTTAGAGATATTCATATTGTGTGTTGTTCTTAAATTTCCAAAGCCATCCCTTCTCACATTCATGTTCTAATGGTGAGAATCGCAATACACGACAAAGCATGATATTACAACCATGTCATGGTAGAGAGTTTTAAATGGAAAGGTGAATATTCTTGAGCCATTATCACGCAATACACGGCAAAGCATGATATTATAACCATTGTCATTGTAGTGAGTTTTAAATGGAAAGGTGAATATTCTTGAGCCATTATCGAGAGTTCAGATTGTTGTAAATATTCTTGAGCCATTGTCAAGAGTTAGGGTGCTGTAATAAAGCTTGTTAGTTGATGTTGTATTCATAAACAAAGCTAACTCTACTTTTTAATAACAATGGGAAATATACAAGTTCTTCATTATGGGAGTGCTACATAAAACTACATCTACAAATAATATTGGTATCTAGTCATTGGATTCAAAATTGATAACATAGTGGTTATGATGGTGTTTTATTCATGTCTATTTCAAAGAATCATTTGGATGTTTCTAGTTAATTACATTTTTTAACTAAGAAATAGGGGGTTAATTGTTTGACATTGTTAGCTAATTTGGAGGTTAAACTAAGAACAAAGTTAAGAAAGTCTTTGTAGACCTTTGAGAAAGGAAATCCCTACATAAAACAACCAAACACTCAAACCTTAGAGTAAACCAACAAACCCATCCTTACATGCTATAGAACAAACACAAGCCTTGGAGTGAACCAACAAACCCATCAACACATCCTTATATGCTATAGAAAAACAGAGAGTAGAGACTTTAGTTTGCATATAAGAGGACTTGCAATTATGAACATAGGTATTTGTACACTAAAGATAAATAAAAAACAATTTTTAACTTGGTATATTAGAGGCCTTGCAATTATGAACATAGGTCTTTATACAGTAAAGATAAAAAAAAAATAACAATTTTTAACTTCCACAAAAAATCCTTGTTGGTGAAGAGGATTATAAGTTCCTCCTTTACTTATCATCTATGTAAAAATAAAAATAGACAAATTTAAATATGAAATTGAAAATTGAAAAAACTACTCTTGAAATAAATTGAGAAAAATGACACGCTACTTTTTGGAAGAGTTAGATCTTAAAATAAAATGTTACTATTAAAAATAAAAATGTGTTATATCAAAAAAATATATATAATAATAATGTATATATGTTTAAAATAAAACATACGGATGAAACACATTCCTACATCAAACAAAAATTACAATTCAAGATTGGAGTTGTCGTTATTGCGCAATAAATTGAATTAAAAAAATTAAATAATGAAAATGAAAATTTACATAATAAACCGTTAAAAAATGAAGTAATGGAGTTAAATGAAGTGATCTAGTTATCCTGAACACGTAAGAGCGTTACGTAGTGTAGCTATCTAGCGATAGCAATGGAAGTAGCATAGCGTAACGACTGAAAGTGTTAGCTGGGAAGGGCAATGAAAGCGGTAAATCGATAACTAAATAGCCGTTGGTTGCGGATCAGTTGAAGTTGTTCATCTCTTTCCTCTCTCCCTTTCATGCACGCAGCGTTTAACTACTCTCAACTCCACGGAACATTGAAATTGTATCAAATCGATAAGGATCGATCTCACCATTTTTTTCGTTGAGTTTATTAGCGAGAGAGGGAAGGGGATTTATTTGTCTTTCGCGTTGTCCTCGTCTTTTCCAATTTATTAGCCGAGTATTTTTTTTTTTCTGTCTTAGATTTAATACCGAACAAAATAACAGAAAAATCGTTACAAAATCATAGCGAGAAAATGAAATGGACACCAAATAATATGGAATATGATTGACGATTATGTTTACGAGTTTGAAATCAAAATGACAGAGTCAGCAGAAAAAATTAAGATATATCAATAAAAAATTTGGTGTACAGTTAGGACAAGAAGCACTTAGTTTTGGGATTGCTGAAGGCGTTGCACAGTATCAACCCGTTGAAGGGTACGCACTGAAATAAGGTTTGACGCGTTGTTATTCGAATCAAAATCTGTGCATCAAGCAGACCTGCAACTGACTCAGAATTCCCCACGTGGATCCCAACCAAAATCGTCATTTTGAAAAATATTGCCGTATACTCGGTATTGGGCGTTGTCATGAACTAGGGGTTCTGGGTTGTTAGGCGGACGAGGATGTGAACTAGGGTTCCCGGATTGATCAGTCGAGCTTAGAGAAATTACCTTAAAGCTGAACGTTGTCTTCGCCGTGGAAGCCTGACTGCGACACAATTGTACATTTCACGTTTGCGAAGCTTCAGCTAACCCTCAGTGAAGAATTGGATTAAGCGAGTGTGAACATTAATAGGGTATCCAATTTGCCCTCGATTTCAAGCTGGCTGGAAGCTGGTAATTAGCGTTCCATGGGCTAGGGCTTCATATTAAACATAAATATTATATTTCTTTTATTTTTTATGGTGCGTGTCAATTTTGTTTAGGAACTGGTCTTGAATTTGAAATAATGGATGGAATTCTAGATAGCAATTATTGAGATTGTACAGTTTCGGTTTTGAATTTGAAATAATGAATAGAATTGCAGATATCAATTATTGAGATTGTAATAAATTAGAGATTTTTCAAGTTGCTAATCCATCTTTACATTCAAAACAAAACTAATCCATCTTTACATTCAAAACAAAACAAAACTGCAATTCAAATAATGAAAATTGCAATCCACATATAACTGAATTCCGGTGAAAAATAAAAAAATTCTAATAAACAACTCTTATTATTTTGCTCTGGACAAGTCTTCAACCAGGCTCAGGCAAACCAGATCTGGGTTGTAGGCGTTCAATTATTCAAATACCTAAAGTTGTGACACAAATCTACACACAACTTCTTCGAATCAGTGTAGGGCAAAAGGGATCAAGGAAGAAAAGGTGGTTTGCGGCGTTTCATTAATTGTTCAAGTAATCGATCGAAGTAGGGTCAGATTTAGCTGAACAATCGAAGCTTCTTCATTGTATCGTTTCAATATGTATTTTTGTAGGGTGAGACAGCGAACTTTAATACAGATTTAGCGGCAATGGCCGCTATGCCCTTTGATCTACACTCACCAGGAAAAGATTTTCATAGTTGTTTGTTATTTTAAAATTTCAAACATCTCTCAAGATAACTTATTTTATGTACATTTTTCAAATTTTTCACAAGCGGATGATTTCTTTTATGTACATTTTTCAAAGTTTTCACAACCGGGAGAAGTAATTTTGGTGGGATTTTAATGTGAAGATACGTTGTGTGAAAGTAAATGTGGATGGAAGAACTTGATATAGAGAACATAAGAGAGAAAGATCGATCCATGATTTCAAAAGATATACGAAGTATCACAGACAGCAAGCATCTACTATCTATAGAGTGGGTTATAGTTTTTTTATTTGTAATGGGTTTTAGTTTTTTTTGTAATGGTACATTGTATTTTCTAAGATTAAATTATTAAAAAGGATTGGTATTTCCGTACACTGTAAGAGGAAGAATTTACAATTTCACATTACCTACTTGTTCGAAGGAAATACAGAAATTTAATAAAGTTTTTGTTATAAATGAAGAAAGATTGCTTTCAAGATAGAAGAAACAAAATGACTAGAGCATATTCCCTACCTACCATTTACACTCCTATTCTAGTGTAACTCTTGTTTACTTAAAAAAAATTTAACACATTTTAATACTTAGTCTTATTTAAGCATATATCCATGAACATGAGAATACAAGAGAATAAATGTTGAACAAACTAATACAACCAAATAAATAGTGCACGAAGCACACACAATACCTAACACTCAACTAAGTCTTTGTTATTGTGAAATAGTTACAATATGCTCATCTTACAAATTCCAAACGTGTGCTAGATTGTCTTTCCAAACAAGTGTGCCCCTCCACCACCATTTTTCTGACTTCAGTAGTGGTGAAGAGCCAAATATGCTCTCATACCACCCCACTTGATGCCTTATCTTGCGATCGTTCACCTTTCGAAGGCATACAACACTGCAATGGTTCTTACTTGGTTTATTGGCGCACCAAAGATCGCTGTCACACTCCAACTCTATTACAACTCTTGCTTGATTAGACAATTATTAACACACTTTAACACTTAGTCTTATTTAAGCATGCATCCATGAACATGAGAATCCACGAGAACCATTGTGTAACAAACAAATATAAACACATGAATAGTGTAAGATGACACAAACAGTTTCTAACACTCAACTAAGTCTTTGTTACTCCAAAACAATTAGAATATGAGCACTACTTGCTCAATTTACCTATTTGATAGAGTCACACGACTCACATCACCTCACCAAGACACTCAAGAGTATATCCTTCACACCAAGACTCTATGTCTCAACCATTTCCGTAGCCAACTTCGATGCACATAAGACGTGCCCATAACCAAAGACTTGTTTTCCCTTTGTTACCACAAACTTTCACTAAGCTAACACAAATTTCAGTTTTTCCTTACACATTCCTCCACATACTTGCATTTATATACTTCCCCAAAACCTCCCAAATCATCCAAATCTTGGCTATTTGTCCTTCATTTTGAAAACTCTGCCTCATTTCATTGCCTCATACTTTCTCTTCAAATCTCTTGTCCAAAATGATCTACCATTCCTTCCTTTGGTGGTGCAGCATTGCTTTTATATCAACTCCAAGGGTTACTTGTGTGAAACATCATGTCTCTTGGGTGTTTTAAATCCATTTTTTAATCCACACTCAAATGAATCATGGCGCGACCCGGTGTGCCCATCCAAGCCCATGCAACCATTAACCATTTATGTCTTGGACTAGTGTGCCCCATCCTTGGGAACACACCCCTTACCTTGTGTTCTCTCTTGTGTCGATCATCATGATTCCTTGTGGGTGTGTCTATGGGGTCATCCATCCTCTCCAGTGTGCCCATGTTTCCCAGGGCAGGCTAGTCCACTCCTTGGGCATGCTCCTAAGTTCCCCGCCGCTTTCCCAAATGAAACCCAAGTCTTCGTCAATCATTCTAAGAAAAGTAGGTTGTGTTCCCCCTTGGTGCTATGTGTCACCATCATGGGCCCAAGGTGCTCCTGATCACACCCAAACATCTGCGTTCACCCAATGGATTGCTTCCTTCCTTATTCTCTTCATTTGTTCATCGCTAAATCTACCCAAGGAGTGTCCGTGCTCGGTGATTGTGGTGGGAAACCTTATATTTGGTATAATGAATAATGCAAATTGGATAGGAAGGAACTATTAAATGCTAATATGGATGGATAATTCAAAAACAATTTATCATTAATTTTTTTTTGAAATAGTTGCATTCAACAAACTAATATATTTAGTTGAGCATTATGAGAAAGACATTAAGAAAAAGGATTAGAGCACTGAATTTATCAGTAAAAGAAACAAAGGATATTTTAGAAGAAGATACAATATTAAGTATTAATCGAGAATATACACATCCATCATGAAAATAAGTAAATGGGGAGAAGTAAACAATTTATGGCATGATAATGTTTTTATACCAATGAATTCAAACATTGACTACTTTATAACTCTTAGAGTTGTGGATGAGAAAGAAAGAGGTAATAAGTGTATTTTACTAAAGCCTTTAAAGTCTTGAACATTATATGTGTCCTTTATACATAAGTTATATGTGTCCTTTATACATAAGTTGGAAGATTAGATGGGGAGGAATGGAGAAGGAGGAATATTTATCTAGAAAATTGTGGGTTATTATTGTTGATTTTTACAAATAATGTTGTATTATTGGAAAAACACAAAGATAGTCTCAAAAAATATTTTGATGTTTTAAATAAAATTTGCAGCTACTATTAAATGAAATTTAATATAAACAAACAAAGATAATGGTAATAGATAATCCTTTAAAGACACTAATGTAAATTTGAATATGATCAACTTTTATGGATCGTATGGTGAGAGAGTGGTTTTTTGGGAAGATCAAAAAAGGATCGGGATTTTTGATGTGGAAAATCTAATTTTGGGGGGAGACCTTAATTTTACCATCTCTAGTAGGGAATTTTGGGGTGATGTTGCGAGGTTGGATCCATTACAACATTATTTCAGTAAGTTTGTACAAGTTGGAGGCTTAGTGGATGTTGAGCGTGTTAAAATTCTTCCGACATGGAGGAATGGTAGGAAAGGCCAAGGTTACATTGCAAAAATGTTGGACCGATTCTTGATATTTGAGAAGCTTGTCTCTTCAGGAATCATATCTAATCCTAGATTTGCAATGACAAGATCTCAGATCACATTCCAGTAATGTTACAGTTGGATAGTGGGATCGACACTGTCAGCTATCCACTTAAATTTAATGCAGTATGGATAGAGGATCAAGATTTTGTTAGTTTAGTTAGAAACCGTTGGGCGGATTTGTTGGGGCAGAGGTCCTGCCAACTATGGCCTCATTGTAAAGAAGATAAAAGGGCTTAAGAGTTTGGTAAATGTATGGGAAATAAATAAAAAGTTTGAAGGTAAGAAAGAGTTAGCACAGCTGGAAACGAAATTGGATAAATTATATTCAGACTTTCTTGGATGGTTTGTGGAGGAAAATGATAAGATATCGGTTATATATAAAGAGCAGAGGAAAAGGGAACTTCTAAAGAAAGAGGAGGAGACTTGGATACAAAAAAGTAGGGTAAATTGGTTGGCAGCAGGTGACAGAAATACAAAAAACTTTCATGCTTATGAAAACTCAAGGAAACAAATTAACACCATTTGGGATATCACTAAGGGAGATGGAGCTATTATTGCAAAAAATTTTGATCTTCAAAAGGAAGTTGTTCACTATTTCCATAACATGTTTAAAGAACTTGGTTATTATAGATCAACCTACAGTATTAAGGAACTATCCAAGGATGTTTTTTGAGGAAGAGGGAAGTAGTATAGCTGATCGAGTTTCCTTAGTTGAAATTATGAAAACTTTAAAATGTTTTAAGTGCTCAAAAAGTCACGGGACGGATGACTGCACGGTTGAGTTCTTTTTGGTTTTTTTTTATCTTGTGGGAAATGAATTATTGGAGGTAGTGGAAGAGTCGAGAAGGTTAGGGAAAGTGTTAGGAACATTGAATGATACTTTTATTGCAATAATCCCTAAAACTGACAAACCTGATTCTTTTGGAGGATTTAGGCCCGTAGCATTGTGCAACCTAGTTTGCAAGATCATTACAAAAATAATTGCTACAAGAATAAAACCATTTATTTCCACTGGTATCTCAAAAGAAAAAAATTGATTTTTTAGAAAGGAGGAAAATAATTGATGCAATTGGAATGGTACATGAAGTACTAAATAACATAAAGTTGAAGAATATTAAAGCACTGGTTCTAAAACTGGATTTAGTCAAAGCTTATGATAGGGTGGATTGGGGTTTTCTCAAACTTGTTTTATTAGAGGTTGGTTTAAGTTTAGAAGAAACTGATTGGATCATGGGTTCTTTGACTTTAGCAAACTTTGCTGTATTGATCAATGGGAAACCTACTAGCTTTTTTGAATATTCAAGGGGTTTAAGGAAAGGATGCCCTTTATCCCCTCTACTTTTTCTCCTTGGTATTGAAGGGATGAGCAAAATTATATAGGAGAGGGTTTGGGATAAGAAACTTGAGGGTGTTCTTGTGGCGAGAGGGATAAATATTACACATTTAATGTTTGTAGATGATGTAATATTCTTTGGGATTGGATGCATTACTGAATGGAAATTATTTAAGGAGGTCTTGGACTTATTTTGCAAGGCTATAGGGATGGATATAAGCCCTCAAAAATCTATGTTCTTAGAAGTAGGATGGGATGATGTAGAGCTTAATTTTTTGAAGGAACTATTTCCTTTTGAAGTTAACCCATTAGATAAAGGCTTTAAGTATCTTGGGTTTTACATTAAAGCAAGTTGTTATACTAGAGTGAACTTGCTTTGGTTAGAGAAAAAATTTAAAAAAAGAATCTTGAGTTGGACTCATAAGTGGCTTACCCTAGGTGGTAGAGTCATACTTGTAAAAGCAGTACTTGAAAGCATATCAGTGTATTGGATATCATTGACAAAAATTTCTAAAAGTGTACTAAAAAGTATTAGAAGAAGGATGTTTAGCTTTCTCTAATATGGTAAAAACGAAAAGGAAGGTATGCATCTTACAAATTAGAAAAATATTGCAAAACCTAAAAAGGATGGTGGATGGGTTATCAAAAATATTTTTATATTTGGACAATATTTGGCGGAATTTTTTTTATGGATATGTATTATGCTTTCTGGACTTTGGCATGAGGTGATAATGCAAAAGTATCTTAAAAGGAAAAAAAATGAGAAGTGGTTTAGGGAGAGAAAAAACTGGAATGGAACTTGTTGGAGAGTCCTTACCTCTTCGGTGAAAATAATAACTGATTGGTTGGTTTTGAAGCATGGGATTGGGAAAGATATCAAAATTGGTGTTAACCCTATGGTTATGTCCTACTCTTTCTATAAATTATTTGAGAATCTTTTATTACTATTAAAATAACAAGGGATTACATGTCTTGCACATGCATAAATAATTGCAGAATGTATTAACTCTACAAGGTGGAAGACATTGAAAATAGTGACAAATTGAAAATGGTTCCTTCTTACAAATACTTTTTACTTTAACATTGTACTAGACTATATAGCTAAAATTATTTTGTGAGAAATATATAAAAAAACACAAAAATTCTCTATTATATATAAAAATAAATTTTAAATCATTTTATAATAAATATATTTTAAAAATATATTATATCTATAAAAAAAAACATTAACTATCTCAAACAAAAAATATGATTCAATATAAAAGTTATGAATGTGTTAAAATAAAAATTATAATTCAAGATAAAAGTTATGGATGTGTTAAAATAAGTTAAACTAAAAAAATGAAACATCCAAGATTAAAATTTCCATGAATAGATAGAGTTCTCCGTAACCCTTAAGAGAATTACTTAATGTAGGTATTACCAATATGAGTTCAATTAGCATGGGTTAATGATGTGAAGTGTTAGTTGGAAGGGGAAATGGAAGTGGCCAATATGAGTGCAAGTAGCATGGGTTAATGATGTGAAGTGTTAGTTGGAAAAATTATAATTCAAGATAAAAGTTATGAATGTGTTAAAATAAGTTAAACCAAAAAAATGAAACATTGAAGATTAAAATTTCCATGAATAGATAGAGTTCTCCGTAACCCTTAAGAGAATTACTTAATGTAGGTATTACCAATATGAGTGCAAATAGCATGGGTTAATGATGTGAAGTGTTAGTTGGAAGGGGAAATGGAAGTGGCCAATATGAGTGCAAGTAGCATGGGTTAATGATGTGAAGTGTTAGTTGGAAGGGGAAATGGAAGTGGCAGTAGCTAAATAGCATCTTAACCTCAAGATATATTAAAATTGCACCAAATCAAAATGGATTTATGTTACCATTTCATGATAGTTTTTTTTTCACCTAATATAACAAGTGAGCAAAAGGGATCTAAATGTTTTTTATTCTTATATATATATTTTTAATAGTTTTAAATAAAAAGTAAAGGAATTTTTGGGAGATTTTATTTAAAATTTATTAAAAGAAATATTAAAGGTGTATGGCAAAATCTTAATAAGAAAATATTTTTTAGGGAAATAAACTTAATATAAAAAACATCATATAATTTAATTAGTTAATTTAAATTTTAAAATTCATAAAAAAATTATAAATCTAAAAAATAATTTAAATTTTAAAATTAATAAAAAATTATAAATCTAAAAAATATTTATATTTACTTTGTCATTATTTTAATAGTTTTTTTAATAAAAAGTAAGGGAATTTTTTTGGGATTTTATTTAAAATTTATTAAAAACAAATATTAAAGAAGCTATAGCAAAATCCTAATAAGAAAATATTTTTTTATGGAAATAAACTTTATATAAAAAATATCATATAATTTAATGGATTAATTTAAATTTTAAAAAAAAATTATAAATCTAAAAATTATTTATACTTACTTTGTAATATTTGTAATATTGTAAATGTGATGTTATATATGAATTAAATAAATATAAAAACTTATTTGAATATGAATGAAATAACTTACATAAATTAAAACTCATTATATATAAATTAAAACCCTAAACCCTTATAACAAAACAGATAAACCCTTATATTAAAACCCTAATATTAAAAAAAAACTTTATACTGAACCAATCAACCCTAATATTAAAACAAAAAGATTTTATATTGAACAAATAAACCCTTATATTAAAACCTTAATATTAAAAGAAAGAAAAAATATACAAAGCAAATAAACCCTTATATTAAACCCTAATATAACAAAACAAATAAACACTTATATTAAAATAAAAAGACTTTATACAGGACAAATAAACCCTTATATTAAAACCCTAATATTAAAAGAAAAATAAAGAGATCATCCTGACGCAGTAGATCATTCTCCTCTATGTTTAAACAAGTCTCCCCACCATGAAACAAGGAATGACTACCAGCAATGTCCAGTGGTAATTCTAGTCGCTAGCCAGCGACTAATGCCTTCATATGCCTTCATAACCCGATTGATATTTTAGAAATCAAATTTCCCTAGTAAACAACAGCCATGTTCACAAAGTAGAAATTACCGTCCCATACGGTTTATATAGACTAAATTACCACATACTTAATATAACAAAACAAATAAACACTTATATTAAAACAAAAAGACTTTATACAGAAATTAAAACCTTAATATTAAAAGAAAAATAATTTATACAGAATAAATAAACCCTAATATTATTAAAACCCTAATATTAAAAGAAAAAAATATATATACAAAACAAATAAACCTTTATATTAAACCCTAATATAACAAAACAAATAAACACTTATATTAAAATAAAAAGTATTTATACAAAACAAATAAACCCTTGTATTAAAACCCTAATATAATTTATACAGAAAAAATAAACCCTTACATTAAAACCCTAGTATTGAAAACAATATAAACCTTAATATTAAAAGAAAAATAATTTTTACAGAACAAATAAACCCTTATATTAAAACCCTAATATTAAAAAATGTTTTCAGATAATAAAAAAACATTACAGGGTAAGAAAAAATTTAAGATAATTCAGATCAAAGCTGTAAATTAAAAATACGTGATTGAGATCAAAGCTGTAAGTAAAAAATAAGCTACTGAATTCAAGAGAGGCAGAAAAATAACCTGCAGAAAAAATAATTCTAATATTGTGTATTAAGTTGACAGCCGAACTCCACCAGTATGGCCTCTCCCTGGGCTTGGAGAAGAAGACAGCTTGCGCGTATTGCTCTTTTCTTGCTGCACTTGATCATCTCCATAGCTGTGATAGGATTTGAGGATGTGGACATTTGGTGTTGGAGATTTTGGCCGGATCATCCACACGTGAACGACCCCATGGCTATTACTGGACGTGGAGAGCCGTTGATCGGTTACCAACAAATTTACTGTAGGACTGGGTTTGGAGGGTGTTACTTTTCTCTTCGGTAGTAAATTGAAATCACCCTGGGCTTTGCTGGCTGAATCTGCAGGCGATTGGGGCGTCTTGGTCTTTTGAAAACTTAGGCTAAGACTGAACGATAGAGTGTTCTCGTTGGTGGCACTCTTTACCGACGAGGGGGTAGTGTGTAAGCCGGAGACATCGTCGACAAGGGCATTGGGAATGGGATCAAAGTCCGACGGTCTGTCGGGGGCTATAAACAGGTTATTTTTCATGAGAAAACCGCCGTTACTACGGCCTGCAATGAGCAGGAAGGAGATCATAATCAGGAGAGCCATTATAGGGCTCTTCATCATAGATCTCAGCTTTAGCAGACAAACTTAGATCTCAGCTTTAGCAGACAAACTATGTGATATCAGATCCAAGCTCTGTTAACACAAACGATATGATATCTGATGGATTGGCAGGAAAAGAGAAAGTCAGTCGGCATGGGAAAGCGAGAACTCTGATAGTTGGAAGGCTTCTACTGGAAATAAGCGAAGGAATGCGAATATTTGTAAGAAGAATAGGAAGAGCGAACTGTTCATTCGCCGCCTTCTCCGTTGGCCAGTATTGATTGTTATGTTTTATCGAGAGGGCCGCAAACTTGGACGGGAGGAGGCGGGGACCCTACTGCGGAGACCGACTATGAACCGCCCGTAACCTGTTCAATCCCTTGGCTAGTACATGCACGTTTGTAAAGGCTGCTGCATTGGGGCGGCGGGCGCGGTAGTCGATGCACTTCACTGTTTGGTTAATGCCAAATTATTCTATAACCGTGCCTAGTCAGGTTTTTAGTTTTTTTAAGGTTTTTCGTTTTTGCTTTTTGTTTTTTTTTATATTGTTTGAAATTTGATGAAAATTATTGAATTTGTAGAGTTGAGTGATAAATTTTGTATAATCTAATTAGAATTTTTTCATTATGTTAAATCTATTTATTTATCATTTTTATATAAAAAAAAATATAATTTAAACAAAAAAAAATTATTATTTCAAAAAAAATTATATAATATAATTTCAACCAAAAAAAATTAAAAACTTAAAACAACGCCAATAAAAACATTTCAAATCCATTTCAAATTCATTTCAAATTCAAATCTCGACAAGAGGACTCCTCTTTCAACACATCCTTCTACAGAGTAGATCTTGTTCGCATGAAATTCCATCAGAGAGACGGCGTGCTTAAGTAATTAAAGAATTGTATTTGGGTAGAAAAGGATGACCCACCCATTTCACTTTTCAATTCAATGTCATTATCAACTTTACAACTAGTTTCATTGATTTGAATGACTTGAAAACTAAAGCATAAAATGGATGTTATCGCTTAGGGCCGATGTGCGTATACGTATGCCTTTTTTTAATAGTGATTGAGACTTGATTTTTTTTTTCATTTTACTT
>ML777038.1:0-14277 GCA_009831015.1 Picea engelmannii | reverse complement strand
TGTTTCTGAATTTTATTTTTTTAATTCAAAGTTTGATTTGGTGGGGGTTTGTTTGTAAATTTGGGAGTTGTGCAATGGTTTTATAGCCAAGAAGTAATTTGAATTGTATTTAAGTTTGGTGTTTATTCCAATCGAGAAAGTCTCAAATGTTAAGTTCGAGGTGGAGAACTTTAATAGCAAAAGTAGCTTCAAATTCTTGAAGAAAAAGTTGTGTGGGATTTGTTGGTGCAACAAGGATTGAAAAAAACATTGATAAGAAAGACAAAGCAACCAACAGGATAACAAAAGAGGATTAGAGAGATTTTGATTGGAGATCTCTTCGTACCCTCTGTTTGTCTTTGGAGATGAAGTTATGTTTAATATCATTGGAGTATTGCATGGAGGAAGGAGGTACAAGAGGTTATGTGCCACATCGTCTAGTTGAGACTTCATCCATTCTCTGTTACCAATGCTCTAGACCTTCCTCCGAATATAATGCACATGAACTAATACTTCTCCACCAATGCTCTAGACCTTTCTCTGAATATAATGCACATGAACTAATACTTCTCCAACTTAGTGTACCATCTGCAAATGGGTTTACATAATCATCCTTCCACATAGTCATGTTTTCATATTTCACCTTTTGTACCTCCTTCCTCCACACAATACTCCAAACTCATGTTGTTTCTCCCGTATACCTCCTTAGTCCTCCGCATCCTGAGTCCCTCCTTTTCTTCTTCATTTCCTCCTTCATTATTTCCTACTCTTACACTATCCTATTGTCATCCCTCGATTCCCCTATGTGCATGAGCCCCTTTAGTAGTCAGATTCCATTTTCATCACACACTTGTCACACAACAACATCTTTATCCACGTACCAAATGATTTCATGAACCTTCTGTGTGGGCCTTTGAAAAAGTCTCTTTCTGCAACACTGTATGACTGGGTACAATCTGCTGCAAATTGGGTACAATCTATTACAATCTACCTTTTAATGATATTAACATGAGCTATCATGTATTGTGATGGGATTTTGGGATGAACAAAGTGGGGTTTTAAGCCCTAGAATTTATGTATAAATATGTAATGGGTTTGGAGATTAGGGGTTCTTTGTTAGATCATGTTCTCCTAGTTATTGTTATGGATATGTTTTGTAGAAGAATGGTGATAATATAGGATAAGAAAAAAATAATTTATGTTTGAATGATAAGGAGATGATGTAGAGAGAAAGAGAGAGGTTTGCACTATAGAGTGGCTAGGCTAAGAGAAATGAAAGATAACCATGATGTATCTTTGTAAGCGCAGTCCGCAAGCCTAAAGCAATTACCAAACGCATAATAAAGAATACAATCACTGTGGAGGTAGCCCATATATGGGTGAACCATGTTAACTCCCGTGTTGAATGTATTTTGTGTGATTGTTCAAGCATTCTTTCTAATGCTTATTGGATTAGTTTTTTCTTATGTATACTTGTTTCACAATTGTTACAGTCATGGGTTTATGTTGGTATATGGAATATAATGGTAATATGAATTTGAAATCACTAAGTAGCTAATAAAGAACAACAAGAGAGAAATGCGAACAAAACCAATAAGTAAGAATGAACAGAATAATCACCTTCCATTCCCTCACTATTGCAAAAACTTGGTTCATGCAGTCCCAATAGATACCTTGGGTGACACTTCATCTATATGCAGGTGATGCCAAAAGGGCCGATGTCTCAAGGGTTTTGTTGGTCAAGGATAACTCGAACCTAGGGTCTTCCGACCACACACAATGCCAACAAATGGTTTTGTTGTCGGGACTCGAACTTTGCAATTGAAGGAATGTTTTGGAGGCCGACTGAGAAAGATATCCCATAATGGTTGGAAAGTAAGGAATGATAGTTTTCTCTAAAGATAATCGAAACCCTCATATGAGTGACAAGCAATGGATGCAAAGGTATGTGTATAAAAAACTGTATGAAATTTTCTTTGGTGAATTTCGACTGGGTGGCTAGAAAGATTAGTGGAGAATATTGGAAGGTACAAAATTGCAGTTTTGAGGAATTAGACTCTTGATTTGATAAGATATATGAATTATATAAGTAACTCAACTACTTGTGCAGTTGATTTCTGGTTGGATAACATACTAGGAGGATACATTATAGAATTTGCAGTAGATTGTACCCAATAATATAGTGCTGCAGAAAGAGACTTTTTCAAAGGCCCACACGGAAGGTTCATGAAATCATTTGGTATGTGGATAAAGATGTTGTTGTGTGACAAGTGCGTGATGAAAATGGAATCTGACTACTAAAGGGGCTAGTGCACATAGGGGAATCGAGGGATGACAATAGGATAGTGTAAGAGTAGGAGATAATGAAGAAGAAATGGAGGGACTAAGGATGCACAGGACTAAAGGAGGTATACGGGAGGAAGAAGATGAGTTTGGAGTATTGCGTGGAGGAAGGAGGTACAAGAGGTGAAATATTGGGGCTGAGAAAGGAGAGTCGTGCAATGAGATAGAGGGGAGATAACCTTGTGAAATAGTCCAAATCGTGGAAATACCACATATAGGAGGAGAAGAAGAGTAATTCCATTCCTATGTCAAATCCACGAATCCATGTGTGTCACCACAATCAGAGATAACAATTGAATACTTATCGAAATAACTCATAGTTAGAAAGGGAGGAAAAAGTAGTAATAATCAAAGCAGTGGAAGCAATGCGTAGAGTCATAGTCAACTAGCATAACCAAGAAGAGGGACTATAAAAAGAAACATGGTAGAAGTAGACAACACCCTTAGACTTCACCCTTAGACTTCCTGAGTTCCAGGGAGTTGGGTCAAAGGACCCAAAACAACATTTGTTTGTCTGTGGTACAATTTGGGCCGCAAAGAATGTTCAGAATGAGGCCATGGAGATTGCGTAGTTGGATACAAAATTTACAGGACATGCACTAGTCTGGTACATGAAATTGCAGAGTACCACACCTATAGGATAGGCCAAGAATTTGGAAGATATAAGGAAAACGTTGTTGAAAGAGTTCAAGAAGCCAAAGTTCGAGTCACACTACATTACATAATTGAAAGAGATTAAACAGGTGCAAACAAAGTCAGTATGGGACTTCGATCAAAGGTTCAAGGATCTGATGGGTAGGTTGAATTTCTAGATCGTCGATCAACAACATCAATAATGGTTTATTGCAGTAATTCTACCACACATTTGTAGGTTGTTTATTCAACAAAATGTTGTCTCGTAGGCCGAGGCACTAGAAATTGCAATGAAATTGGAATAATCCCCTATAGGAAATAGTAGAGGGATGACACAAGTTTAGACACAATTGGTTGCATTGATGATTCAATTGGAAGGACTTACAAAATGAAAGGAGAAATGTGAGCAAGTCTGGTGTACCAAGTGTAGGACTAAAGGCCATCACAAGGATGAATGTCCAACATTCATGCAGTATTTGGAGATTGGAGCATCGAATACATTACGAGGAGGGGGATATTGCGAGATATGTAATATATGGGGACATCATCCAACTGAGTGTCCATTACTATAGAAATATCAGAGTACACCAAGGAACTTGTTTTGAAATTTTTAAGTCCGTTGGACATGAAGAGAAGGATTGTTGTGTTTTCGACTTGATGAGGGAGCACACTTCAAATATGTACAGGATTAAGGAGGAGAATGTTGTAGCAGAAGGGGGTGGTCCACAATATAATAATCAAAGAGGATTTAATCCAAGGAATAGAGAAAAAAATTCATAGGTCGAGAAAGAGGAAATTTTGGTAGGGGAGGAAGAGGACCGAATACATGTTACAATTGTAATCAACCATGAAATTTGGCCCACAACTTTCGGAATCCATGTAGAGCGTGCACATAATGTAGAGAACTGGACCATGCGATAGAATATTGTCCTAAACTAGTTGTGAAATGGAACGAAAGAGGAAATCAGAACCATAATCCCAATCAAAATGTGCAAAAAACATCATCCAAAAAATACAACGAAGGAACAAGAATAATAGTTGTTACACACCTAGGAGCGAGCTAGAACAAGATTTGATATGACGAATGGAGGGAAGAATACTAAGAAATGGACAAGGAATTCAATAGGTCTTATGTCCACCTTTGATCCCCTGCAAGAAAAACAAACATATTAAAGGGAAATAAAATAAGTACTTCGACAACATTGTGGAGCATCAACATCATTTGTGCTTCATGTCGGAGTTCGCATTGTGCTAGAGAAACCAACTTGGAAGTTAAGAATGCTAATAGAATTTATGAGAAGTTGTGTAGAGATAATGAAAGATGTGTAACATCCTCAACATCCAACTAGGCTATGCCACATAAAAAAATTTGAACTGTATGCAAATTAAAACATATACACACAAAAACTCTTGTGGAACTTTATATATAAAACTTTAAAAAGCCAAATACATTCTGTAAATGAACATATTCATACAAAAATAAAAACAACATATACATGCAACATAGACAAGCAATACCCTTAATTATAAAGATAGGTATAAAACACACACAGGAAAAACCCAAAAAATTAAACACATAAATAATAATGCATTATGTCATTTAACACATAATGGACACTTATCTTGGTAAAAATATCACCAAATGCATGCAGACCTTCCTGCACAAAAATTCCATCCTTAGACTACACTACTCATCACTCTCAACAGTGGGTCACCCCCAAGCTAGGACTAAACTCCACCCAGGTAAAGGGATTCCTAAACATGATGATGTATCTCATAAAATAGCAAAGACTCCATCACAGGTGTCAACTCAAACTAACAACCTACAGTCCATCATTCCCCACATGTATGTCCCACCCAAGGAAGTGTGCCCCTTCTCTTCTCAATAGTCCCTCGGCTACCCCACTTCCCTTCCAGGGCTTCAACAACAGGATGGACAGGAAGTCCTAGAGCTCTGTGGTTGTAGTTTAGCACCTTCACAAATCAATTCCCAACAATTATCTCACCTAGAGAGATTTTCTCACTAGCTTGACAACCTTCCTCTTCAATATCCCATGGTCCTGACAACCCGCTTCTTTAGTCCAACTCTTGAGCTATCTAGGTACAGATACAGGTATGCGTACATATATGGTATGGGTACAGGTACCGTGACAGTAACTGAAATATATGGAGGACAACTGACTGAATGATTGAATGATCATGGAATGATAGGAAAATGAACTAAGTCCAAGCTATATGTATGCAAGTTTCCAAATTGACACTTGTCATGTTGGGAGCTAGTTTGGCCCACTTGTCCCCATCCTTAGAACTTAGGATAAAATAATTATCCATACCTTATACTTTAAGGAATATTAATATAATATTCCTTTTTGGCTTAAGATCCCTATCTTATCCCTTTTCCTTAACTTTTACCCCTCCCCCCCCTTTCCCTAACTAGTGGAGTTTAATCCTCCACACTCTTTTATCATGGTCGGTCTACACTCAGTGATGTATTATATTAATGATGAGAAATATACAAAAATAGGCTCACTGACCTTTATCATCTAGACTCTCTGGCCTAATTCGAAACATAAGCCTCCTAGCTTATAATAACTAGCTCACCAGCCTATAAAACACAACATATACACAAATGCTCCCTGGCTTCAAAATTGTGCGCAATTAAGTTTGTTGTGCACGGTATCCTGGAATGTGCACACTTCATCATTTTAGTGCGCAATACATGTGCACACTGTACCATTGAAGGTGCATAAAAAATTGATATCAAACAACTCACCAACTTAAGTACATTTTCATTTACATTTACAATTGGGTTTCAGCTTAGGGGTATTACAAGATGAAACTTCACTGAGTACACTCTATGACATGATTGATCATTGTACATGAAGAAGGGAAACTCTCATCACACAAAGGGTAGTGAATCATGTATTATGCAAGAAGAGGACCAACGAAGAATTCAGATTCAGTGTGCAAAGTGGGGAGTATGAAGTGGATAATGTTATCTTGGACTTGGGGTCTTGCATGAATGTTTTACCTAAGAAGACATGGGAGATGATGTGAAAAACCAAGATAGTATGGTATCCTATTCAGTTAAGGATCACGAATAAGCATAAAATAGTGTTGATTGGTCGTTTGAGAGGAGTACGTGTTAACATAGATGGGGTGCATAGTGTGGCATACTTTGAATTTATTGAGATCATTGATGACGGTCAACCATATTCAACACTAATGGAACTGGAATGGGATTTTGATAGCTAGGATATCATTAACTTGAAGAGGAGGCATATAGGATTTGAAGTTGGATATTTGAAACTTATTGCACCCTTGGACCCATCAGAAGGAAAGAGATACATAGAGCCAACCAAAGGAAATGACATTGACAAATTGTATAAAATGACTATGTGGAAGGATGATTATGTAAACCCATTTGTATATGGTACGCTAAGTTGGAGAAGTATCAGTTCATGTGCATTATATTTAGAGGAATTTTTGGAGCATTGGTAGCAGAGAATGCATGAAGTCTCAACTAGACGATGTGCACACATAACCCAATCATTGCACTGATCAGAATAGAATTATGTGATCCACCCAAGTATGATGGATTGGAAGATATAAGTTTGTCTATAAAGGAATTTGATTCGCAGTTACTCAAACAAAAAAGGTTATTGGAACTAGATGTTTTCCTAAAAGTGACTCCCGCCAAATGGTGGACTACACACAAAGAAGGAATGGAAGACTGGTCACAGTGCATAAGACTATTGGAAGTAAGGTTTGGTATTGAGGGATAAAATATTGCACATAAGTATACATGAGAGAGTGAACCCACAACTCATGTTGAGCAGTGTAGAACTTTATGGAGTTCAGTACCGGAAACAAAATGGATGCACAGATTTATACATACACTCTAGACACAATTCTGTAGAACTGGTATTTGGAATTGGAAATTCACAGAGAGACAAAAATATGGGAAGATTTGGATGAAAGTTTCAAAGTCACATTTACTTTTGAACGTGAATCTCCATCAATAGATGCAATGCCACAAGCTATTCAAAATAACATATTATCATAAGAAGGGCCGATGGAGGTGGTACCAATGTGTGGTGCACACAAATCTACAATGTGGATAAGGAAGAGCATGATGAAGAAGATCCCACAAACATACAAGTACCTAAAACATAAGAAGAAAGAGAAATATAAGGGCCATAGCTTGAATCCACCACATACACACAACCAATAAATAAAAGGAAGGTAAACATTGGGATGATAGAGAATCTAAAGTTTGCACAGATAGGGGATTACTAGAGTGATGGATCAGTGGAGAAGATTGAAGACTTGTTGTGTGAATATCATGACCTATTCCCAAATACGTTTTTCGATATGAAGGGGATAGTTAGGGACTTAGCCGAGATGAAGAATCCATTGAAGATAGGCGCTAATCCAGTGTGACAAAGGCCTTATAGGTTAAATCTGAAGTACAAGGAAAAGGTGAAATCCAAAATAGATAGGATCTTGGACCCTGGAATCTTTGAACCTATAGAGGAAGCAGAGTGGATCGGTCCAATGTTATTGAAAGAAAAGATGACATTGACATGAATCAAGATTTGCATGAATATGAGGAAGTCAAATGATGTATTTTTACATGGCCCATTCCCAACACCATTCACATATGAGGTACTAGAGTATGTAGGAGGCCAAGAGACAAATTCTTTCACCGATGGATTCTTGGCATACCATCAAATAAAAATTGCACAGGAATATCGATACAAAACTAATTTCATGATAGAGTGGGGAAGTTATCAATATATAAAAATTCCTTTTGGATTAAAGAATTCCACTGCAATTGTTTCAAGAGTGGTGGTTGCAACGTTCAAGGATTTATTCATAATTTCCTTGAAGTATACTTGGATTATTGGACTTTGTTCAATACACTGAAGGATCACATAGAAGTACTTAGGATAATGTTGGATAGGTGTAGACAGGGTCATATTTTGCTGAACTTGAAGAAATGTATTTTTTGTGCACCGTTTAGAATTTTGTTGGGACATGTAGTCTGCAAGCATGGATTACTAGTAGATCCAGCCAAGATTGAAGTTATTATGGATTTATAATGACCTACATCTGTCAGAAAAATGAGGGAAACTCTCGTTCATACAGGGTATTATAGGAAATTTATCAAGTCCTATGAGTAGATCATAGAATCGATGGAAAAATTGTTGAAGAAGGAAGGAAAGTTTCAATGGAACAAGGACTGTCAAAATGGCTTATACACCTTAAAGTAAAAGCTAGTGACTGCACCGATTTTGATCTTTCTCGATTGAAACAATGAGTTCCATGTTCATGTAGATTCATCATCCATAGCATTAGGCATAATACTATATCAACCATTGGAGGGAGACATAGACCACCTAATTTATTTTGCAAGAAGGAAGTTGTTCATAGAAGAGAAGAATTATACTACCATAGAACGAGAAGGATTGGAAATGGCATATGTGCTACATAAGTTCAGACATTACTTGTTGGGGTCACACATTAGTATTTACACAGACCATTCTACATTAAAATACTTAGTGAACAATCTAGTGTTGGGGGAAGAATATGCAAATGGCTACTATTATTTCAGGAATATGATTTTGAGTTTGTAATGAAACCAATGAAGTTGAATGGAGGACCAGATCATCTATCATGCATACTATCGGGAGAAGATGCAGGAAATTTAGATGATAGCTTTTCAGATGCATAGTTATTCGCAGTAAAGATGGTGGATGATTACTTCTCGGACATCATGTAGTGTCTAAGTTACAGGTATGGATCCATCAGACATGATGGTTGTGAAAAAGGAACAATTCGTAGTGAAAGCAACATATTATCACTTGATTGCAGGGAATTTATACAAGTTGGGTGCAGATGGAATATTGAGATCATGTGTGTTGGAACACGAAAGATCGATGATACTCAAAGAAGCACATGATAGGATTGCAGGAGGACATTATGTAGGGAGAGAAACTGCACAAAATGTTTTTTTCACAGGACTTTAGTGGCACACACTTCACAAAAATTCTAAGGAATACTGTCAGTCATGTGATGTATGTCAAAGAGTGTGAAATCCATATAGGAGGGATGAAATTCCTTTAAATCCACAAGTTACGTTGCAATCATTTGATAAATGGGTTGTATACTTTGTGGATCCAATCAACCCATAAGAAAGAATATCAAGGGAAAGGTACATAATCACTACAACATAGTATTTGAAAAGATGGGCAGAAGCAACACTTGTTACAAACTACACCACGGATATTGTTGTGTGAATTTTGTTTGAGAATATAGTCACATGATTTGGATGCCCACTCATATTACTTAGTGATCAAAGAATAGACTTTATAAATAAGACAATTGTAGGATTGATCGAGGGGTTTCAAATTCATCATCATAAGAGTACCCCATATCATCCTCGGGCCAGTGGGATAGTGGAAGATTTCATTAAAATACTAGAGAATGATTTAACCAAGCAAAAAAAAGAAAAAACTTGACAGGATAGACACCTTTCAGGTTGGTCTATGGGAAAGAAACAATGATTCCAATGGATTTTATTCTACCTATCATGTGCATTGTAGCAATCACTGATATTCCAGACTCTGGTTTAGTAGAGGAGATATTATCACAGTTAGTATAGCTTGAGGAATATATGTTTGTCACAGGTTTCCATCAACAAGTTCAGAAGGCAAGAGAGAAGGCATGACATGATAGACACATTAAGCAAAAAAAGTTTCAAGTGGTAGATTTGGTATTACTCTATGATATCAAGTTCATGCAGCATCTAGGAAAGTTTAGAATGCATTGATTAGGACCATATGTGATTCAACATGTAACAGAGACATGTGTTGCACATTTGGAAACCATGAATGGATAAGTCCTTGGAGGAATGGTGAATGGAAGTCAAATAAAACTCTATAGAGATGGTTGACAGTCTGCGTAGTAATATAGGCTATGTCAAAACATATGTATCATAGTAATTGTACTATAGTAGGAAGTTAAAAAACATAAAAAAAAATACAAAATGTAGATATAGAAAATGAAAAATATGATAGAGTAACAAGGCATAAGAACTTGTGTAGAAGCAATGGTTATCTCACATCAAGATAGAATTGTGTCAAGTCATAAAATAATACACAGAAGAAAAACATTGTGAAGTAAACAAATGCAAAATCAAGAGTAGTTGGACAGTTTGGCACTAAAAAGACTATTGGAAGCATTAAAGTGTGGAAGCGACTGCGATAATATGGTAATGACGGGTCATAAAGATGTTGTATAATATTGAATGGTAAAATTCACTGAAAATCATGACAGATTGGTAGTACGAGGGAAAAATCACACGATGGATTTGGTAATAAAGTTGCATTTATTTAACCACTCATCAACCTCGTTGGCAGATTGGACAAGTTAGTTAATGCGTGAAGGGACATGCACAGTTGGAAAGGACTCACAAAATTATTTGAAGGTTGTTAATTGTAAATCATTGGGACTAAGAGTTTCATGTAAGAGAGACATAATTAGAGAAAACCAAAGAAAACATGAGTGAATCAAAGTTGAGCTACAACTACAAAAAAAAAAACCACAAAGGAAGTGAAGGAACATGTCACACAAGACAATGGCCCCGTTGAAAGTTGGAGCACCATCAGTAGTGACACAAAGGTAATTGAAATGACCAGCATATACACCAGAGGTTGAGTAAGTGCTTGGAACTTTTCCTAGAACTTCACCTTCAGCTTCACAGGAAATATTCCACGGGGATTATATTCCACCAAGGAAAGACGATGTGCCTAATGTCAAAGTACCAGTCCATGTAAAATACCCACTGAGAACAACACCAGTCCCACCTGGTGTAAGTACAGAAGTAGACATGCTAGAGAAGGTTTCCACCATCAAGTTTGTGGATCAAGATATCATAGACGAACAAAATTTTCTTGAGCTAGTCAGGGAAAAGTATACGTGCACTATGAGTGTACTGGGAACAATAGCGATATTGTCGGAAATATGGATGTGGGAAATAGAGCTTCAGAAGTCGGGACTACTGAACTTGTTGGAGGTTCCACACTTTGGATGCAATATTTAAATCAATTCATGTGTTCAGTTACTGGTCGACTACATCCATGGAGGGATATTATTGTTTGACCCACCAGTTTAAATCAATACAACATTGATTCAAAGATCACATGACGATAGAAAATTGGAGAGGATCTGACCCTTTTGATCAACATGACAGGGGAGAGATCCCTATTAGAATCAATGAAGGAAAAATTTCACACCTTCAAAAGAAAAAGGGGATTGGATGTTGCGAACTTCAATGATAACAGTGTTCGATTTTCAATGCAGGTGTTGGCCTAATTTTTTTTATGCAAGTGTCATAAGGACGAAGTACCAACCGTAGTAATTGTAGTCGCTAAAAAGTGCTCAGAAAGGGTCCAAATGAATAGGGCCATATTCTCGATGAACCAATTTTTGACAAAATGTAACGAGGCCTAAGAGAAGGGTACACAATTTCACAATGCAGGGATTTTGATTTTGATTTCGCTGGTAAGATGGCAGGAATCGGGCTACTACTACTACATAGGAACAACTAGTAGAGGTAATATAGTCACACAGTATGACAACTTATGGAATATGACAAACAAATGGAGGAAACAAGACAGTAATGTTACATTTTCTGTATACTTTGATAATATCAGGTATCTAATTGAACATACACCATGCATATTAGCCAAGATAGTGGAAACCTAGAAGGATATTGTGTGACTCAAATCAGGCATGCACCACATGTATGTGCAAGAAAAGAAGGATCATATGCACGAGTGGCTACCAACCATCTATAGGATGACAACAAAGGATGTATGCTTGATTTTGAATGATTGGGAAGATGGGTAGAAATAAGGATGATTTTAGGGGATAAATTTCGCTCATGAGCTAATTTTCCATGGTTTTTCCCCAAAGATGATTCGCTATTCTAAACATAATTCACCCAAATTCTATAGTATAAAATTATTTTACCTTAAAAATAGCCAAATGTTTATAGAAACTATATAAAATCCTTATAAATTTGAATATTTTTACAAAAATATCACCAAACATTTATAGTTGGCATATGAAGGATTATTAATATTCGCCAAGGTTTATAGATTTTAAAATAAATTTCCATCCTTAAAATCATCCCTAGACCGTCACCGTGGAAAATATCAGCAGAGAAAATGAGGCACTCAGAAGATGAAGAAGAACATGATAAGAGTGATGAAGAACTGTATGAGGGGTAAGGGAATGATCATAACAATGAAGGAGGAGATACACCTGGGCCATCAACAATAGAGACACAATAGAAAATCCCCACGACAAGAGTCAAAAACAAATATAAGGGGAAGGATCCAACAGGAGGGGTGTGTAAGAATACAAAAGCACACAAGGAACCCCCAGGTTATAATTTGAACAATGATAACATGCACCAAATTGGCTTCCAAGTACAAAACATCGCAAAGGAAGTCATTGAGGAAGCGACTAGGAAATAGGTAGAGAAACACCATAAGGTGCAGGAGAAGTTGATAACACTACAACAACTCTTGGAAGAATCTAACATAAAAAAGAGAGAAAGTCAGAGGGGAGAGTGTCCACAATCCTAGTGGAGGAAACAAAGATTTTTCATCCATTCTTAACCAAGCTAGAAGCTAGACACAAAACACTACAAATTGAGATGGATGTAATTGATTTCTCAATGATAGAATTACAAGAACAGATGAAGGCAGTCAAATATCTAAACATTGTGGTGTCACATATGGCGACACACATATTACAAAGCCTACAAATGGGAATGTTGCATGAGATTAGGATCCAAGGAGAGGAAGCACACCAGGAAATGACCAAAGTACAAGATGAAAAGTCTCAATTGCAACAATAGTATGAAATAGTTCTACAGAAAAAGAGAGTAGTGGAAGGGCAACACGGAGAACTAAAGAAGGGAAATAATGAGGCCAAGGAAAGGGCCAATAAATCCCAAAAGGGAAAGGATGAAGTTGAGAGTATGGTGCAAAAGACACAAGTGGTGATCCAGAAGTTGTATAAAGAAATTCCATAGGTCCTGATAGTAGTAGAAGATACTATGGAAGACCATATATTGAATATTGGTGAAGTCAGCAAAGGATTTCAATCGAATATTGAGGACCTGTAGTTTAAAATTATGCCAAGAATGCCACCAGAAGTCTGAGCAAGAAGAGAAAGGATGACAATGATACTATTCACAAACATCAAGAAGATAGAAGAAGAGTGTGCAAAAATATGTGAGGAGAGGGCACAAATATGGAAAGACTTGGTGGAATATCCAAATATGAAGGATGTGGAGGCCAAATTAAGAGAAGCACAAGAAAACTCCTAGGAAGCTTCAGAGAGAATCAACACACTTCCACCAGCTGAATGCATGCCAACAATTTTGACATAGAGGCAGTCATACGTGGAAGTGGAAGAAATGAGGGATCAACAAAATGTCCTTCAACAACATTTAGGACTACTGCAAGAAGAAGCAGTAAGGGTCATAAGATAACTAATCAGTACATAGGGAAAGGTGAAACAAGCATCCCATGAAGTAGAAGAAAAATTGATAGCCTTGAATGAACAAGGGGTCGAAGAGATTTTGTAAATAGAGAAATAAATGATAAAGGAATTTTTTATAGTTAAGGAAGCCTCATATACGTTCATCCAAGAGAGGAGAAGCACAAAACACGCCTAAGTGGCTCACAACAAGCCACACGCAAGTGTTGGGGACACGTTGGAAAATAAATTTTGGATACATTTTTGATAAAAATACTAAGTATAGAATGTGTGTGAAAAATAAGAAGGAAGACTAGAGAGTGCAAAGTTGAGGCGCATCCATAAGTACAATGCAGAGAAAAATAATAAAGAAGATAGAATAATAAAGAAGAAAATAAAGCAAGAGAAGAAATTGAGTGAAAAGGAAGGATGACAGACCAACATGCTAAAGATAGACGGATGCGTGAAAGAAGGAAGAACACTAGTCAGAGTACAAAAGCAACATGCATATGGAAAAGAAGGCGAAATCATCTCGAACAACAACTTGAGCTATCATGTATTCTAATAGGGTTTTTGGATGAAAAGGGTAGGTTTTTAAACACTAGAATTTATGTATAAATATGTAATAGGTTGGGATATTAGGGGTTCTATGTTTGGTCCTATTCTGCTAGTTATTGTTATGGGTCTATTTTTTAGAAGAAGAGTGATAAGATAGGATAATAAGAAAAGAATCTATGTATGAATGATAAGGAGATGATGCAG
>ML777037.1:801368-855789 GCA_009831015.1 Picea engelmannii | reverse complement strand
AAGGAGATAATGATTTGAAAGTTATCTTTTGCATTCGATAGGCGGGTGATCAAGCACTTCAAGTCGGGTCCTTGACAAATCCTTTGGCATGGATGGGATAGATGACTACTACTTCGAACCTGAGAAATTAGGGACCTTATCAAACTGAACACAGGAAGAAACCACTCCAAATGAGAGCCTATCCTATTTGAGAAGAGTATCTCAATGGAGTAGGCCACGGTCTAAAAGTGGAGAAGTCCAAGTAGAGTATCCCATTCGAGTATCCAAGAAAAGATCTAATTTTTCTATGGGAAACTCGATTCATTTCATGCATTTCAATTTTCTCCTTCCTTCCACAACATAAGAAGCTTAGGTGGGTGAGATGAAATATTCCCTATTCTTAGTTCATTACCTGAACAACTAGTTTAGGTGATGAGTATCCATCCAAGCCCGCCCAACTATGAATGGCCATGTCCACCTACCTATATTGAGCACATAGAGTGCATAAACTAGCAGCTATCATCAATTATCTATGGCAATGAAGGTTAATGGGGATCTCCTATGACCGATGGTCCAACTCCATAGAATATATTACCTTACGAAGTGTTTCTCTAACGTATTATCTCCTTCATTTCGTTAACTAGATAATGAGAGAGAATAAGGCCAAGGAGAAAGAAAGACTCCATGGAGGAGAATTTACCACCCTTGCCCTCTAGTTATTTAGGGCCCCTACCCCATTTGATAGTGATAGGCCACATTCACACTCTAACAATTGCCATCTCTTACGGTCACCTCTATTTCGGTTCCCCTAGCCCCATATAGTGAAGCGGTCCTCCCTCCTCCATACACCACCTTTAGATCATGGTCACGCGTTTGGCCGATTGAGGAGGTCAAGGGACATATAATTTATGTGCTTGACACCCTTGATTGAAAATGGTTGAGTGCATAGATGACGATAGGGCCTGCACTCGATCCTCAATCCACAGTTGAGTGCAGAAAGGCCACTGTTTTGTTCCAATTCACATCTCATATCACGTCTATAATATCGATTCAACAGGTTCAATGCTGAGAGATAGGGTCAGTCTGCTTGTCCCTCTCTCCCGAGAATCAATCACAATTTTGAGTGGGTGAGAAGTTCGACTGGGTCAGTGAGATAAAACCACCCTAACAAACACCACTTGCTCTACTTGCCTAGTAAGGTAAGGCATGAGAGAGAGCTCGAGCGATTTGGTATGACATGTCAGTCTATAAAAAACCAACACCACTAGCAGGGGAAAAATAGAGATAAGGACAGAAGTTCCACCACCACTAGCTCCCTCCACTCCTTCAGGAAAACTGGGAATGAATCAATCACCCTCCCTCTGCTCATTAAGGAAAACCGTAACAAACTGTCACAACTAGCTAAGATCAGGATTTGAGGGGAAGAAACAGAAAAATTATTTAGTCCTGCTGGATTGAGGTGGCAGGCCAAACAAAATAGAAGATCTAGCTCTGTGAAGAAGGGAAGAAGGATGAGGCTCTGCGAAGTGTTGACCAGTGAAGCAGGACCAACCCAACCCCGAGCTCTACGAAGGCCCTAGCTAGTAGTGCATGTAATGTGATTACTGAAAGAGAAAGAGACACGTAAGCACTCAATTGATAGGTTTCGTTAGCTGTGTGAAGGTTCAGTCAGCTAGTAGCTTCACTATGCCCACCCATGCCCAAATCGTTCAACAGTGACTAGTTGTGATTGATTCGTCAAATTGTGGTGGAGTTCTAGATTTTGCCTGCTCATTCCCATCTTTAAGTCGTAACCTATAGGTTGATTCATACTCACAACGTTATGTTTCGTGATTGGTTTGTGGTTATGGATGTGATTTAGTTGGATTCTTTGATCTATTATGCATTTTATTCATTTATGGATGTTGAACTAAGCATTGTAGTTGCTATCTTGGAACGAAGGTGAAGGAAACGCTTAAATACTTGGTCTATGATCACTAGTGAGTAGTGAAACACTCTAGTCCTTTCGGTCATTGCATGACCCAGCGTTTAGTTTAATATGAATGTGATTGTAATACTAAGTACACCACGAACCAATACCATAGAGTTTAGTCAAAGTGTCGAAAGATTAGACATAGTTGTAGCCTAGTAAGACCAAGTGAGAACAATCGAAGTGTCCATCTAGGAAATCGGTAGAACCCATACCATAATAGTGAACAATCATCGAATAAGTGCAATCTACATAGTATTTTATTGCTCTATATCCCAATCCAGTGGAACAATCCTATTCTGATTACCAATCTAGGGATTTCAATCATAGATTGACCAAATCACCTATAATTGCTCTGACCCAGGGCCGACCAATAATGGTAGGGTACATTGGTTTCATCTCTGGAACATAAATGACATAATACGATGGAATGGGCATAGATTATTCCCCCACTAGAGAAGCCCCCATTGGCTTATTCCCACTGGAGGATTTCCCATTGATTATTTTCTTCCCATGGAAATGGTGGTGCTAATAGGATCTCACCTCAAAGAGATTTCAATTGGGATCATTGTATGAGAGTAAAACCCCCATTGGATTGGATATGGAAAGGGAACCCCCCTCTGACAATGTGTCCCGAGCAAGAGCATTAGTGCCTAGGAAGAATTAATGAAGGAAGGCAAGGTGTTAGGAAGCCCATGAATTACTTACTGGACTAAGTTCAAGTGTGGTGAGCTGGTAAAAGATGAAAAGTCAAGGCTTGGTAGCATGCACGATTGCATGTTAAGTGAAGGCTCGATGGGAGGAAGAATGGTTAATAGTATGTACAGTCCAGGTAGCAGTAATTACAAAACTTTCATTGACATATTAGTCATATTATGGACCAATTTTTTCATAGTTGGTAATACGGACCTTAAGATGGCATATCATGTTTTTGTAGTTCGTCGACTATACCCTAAAAATTGTCACAATGGTCAATTCATTTTCTAGCATTTATTTAGTCATAGAATTAGTACTAGATATTTTAGATTGTAGATATGGAGTTGGAGAGACTTTGTTCTAAGAATTATTTTAGGAGAGACTTCAGTGAGAAGATCCGCTAGTGCACGCTAAGGATAGTTACAGCCCTATCCTCTCATTATGGTGTTTTCAATTCCAAGTGTTAAATGGTTTCCTTATCAAAGTTACAATTTTTTAGAAAGGGAAATCTAACACTTGCCTCTTTTAAAAGGGCCTCTCTATTGTTTAGGGAACCTGCTTGAATGATGTGGCCTACGTAGCTTACATAATCAGATCATACAGGAGGAGATAGTTGAGTTGGCCATGGAAATGGGAAAAACAATAGCTCTGATAGTGGGACCAAAGAAAAGCGTGGTTGATTCATTTATCCCCTCGGACCTGATCCGTCCAACTATAACTGATGGCCCATCTCTCCTTGATCTCCCTCATCTTGGGGGTAGTGCACTCCTTTCTATCCCAAATACTTCAGCCGTCACACCATCTAACCCTTCATGATCGGTCTGTCTCTCCTTGATCTCCTGAAGAACTAATCTGTCCCAACTTGATATTCCTTCCCCTGATACTTACCCAACTAATTCCATTTCCTTTTCTTACCCCTTTCTCCCATGATTAAGATCGAATAGACTGGTAAGTTTCTTGATCCCCCATATTGCCAAGCAGTGGATTCCATGACTAGGCTATGTGATTAGGTAAAATTGAGTTAAGAGCCTAACGGAAAATAAATTGAATAGGAGATCAAAAGGCCACAACACCTAATTTCCTACTGAGTGGTGGTCCCGTTGATCAGATGGATCATAGAATATATGGCTACTCATTATATTAGGCGACAAATATGGATATGGCGTATGTTGTGGTTCAACCTGCCAATCGCCAATAGTTAGGGTGAACTCCCTTGTCTACCCATAATGGATTCAACGAATGGATCCCGCCCCCTGGCTCATCAAGCGACTCTCTATGAAAATTGATTTGGTCACAATAGTTCTCCTCCATCCATAAGGCAGAGACACATGCACCCGCTCATGCAGTCACCTTCCGTTAATTGGGTGGGGGGTGGATGGTTCCTTATGTGTCGATTTTTCCTTCTAGTCTTCTCACTACAGATAGAATAGATTGAGAAGCTCCTTGATCATTAGAATGGATAGCTTGCATGACTAGCTCCTCACTACGATATGATATACTAAGCTTTTTGGGTTTGATCCTCAGGACCGGACTTTGCAGAACACTTTATGTAGCTTTAGTGCTAGTGGGGAGGGTATGTTGAGGGGGGATTTACGTTGAGCAATGGGTTTCCCTAAGGGTAACCCAAGCAAGCCCCCAAAGAGTGCATGTAGTCTTACCCAAAGGAGGGGAACAACCAACCAATTAAATAGAGAGAATCCCTTTTAGAGTTGGGATAAAGCTTTATGAATGGTCATTTACATGCTCTATGTGTCCTCCTTTACCCAAGAAAGCCCCCGAAGTGTGAAAATGGACCTTATATCATGGGTTCCGTTCACTCCTATGCCCATTGATAACATGGTTATAGTGCCATCTGGATATAATGTGACATTTGACTTTAAGACAAAGGAGGGCACAATGTTTCAAATGCTAATACAATGCTTGCTTGGGCATACTTTCAATTTCCAGGGATGGATCGATCAATGGCTTGTGCGGTTTCATTCAACAACAACTCTGATATGGCTCTTGCAATAAGAGTTGGGATGACTAGAGTGAGATTGATGGCAGGTGGGTGGGATGTTGCTGGGTAGATCGTGAGATTTACTAAGAACACGAATGGATGTGCAATGATAAAAGGAATCAAACCAGGATGACTAGGAGAAGAAACAAATGGCAAGCTCACTTGATAGATTTATGTGCAGAGTTTTCGTGCATCAGACGAAGTAATATTTTTTGTCGCAGGGTCTGAAACAAAAAGATACCTCACAGGGCAGGTAGATTTGTGGGTCTAAGTGAGTAATTTATTTTTTTATTTATGACCAAGATGAGGGAGAGACATGAGATACGACTTCCATCTTTGCTTGTTTTGGGTTATCCTACCCGAGAACATTTTATTTAGTTATTGATCGAGTGATTGATCGACTACATAGTTTGGATATCAAGTTGCACCCAATGCGATGTCACAAAATCTATCAGTTTACATTTGATAATGATAAAACTCGCTCTAGCGTCGGTCCCATGGTTGCATTAATACCTTGATTCCAGCGAGCCTTCTCTTGTTGACACCAACACATATATTCAAAGAGAAAGGTTGTGTTATTCCTTGTCTTGGAGTTCCTTAGAAAATCTCATGGTTGTTCTTCCTATTTCATGGTCATGATATGAACTCTTATTTATGATCTCSCTCCTATTTCATAGCTTTTCATTGATAGCTTGTAAGTCTGGTATAGCTTGTACAATCTAGATTTTAAGTACAAATGAGACACTAGCACACAAGAGACATTAGTGGAAGTAAGTACATAAGATACCTGAAGGGGGTAAGGTCAGGACGAAGGCGTAAGGTTAGGTCTATATTTTCCTTCTTTTGGATTAAGAGTTTCTAGATCGAGACCCAGGTGCAGATCGAGATACACTAGAAGAAAATCCAACATAAGAAAATCCAACATCCGTAGCGAAGACCATGTAATCAAAGGGACCAGGCCAGGCACATGCCATTGATAGAACATATTGAGTCCCATACCTAGGTGCCATTCCTATATAAGTTTCATATTTTGTTGACCCGGTTGATTCATACCCACTAGTCCTAGCTTCTTCAGAGCTCCTAGAGCCATCAACAAGGCCCACGCATGTCATCATCAGAAGAAACGAAGCATGACACCTTCCTCAAAAAGAAATGGAACCTGGAACCTAAGAAGTGGAAACCGTGAGATAACATTTTCTCTCGATGGAGTTATATTACATTGACATATGATTCTCCAAAAAGTGTCTGCATTCCACCAATAAAAGTGTCTGCACTACCCCCATCAAAGTATCTGCACTACCCAAGCCAACTCCCCTTTAGATTCCCTTCTAAGATGCGTGGGAAATTTTCCTCTTAGCCATTTGATTTTCCCCACTCCTAGTTCCGCATCATTGTCTTGGGAATTCCGTAGCTAGAAACAAAATGACTCCACTTGATTTGTAGCACAAGGTTCCCACACCTCAGTCTCACAAAATTTGAAGTGAAATCGGGTATATAGTTTTTCCTATATATATGAATAATATAATGTGGGAATTGACCCTACACCTACCGGTTAGTTACCTGTGGGTCCTGAGATTGGCCGTATCCCCTATTAAATGGATGCTATATACCTATGTTCTCTATTTGGAAATGAAAAATGTGGTTTGGCGATTGCTCCATATACTTCTGGATCTACTTATGCTCCATATAAAGAAATGGCTCCTGATGCTATTATTGTAAGTAACAACAATGAGATACCACCCACATACATATAGAGTTAAATCTATCCTTCCTCCTTCCCTATCCTCCCTCATGATAGTGGATCGACAAAATATATATATTGGAAAAATGGAATTCCCTTATTGTTGGCTCAAAGGAGGGGAACTTATGAAGGAAGGAACCTTTGTCTTAAGGTGGAGGGATGCAGTGAAATTGATTGATTGCTTGGTTCAACCAAAACAAAATGGCTGGAAATCTGTTGTTTTGTTTTCCTAATAACACCGCGACTTCTTTAACCCGATGGACCATACCTATCCATTGAGCCATGGTCCAACACATTTTATCTAGTTGGTGGAGCATTCTTCCGGGGCCTTATTACCTACAATCATTTTCTACCCCCGGTGTTGCGTTCCTGATGGCCCTAGGGTGTTGCATGTGTCCATTTGGAGTGTCGCGTTTATCGATGATATGGTGGGAATTATGGTTTTTTCAAACCTTTTGACCATCCTATGCTAAGACTGGAACATTGAGAGGTGTTGGGTTTCAATCTCTATCTGGGACTCGAAATGGGACCGGGTAAATCGCTTATGGGTCAACATGTGCTGCTGGGAGCTTCGGTGAAAATTGACTCACTTACCCATCGTCCCTCCTCTTACCCATCGTCAGGACATGAGGCCTTGCACTATGTTGGTTTGAAGGATATAATAGATTGCATGACAACCTGCCTTAGCCATCCTTAGTGAGAGTGAGTTGCGTTAGCCTCACTCAGTGATAGTGAGTCAGAAACAAACTTAGCAAGAAAGCCGATGCAAGCAATCGTCTCCATATGATGACGTGTTTTCATAGGTAGGTGAAGCCAGTAGATCTTACCTTATGTATTATGATAATGAATGCTCACACTTAAAAAATAAGCACGAAGATCGAACAAAGAAACTTAGGTGAATGTTGAAAACTGCAAATTATTATATATAGAGGGGGCCATGTTAACACATTAATTCATCACTTAAAGGGGATAGGAGTAGGGAGTACTATAAGGGAACAGGATACGGGAGTAAGAGTGTAACAACCCTCCTTTATGCCTAAGAAAAAGTGAGGCACAAAACGTAAAAAACAAAATTGCATTAAGAAATTAACATCAACACAATGACACCTAATCAACAACATCATAAGTAAAAGTAGTACCAACTACTCATCATGGAAATCACTACGACGCATTCAAAGCGTCAACGAAGGATAGCGACACATAAACATAAATAGTGTAGCATATTAGCACATCATAATCATCTTGAAACAATTTACAACAACATTGAATCAGATGATGAATATAAAATGACTACTCGCCCAACCTACCCTGCACGGTTATGACCTCGATGAAACATAAGCAACGCTCAAGCCTAGGTTCCAATTGATTTTAACCATTTAAGGTCTCAGGGTTGGCGACTGTTTTGAGGAACAAGGAGGTGTCTTATCGCACTAAAAAACTATTCCAACATCAACTAGATCAATCCATCAATCCCATTCATCAATTAATCATGGCACAAAAGGGTAATCAATATCGTTATCAATCATACATCAACATTTAATTATTCGTTGCGTGCGATAGTAAACAATCCTAGAACAATCACCAGTCAACTTAAGTACTGGCACAAGACAAAACTAGTTGCTAAATCGGTCATATATTTACATGATTTCATGACGCAAGATTAATTCGCAACTTATTCACGATGCAAGAGTGATCAACGTTAAATTCAAGGTGAAAATAAGTGTTACGAAGCAATCACACGCCCACTTAAATTTAGGCATGCAAGTAAATTTCATTACCAAACTAATCATGCATCGCCATAAATGCAATGTGCGCAAGTAATCAAGGCTATATCATTGTAAATTCACCATTATTCCAATCCGCAAGCATCCACCATTATTCCAATGCGCAAACAATCCAATTATTTAATCACAACATAATCAATGGTGCAAGGTAAATATTAACCAAAGTTTTATGGCACCATAAATATATATCATGGCGTAAGTATTTATCAATTAAATTAAGGCGCAGATGAAATAATCAATCAATTCCTCCGGTATCAACATTAATTCAATGGTGCCAGAGAACCCATTACTTAGTCATTACACATGAACAAATTTTCATAGTGCAAGAAGTCCAACGTCTAAACAATCATTCTTTACGTCATGTTTTGTTGCGCGCAAAAAGTCTAATATATAACAACCATACATTACGATATAATTCACATTCGTGTAAGCCGTCTAACAACTTTAACTAGTCATACATCAATGCTAATTTCATGAGGAAAGTAAACTAATGACTTAAATAATTCATCCATCCACATTATTCTTAAGATGCATAGAGACAAATAGATTACATAACCAATAATACATCATATAGAAATTCTTGGCGCAAATCACCTCTGAAGCATCCACAAAAATCTGACTACATTAACACGATCAATTAATTGGCGTGATCACCGCCTAGGAAACATTCTAACTATAAACCAACTAAAATTACATATATCAATATTAGATGCAATCACCTTCAACCTTAGTCATTGTGTGCAAGGGTAATCACATTAAATTATCTTTGGGCGCCAATAGTATCCACACACAAGTTCATCCACACACGCTATTATATCAATGAGCTAGATTAAAATCAATACTAATTCAAATATCTAAATAATGAAAATAGCATTAAATGAAAAGCATTAAAAACCCTTTTTATTTCTAGATAAAGACTCTTAATTTAAAAGAATAAATCTGAATTTTTATCCCTATTCATAATTACATATTATTTAACTTTCTAATTATTTAACTAAATCTACACTGAGCGGGTGGACTCCCGCCCACACAGAGATAAAAGGGAGGAAAAACGCAACATTAAAACGCAGATGAAGAGAGGTAATTTTTCTGAGCATGAAAGAAAAAAATTCGTGGGTGTGAATAGAAGTAAATTTTTGAGCTCTTGGTAGAGAAATTTGTGTGTGTGAATGGATAAATATCTGAGCTTTTGGCAGAGGAATTTCGTGTGTGTGAAGGAGTAACTCAATAGGCTTGTGGACAGAGAAATTCGTGTGTATGAAGGGATAAATCTCTGAGATTTTGGTAGAGGAATTTCGTGTGCGTGAAGGAGTAAATCGCTGAGCTTATGGGCAGAGAAATTCGTGGGTGTGAAGGGATAAGTCTCTGAGATTTTGGCAGATAATTTCGTGTGCGTGAAGGAGTAAATCTTTGAGATTTTGGGCAGAGAAATCCGTGTGGGTGAAAGGATTAAATCTCTGTGTTTTTGGAAGAGAATTTTGTGTGGGTTTCCTCCACCCACAATGATATGCTAACATAATTCAAAATGCAAAGATGGGTACCATGATGGGAGAAATTCCAAGTTCATTCGAAGAGGGCAAGATCAAAGTTGGGCAATTTTTCTCAACGCCTGTGATATTTCCTTCAAGGTTGCAGAGAAACATTGTAAAAATTGAAGAAGTACCCAGATAAAATGATGGTAGATTTTGCTCAATGCGCGGGTGATAGATCCTTCAAGGGCTGCAGAGAAAACAATGTAAAAATTGAAGAAGTAACCATATCAAATGCTGGGCGATTTTGCATTAAATTACAGAGGTAATAATCGAATAAATAACCAAGAAAAAGCGTAGATCAATCCATTTAAATTCAGAGCTGGGGTTGATGAATTCGTGGAGTAAGATTAGGATAGTTCTGGGTGCACATCAAGGGAAAAATTCATGGCCACATCTCAACTAGAATGGTGGGGATAAACATTCTATATACAACTTTTCAAGATCAGTAATAATAATAAAAAAAAAACAAAGAATCCATTCGAAATCACGCCTAGAATTTATAAAACAACAAGGGCTTGTCTAATCCATCATAACATTTTCAACTCAATAAGCAATAAAATAAAACACGATTGAAAGAATTAAATCCTAATTCAAATATCAAATTTTGATAAATACTGTAACCTTCATCTCAGATGTACTTGATGATGTTCTTCGGTAGCTGGTGTTTCCTCCTTGCTCCCGCTTACTAATCATTGATACCTCACCGGTACCTCCTAGTCAACGTTAGGATTACTCTTCTCGCCCCTTAACCCCTCGAGTCATAAAGGGGCCATGCACAAACACAACCAGAAAAATATAGCTCCCAGCTCGCCTCGGAAGGTCGACCTACCAATCTCTTTGGTGAGCCGGGTATCCCAACTCTCACAACTAAAATCGGTCAAAGAAATTCCAGCAGCATATCTTTACTCATACCTTTCATGATCCATTCCTCCTCTCAAGCGATTCTTTTATGGAATTTGTCTTAGTGACCACTTACCATTTGCACATTTAATTCGTTTTTTTTTTTTAATTAATTAGGAATTACTCTCCCCCGTACACTTGTCATCCATTCCCTTAGTTGCACAAAAAATCCGCCATTTATTTTAATTAAATGTCAATTTCTCTCACCCATCCTAAAAGCGCTCCTACAATTACTCCTAGTTGTCCTTTTATTCCCTCTATTTCCCTTTTAATGACTAACGCCTTTCTAAAAATTAGTTGTGTTTATCTTAGGAAATTTCTTTGATTAGAATAGACTAGATACCTTTCTATGCTTCCCCATTATTTTTACATTTATTTCCTTTCTTATCTTAGTTTCCAATTTGGTATTCTATTGCACACATTTATATAGTTAAATCGTTAGATATATTTTTTTTACTCTTTCGATTCCTAACTTGATATTTCTTCATCCCCCATCATTTATTAAATTTTAATTTAATTTTTAGTCTTTTTACCCACTTTAGGCTTAGGCTAAAAAATTTAAACTAGGATTAGAATTCTTTAAGGAGATTTTATAATTAATAAAAATTACCCATTAATAATTATTTTATGTCCGACAATGTCAAAACAATTTTTTTTTCTAGGAACCTAGGTTCATTGACTCACCTTTATCAAAAATCATGACGTGGCCTTCAAGACGCACTCCGTGCTCCAAGGGTACCACTCGCCTTTATTCAAGTTTTATTTATGCGATGTGCCCTTCAAGAAGCACTACGTGCTCCAAGGGTGCCACTCACCTTTGACTAGTTTTGGTAGTTGTCCAACCCTTTGAGTTAATAATCTTTTAGGCGACCTTGTGAGAGACTAAGGGCCTCTAAGGAATAAGGACCCTGCCTTATTGCTCTCCCCTTAGAATATTCATGAGAGAATGTATTAGTCTTCCCTCACGACATCATGGATCTCTTGAACTAGGTAATCATTTACCTACAATTCAAGCCACAACGTGGGTGATAGTAGGGTGTGGCAGGAATGTTGTCACACCTCTCCCTCAATATTTGGTTGTTGTGCATGACCCCTTTAATCTTTATGTGAGTCTAATTAGCAAACAATCGTTAGCCTGCATCCATCAACAAAACAGTGTCAACGATCCAAAAACAACATCATAATATACTTGATCATATTTCACATATGCATAAATGAAAATACCCAAACCGTATACAATCCACTCCCTAACTTGATCCAGAGTCCAAGGAAGTCCATTGATGCCATCAACATCCTCAATCTTTCAGGTGTCCTACACACTCGGGAGAAACTCGTAAATAGAACTTGTCTATACATAGATATCAAACAACATAACATCATAATCCAACAACATCATCATCATAATCCATCAGAGGAACAAAAAACCATATACTAAACTAGATCACTTGCATGCAAGTGTGCTCAAAGAATAAGTCAAATCATGTGCGCACAAGAGAGGGATATTACATACACCCCCTCTTGTTTTAAACTTTGTCCCAAAGTTTCACAGTATATGTGGAATAAATAAAGTATATGACAAGATCTAAATGTCCAAATATCAAACAAAAATGGAAACTACTGGTGCATATCATATTCATCCTTCCGAGTAGTCGAGTGTGGACTATAATTGTCCCACTGGACCTTGAGCTGATTGACTATTCGATGCCATAGATTTTGAATGCGATGATATAGAATGTGGATTGGATCTACCATGAGCGCACCCTCATTCGACACCTAGAAATAAATTATGTTAATCACATGCATAGGATCACTAACATAATGTCTCAAAATAGATACATGAAAAACATCGTGCATTCGCCTAAAAGAATCAAGCAAGGCTATTTGATAGGCTACGATCCCTTTCTTTTCCACAACTTAGAAATGTCCCAAAAACCTAGGAGAGAGTTTATCAACCTTTCCAAACTTGATCGAACTCTTGTGCAGTTTCACCCACAAGAAGACTCAATTACCAACTTCATAACTACGGTCAACGTGATGCGCATCAGCGTAACTCTTTTGCTGATCTTTCGCTTCTTTGATCCTTTGTATTATCATTTGCATTTGTTCTTCCATTTCTTGGATCGCTTCTGGTCCTACCAAGACCTTTTCCTCAATTCTATCCCAGCGCAAAGGCGTCTGACATGGTTTCTCGTAAATGAACTCAAATGACGCCATATTAATGGTGCTTTGATAGCTATTGTTGTATGAAAAATATACCAGTGGAAATAAATCCTCCCAATGCTTTTGTTCATCCATCACGTACATACACAACATATCTTCCAAGATTTGGTTCATTCTTTCTATCTACCCATTTGTTTTCAGGTGATACGCAGTACTAAATTTAAGTTGGGTTCCCAACACCTCTTCGAAACTAGTCCAAAATTGTCCCGTAAACACCAATGCTCAATTGGATATGATCCTTTTAGGAACACCATGCAATCTCACAATCTCGTTGATAAAAAATATAGCTACGTCTGGCACCTAATATGTCGTATTCATAGGAATAAAATGTGCAGTCTTTGTTAGAGTGTCTACTACCAAGAAAATTGAGTCATGCCTCCTTGCTGTCAACGAAAATCCAACAATGAAGTCTATCGAAATGACCTCCCATTTTAATTTAAGAATAGAGTGGGGCTATAGTAATCCTACCGGATGTTTATGTTCAACCTTCACTTGCTGACATTCTAGACTTCTAACCACGTAGTTGACTATGTTCGCCTTCATTCCTTTCTAGAATATTAAGGGTTTAAGGTCTTCCCTCATCTTCTTGACTCTCGGATGAGCCATGTACACTGGTTTATGAGATTAGTTTATGATCAAACTTCTCAACTCATCAGTAGGCGATACGTAAATCTGATTATCATACCTCATTAATCTATCGTTGTGACCAGTAAATCCCTCAAATTTTGGTACCAACATGGTGTGTTTTCTGATATTTTCCTTAACCTCTTTATACTAGTCATCGTTGCACTGTATAGTTAAAATATTTTCATGAAGGTTCGTCTAAAGAGGTATCACCGAAAATATGCATGGTCTCCGACTCAATGCATCTGAAACTCTTTTCATGGATTCTTTTATGTAGGTAATCTCAAAATCATACTCTCTAAGTATTTATGACCAATGCCTTTGTCGCCTATTCAAGTCAGTTTGCGTAAAAATGTGTTGCAAACCAAAATGGCTTGTTTTCAGTTCAATTTTTTGTCCAATCAGGTAGTTTCTCCACACTCTTAGGGCATAAAAAATGGCCAATAACTCCAAATCGCGCATCGTGTAGTTCTGCTCATGCTTTCTTAACTTCCTTGAGATGTAAGAGATCACTCGAATGTCTTGCATCAAGACTTTGCCTAAGTCTTCCTTGGATGTGTCTGTGCATACCAAGAAGTCCTCATCCATATCAGGGACTTTGAGTATCAACGTTGTCATCAAAAAATCCTTGAGCCTTCAAAATTCTTCTATGCATTTCTCGGTCCATACAAACTTCATTTTTTTTTTTTCTGCAATTTAGTAATCAGATTTGCTATCTTTGAAATACCTTCAACAAATCGTCGATAATATCTAGTTAAACACATGAGCTACACACTTCTTGTGGGTTTGTCGGTGAAGGACATTTGATAATATCCTCTACCTTTGTTGGATCCACAACAATACCTTCACCGGAGATAACATGCCCTAAATAATGAATCCTCAATTGATAAAAATAACATTTCAATAGTTTCCCGTATAATGTTTTCTCTCATAAACATTGTAGTACCAAGCACAAATGTTCGTCATATTCTTCCCTCATCTGAGAATATATCAAAATGTCGTCAATGAATACTTGAAAAAAGTTTTCCAAGTATTTACGGAACACCCGATTCATCAAGCTCATGAATACCCCTGGGGCGTTTGACAGTCCAAACGGCAAAATAGTAAAATCGTAATGTCCAAACCTCGTCTTGAATGTGGTCTTGGGAATGTCTTCCTCCTTTATTCGTAACTAGTATATCCTAATCTCAAGTCGATCTTCAAAAACACCATTTCACCCTTCATTTCGTCATACAAATCATCTATTGTTCGAAAAAAATGTTGTTTCTTGATCGTTTCCTTGTTCAATTGACAGTAGTCAATGCAAAGTCTCCATGACCCATCCTTCTTAGGTATGAAAATAACAAGCGCACCCCAAGGTGACACAATTGATCGTATAAGTCTTAGGTCCAGAAACTCCTTTAGTTTCATTTTCAAATCCTCTAAATCATGGGTCAACATCCGATAAGACATCCTTGCTATCGGTTCAGTTCCAGGTTTTAAGTCCATGGTAAATTCCAATTGCCTTTCGGCAGGAAACTTGGTAACTCTTTTGGGAAAATGTTCGCAAACTCTCGTACTACCGGAAGGTTTTCTAGTCCTTCCTCCACACCCTTGTCGTTCAACGCTAATATTTAATATATCTTGCATCCTTTATGCATAGTCTTCCGTAGATGTAGGGAATAGATGAACCTTAGGGAGACTCCTTGGTTTCTTCCTACTATCACTCGTCTCTGTCCCTCATTAAAAGGTCAAACTCAATTGTTTCCTCTTACAGTTGAGTATCACATCATGTGATTCCAACCAGGCCATATTGATCACTAAGTCATAATATCCTAAGATCATGACGTACATGTTGGCCTTTGTTACACAATCTCCCAAGTTGAGGCTACAGTCGGTAGCCCTTCCTCCAACATTTTGCTTGGCTCCCGAAGCCATTTCCACGTAGTTGAACGCATCCTATTCAACTACCTTTAACTTAATTATTTTAGCACTGCACCAGAAATAAATATCTCTATAGCACCAATATCTATCAAAATACTAAAGGTCTTGTCAGCGATGGTACTTGATGTCTCAAGCATAGTAGACTAGTTCTCGGCCTAGTGGTTATTCACCGCTGCATGAATCCGGTGGGACTTTCCCAAATATCTTACTCTAGTGTGTCCGACTGAACCTACTGCTTTGGTCCTCTCAACCAGACAATCATGATAGTAATGTGGCTCTCCACATGTCCAACATATGGTCTTCGTTCTAGTACTCCTAGTCCCCGAAGTAGAAGCTGATGGCCCACCAGCGTGGAACCCTGGTTTGTTTTGCTAAATAGGCCTGAACTTATGTTGGTGCGGATGAAACTGTTTCTGGTCCTGTGGTCATCTGGTGGGAGTTTTCTTCTGAGGCACCAATATCCATGGTGTCATTAATGTGTATCCTCTTAGAGTGCCTCGATACCCTTATGGATGTCTAATCGGTGTTTGATGTTGTTGCACGCCAAATGTCGCCTGTCCTATCAGTCTCGCAGAAGTCCTTCTCTGACCCCCTCTAATGATATGTTCCTCATCTAGGAGGGCCTTCTGGACAACATCATGCAACATCTAAGGCATTAGGATCCTAACTTTCGCACAAATGCTGACGTTAAAGATGAACATAAATTTTTTGACCTTGATCTTCTCGGTGTTCATATGTGGAGCATACCTAAGAAGCTCCATGAAATAGGACTCGTACTCGTGCACCATATGACCACCCTGTCATAAGGCGTTGAACTCATTGAGTTGGCTCTCAATGAATTCCTCATAAAAATACCTCTCCCGGAACCACTCCCCAAATAGTTGCCATGACACGTCTTCGACGACCATGTTCAGTTGTGGGAGGAGCGTCTTCCACCATAGAAGAGCGCTCCCTTTTAGCTGAAATATCACCATGAAAAACTTCATGTTGGAGGTGTAGTCACGAAGTGCGAAGTACATCACCATGTTCTCCAACCATGCCTCGATGGCTGCGCCATCCATGGCACCTAAGAACTTAGGAAAATTGACCGTTTGGAGTTCTCGGTGAATGCTACTAGTATCGGTTGGGGTGCGTTGTGGACCCTAAGGGGGTACAAGAATCTTGGCCTCATCTCTATCCATACGGCTAATCAAGGCCTTTAACATCCTCTGAAAGGACCTCACCAACCCAACCACATCCCCCACAACAAAATTTTTCTGTCCAATGACTTGTTCTTCTCCTTTGGGGTTAGACCCCTCTGGCATGGATGTTACTGGAGGCGTCATGCCTCATCGCCCAAAACCATGTCCTCTTCCTCCATGGCATCCTCTAACCATGATTACCTGCAGGGACACAATTCAATTTAATTAGTGGAAAATTATTAATAAAGTGTTTAATACAGTGGAAGGCATAATGATCCCAAGTCGTGGAGTTGAATATTCTCTGATACCATAAGTAATAGCCCTCCGTTATGCCTAAGAAAAAGCGAAGAAAAAAAGGTAATTTTTTTTTTTGCATTAAGAAATTAACATAAACACATGATCACAACAACGCCTAATCAACAACATCATAAGTAAAAGAAGAACCAAATACTCACCATGGAAATCACTACAGCGCATTCGATGCATCAACAAAGGATAGTGACACATAAACATAAATAGCATAGCATATTAGCACATCATAATCATATTGAAACAATTTACAACAACATTCAATCAGATGATGAATATAAAATGACTACCCACCCAACCTACCCTGCAAGGTTAGGACCTCCAGGACAATTAATAAATGCTCAAGCCCAGGTTCCAATTGATTTTAACCATTTAAGGTCTCCGGGATGGAAACTGTTCTGAGGAACAAGGAGGTGTCTGCATCCCACTAAGAAACAAGTCCAACATCAACTAGATCTATCCATCAATCATATTCATCAATTAATCATGGCACAAAGGAAAATCAATATCTTTATTAATCATACATCAACATTTAATTATTCACTGTGTGTGAGAGTAAACAATTCTAGAACAATCACCTCTCAGCTTAAGTAATAGCGCAAGATAAAAATAGTTGTTAAATCAATCATATATCTCCATGAGTTCATGACGCAAGATTAATTCACAACTTATTCACGATGCAAGACTTATCAACGTTAAATTCAAGGTGCAAAGAAATATTACAAAGCAATCACACACCCACTTAAATTTAGGTGCACAAATAAATTTCATTACCAAACTAATCATGCATCACCATTAATGCAATGCATGCGAGTAATCAAGGCGAAATCATTGTACATCCACCATTATTCCAATGCGCAAGCAATCCAATTATTTAATCACATCATAATCAATGGCGCGAGGTAAATATTCACTAAATATTTATGTCACCAAAAGTAACTACATACATGTCCATCCACACATAACTATATATCATGGTGCAATTAATTATCAATTAAATTAAGGCATAGAAAAAATAATCAATCAATCCATTCGGTATCAACATTAATTCAATGGTGCCAGAGAACCCATTACTTAGTCATTACACATAAAAAAAAAAAAATCATAGTGCAAGAAGTCCAACGTCTAAACAATAATTCTTTACATCATGTTTTCCTTGCATGCAAGCAGTATAATATCTAACAACCATACATTACAGTATAATTCTCATTAACGCAAGACATCTAACCACTTTAACTAGTCATACATCAATGTTAATTTCATGACATAAGTAAACTAATGACTTAAATAATTCATCCATCCACATTATTCTTAAGACACATAGAGACAAACAAATTACATAACCAATAGTACATCATATAAAAATTCTTGGTGGAAAGCACCTCTGAAGCATCCACAAAAATCCGACTACAATAAAACGATCAATTAATTGGCACAATCACCACCTAGGAAACATTCTAACTATACACCAACTGAAATTACATATATCAATATTACACACAATCACCATCAACCTTATTCATAGCGCGCAAGGGTAATCCCATCAAATATTTTTTGGGCACCAATACAATCCACACACAAGTTCATCCACACATGCTATTATATCAAGTCACTAGATTAAAATCAATAATAATTCAAATATCTAAATAATTAAAATACATTAAATGAAAAACATTAAAAACCCTTTTTATTTATATATAAAGACTCTTAATTTAAAATAAAAATCTAAATTCTTCTCCCTATTCATAATTACATATTCTTCAACTTTCTAATTATTTAATTGAATCTACGCCGAGCGGGTGGACTCCCGCCCACACACAGATAAAAGGGAGGAAAAATGTAGCATTAAAATGTAGGTGAAGAGAGGTAATTTCACTGAACATGAAAGGACAAAATTTGTGGGTGTGAACAGAAGTAAATTGTTGAGATATTGGAAGAGAAATTCGTGTTTGTGAAGGGATAAATATCTGATCTTTTGGAAGAGGAATTTCATGTGCGTGAAGGAGTAAATCAATGAGCTTATGGGTAGAGAAATTCATGGGTGTGAAGGGATAAATATCTGAGCTTTTGGTAGAGGAATTTTCTGTGTGTGAAGGAGTAAATCGTTGAGCTTATGGGAAGAGAAATTCATGGGTGTGAAGGGATAAATCTTTGATATTTTGGCAAAGAATTTTGTGTGCGTGAAGGAGTAAATATCTAAGCTTTTGGGAAGAGAAATTTGTGTGGGTGAAAGGAGTAAATATCTGAGTTTTTGGTAGAGAATTTTGTGTGGGTTTCCTCCACCCACTGTGATATGCTAACAAAATTCAAAATGCAGAGATGGGTACCATGTTGGAGGAAATTCCAAGTTCATTCACAGAGGGAAAGATCAAAGTTGGGCTATTTTTCTCAACGCGGGTGATATATCCTTCAAGGTCAATGTAAAAATTGAAGAAGTACCTAGATCAAATGCTGGGTGATTTTTCTCAAAACGTAGGTGATAGATCCTTCAAGGGTTGCAGAGAAAACAATGTAAAAATCGAATAAGTAACCATATCAAATGATGGACGATTTTGTAGTAAATTACATAGGTAATAATCGAATAAATAATCAAGAAAAAATGCAGATCAATCCATTTAAATTCATAGCTGGGATTAGCGACTTCTCTAGAGAGTAAGATTCAGACAATGCGGGGTGTGCATCAAAGGAAAAATTCATGGCTAGATCTCAACTAGAATGGCGGGGATCAACATTCTATATACAAATTTTCAAGTTCAGTAATAAAATAAAAATAAAAATAATTCATTCAGAATCATTCCTAGAATTTATAAAACAACATGGGCTTGTCTAATCCATCCTAAAATTTTCAACACAATCAATAATAAAAGAAAACATGATTGAACGAATTGAATCCTAATTCAAATCTTGAGTTTTGATAAATAACATAATCGTCGTCTCTGATGTACTTGATGTTGAGCTTCGACAGCCTGAGGTTCCTCCATTCTCTTGCTTGCTAATCATCGACACCTCACAGGTACCTCCCAACCAATGCTAGGGGTACTCTTCTTCCCCCTTAGCCCCTCTAGCCACAAAGGGGCCACACACAAACAAAAACATAAAACTCTAGCTCCTAGCTTGCCTCCCAAGTTCGAGTTACCAATCTCTTTCTCGAGCCAAGTATCCCAACTCTCACAAGTAAAATGAGTCAAAGAAATTCCGGTAGCATAACTTTACTCATACTTTTGATGATCCATTCCTCCTCTCAGCCATTTCTTTTATAGAATTTTTCTTAGTGATCATTTTCCATTTACACATTTAATTCATTTTTTTTAAATTAATTAGGAATTATTCTACCTCATACACTTGTCACCCATACCCTTAGTTGCAAAAAAAATTCACCATTTAATTTAGTTAAATGTCAATTTCCCTCACCCATCCTAAAAGGGCTCCTAAAATTATTCCTAATTGTCCCTTTATTCCCTCTATTTCTGTTTTAATGACTGGCGCCTTTCTAGATAAAGTTCTTTTATTATACTAGACTAGATACCTTTCTATGCTTCCCCATTCTTTTTACATTTATTTCCTTTCTTATCTTAGTTTCCAATTTGGTATTCTTTTGTACACATTTATATAATTAAATCTTTAGATATAAATTGCTTACTCTTTCAATTCCTAACTTGTTTTTTCTTCATCCCCACCATTTGTTAAATTTTAATTTAATTTTTAGTCTTCTTACCCAATTTAGACATAGGCTCAAATTTTTAAACTAGGCTTAGAATTTTTTAGGGATATTGTATAAATAATAAAAATTGCCCATTAATAATTATTTTATGTCCGACAATGTCAGAACAAATTATTGTTTTCTAGGCACCTAAGTTCATTGACTCGCCTTTATTAAAAATTGTGATGTGCCCTTCAATACACACTCTGGTCTCCAAGGGTGCCACTCGCCTTTATTAAAGTTTTATTTATGTGACATGCCCTTCAAGACGCACTATGTTCTCCAAGGGCACCACTCATCTTTGACTAGTTTTGGTAGTTGTCCAACCCTTAGAGTCAATACTCCTTCAAGTGACCTTGTGAGAAACAAAGGGCCTTTAAGGAATAAGGACCCTGCCTTATTGCGCACCCATTAGAATCTTCATGAGCGACTATCTTAGTCTTCCCTCAGGGGAATGCCGATCTCTCGAACTAGGTATTCGTTAACCTGCAATTTACGCCATGATGGGAGTGCTAGTAGGTTGTAGCAGGGCTGCTGCCACACCTCTCCCTCAATATCTTGTTGTTGTGCATGGCCCCTTTACTCCTTATGTGAGTATGAATAGAAACAAATCATCATCTTGCATCCATCAACAAAATATTGTCAACGATCCAAAAACAACATCATAATACACCGGATCATATTCCATGTAACACACCCACCTCGGGGCTAGAAAATTTTCGGCTTTCTTCCCTTCTTTTCACTGAGGAACATAATCCCCGAATTCCTATGGGGCCTATCGCAGACCCTACCATCCCTTATCCGTACCCATATGTTCATCAACAATGACCAGCGACCTTACCGAGGAGGTGCTCATCGACTTTCGTGATTTGGGAAATCGAGATACATGTGTTTCCTTTTTCCTCTTGTCTCTCGAAGTGCCAGAATCTGAAGGCATCCAATAGTTGTCATAGATAGAAATGCCTCGGACTTAAAACATGTCCTTCCACCTTTTGGGGTTTTACTCCATTGGGATTTCGGGATGTGTGACGACAGGAGGTTTCACACCTGGGTTTCCCCGAGAGCCAAAACTCTGAAACATCATAATTTCTCCACACTCCATCGTTCGGGATATCGCGAGCCAGAATTTCAGGACTTTCGGGCACAAGGGACTTTGCCGTTGGATTTTTCGGTTGCCGAAACACCGATATATCGGGATTCAAATCCATGTTCAACCATTTCGGGATTTCGCTAATCGGGAATTCAGGACTGGTGATTACAAGGGAATTTACCCTTAGGTGACCCAAGTACCAGAACACCGAAACGCCAAAACCATGTGTGCTAATCCATTTCGGGACTGTGCCTATTGGGATTTCGTGATGGGTGAGGACAGGAGGATTTCGCATCTGAGTCTCCCGGAAGCCGAAACTCCGAAACATCATAACCTAAAAACGCTTTATCATTTCAGGATATCGCAAGTTGGGATTTTGGGAGTCATGAGGGGAAGAGACTTGCCTCTAGATATCCCAGGTGTTGAAACACCGGAACATTAAGTTCTAATCACGCTATACTCATTTCGGGGTTTCCTACTTTGGGATTTCGCGTTATAAAATGTTAAGGGTTTTATGTCCTTCGGCACTCCAGAAACCGAAACACCGAAATGTCCTAACTCAAAACCCAAATGAGTTGGATGTTTGGGTTCTATTCCAAGTTTTCAAATGAATGGTAGAGGATATCCCAACCATGCAGGACCAACTCCATCAAGTTAAGAACAACTTGTCCCAGTTGGGCCAGGCCAACCCCTATTTTTCCCTATAGCTCCATTTCTGATAAAGGTAAAGGGATTTAAAGAAAAGGCTGAAAGCTATGGGATTTAAGGAAAAGGATGAAAGCTCTACTCTTACCTAAGAAGATTAAGGTTTTAGTAACTCAACTTCGTAAAAGGTTTTTCACTTACCTCTCTTAAGCCTTGTTATGCCGCTACCTGCTTGATTGGATGGACAAAATCACTTGAAATGTATTCAATCGACTATTTTTCCACATAACAATACTAGTTCAAGACCTCAGTGGAAGATTATGTCAACGAACAATGCCAACGACAGGTTTGATATATAGAAAATTGCATTTCATAAGCTTTTTCGAATTAATTCACGGACCCACCCGACTTGTTGTTCTGGGAATGGAATCTAAATAGGATTCGCTCCTCGCTCTAGCTTATTATGCTGCCACCTGGCCTTCTCACACTTGGAAATAATGGAGCATTTGATAGTTACATAGATGAACTCTACATCTCAGTTAATGTAGATCTTATTTTCCTGGTGTTTGTTGTAACCGCCTAAGTAGAACCAGTTCCTATATAATGATGTAACGAGTCCTCATTCAATAAGAGATTGTGAGCGTATTCTCACTAGTGTTGGTTTCTCCTAATTATAAGTTGGTATCAGAGCCCACGTTGGAGATCCAAGAGAACTCGCTCTCTTAGGCTAGATCCAAGAGCAAGATCTCGAATTAATTTGAGAAAAATCACTAGCGCCCCCCTATGCAGTGTTAGAGGAGCTTTGATGCTCTCACACTTGTGAAACTAAAAATATTGGATGAATAACTCTCCCATTGAATTCTTCTAAGAGATATTGTGTGCCGATTCTCCCCCTTCCACATGAAAAGAGCACCGTAAGCTTTGCCCAACACTCACCCTTCAATTGTACATTAGCACTAGCTCCCCTTCATTTTTCCAAGGAGCACCAACCGTTTTGTTTTGAGAAGTGTGAGTCTTTGGGGTGGATCTGTGAGAGCAGGTGAAGGCAGGAGGACCGTGAAAAAATCGTGAAGGTTTTTTTCATGAAGCATGATTTTTTATTTATTAAGGTGGATGAATGTGTGTATGGCCAATGATGGATGCCCAATGATTCAAAAGTGGATAATTTTTTGTAAGGTATAAACTTTACCATTCGTGAGTGAGGTACAAATTTTATTAAGTGGATATTTTGTGAGGTATAAACTTTATAAAGTGGATATTAAAGATTATTAAAGTGGATATAATTTGTGAGGTTTATTGTGTGGACATTTGTTTTGTAAAAACAAAAGTTTGGGCATTCAGAAATCTAGCACAGGCACCCAGAGAGGAAGGGTGTGTTGGGGTTATTTGTGTATTCTTGGTATTCACCGCCTTCAGTATTTAAGTGTGTTTGGTGATACAAGGATCTATTGTCTGATTGAATGAGAAGACACTTTCATATATGGAGAATCCTCTGGCAGAGACCTACCACAATGAAGCCAACAAATTAGATGGCACAAATTTCATTATCTGGAAATTCAAAATCCAGACCTTGATCGAGGGCTATGGTGTCTATACCATTATGAAGGGATATGAAGCGAAACCTAATGCGACTACTAGTAGGACAACAAAACAGATCCAAGATTGAGAGAAGCACGAAAACAAGGGAAAGGTATTGTTTCGTATGTTTGTTAAAGATAACATAATTCCACATATTAGAGAAGCTACAACTTCTGTTGAAACATGGACAACGCTTAAAGATTTATATGAAACTAGCAACACAAATCGTATTATGTTCCTGCAAACTAAATTGCTAGGCATTAAGATGGATGGAAATGAATATGTTAGTTCATTTTTGGTTTGAATTAAAGAGGTTAAAGACAAGCTCGGAAATATAGGGGAAACAGTTTCCAACACTGATATTGTCACTATTACCTTAAATGGTATGCTAGAAGATTATCAGATGTTCATAACAGGTCTCGCAACAAGGGAGAAACCTCCTACTTTTGAAGAATTGACAAGAATTTTGCTGCAAGAGGAAGAGAGGCGTGGGAATTTGAAGCCTCAGAATTCATATTTGGCACCATGGTCAAATAAAAGATCTGTGAGAGGGAGATCAGGAGAAAGAGGCAGAGTAGGCAGTTCATTGTAGAGAGGCCCTTCATTGCAAAGAAGACAATCTCCAAGACCGAATCAAGGTATGCCCTCTAACAAGAATGAGTCAAAGAGTTGTTTTTATTGTGGTCGACCTGGACATCTCATTAAATACTATCATAAGAAGAAGAGTGATGAGGCTAGGAATAAACCTAGAAAACATCCAGCTCATTATGCAGAAGAATCTTCAAATCCTGATCTAAGGTTATTTATTGCTAGTGATGATATTGATGAACCCCCAAATTTTGATTCACATGATCTTAGACTATTTTCTTCCAATGATTCTTTATCTTCTAAAGCAGATGATAGTGATGCCTGGTTTGTGGATTCTGAAGAATCAATACATATGACATGCAATAAGTTGTGGTACACTAATTTTAAAGAAACACAAAATGGAGCCATCATATATCTTGGAGATGACCGTGCTCATCAGATTAAGGGATACAGAGACATTCCTGTGACATTGTCAAATGGTACTATTCGTCACATTCACAATGTGGTGTATGTGCCAAGGATAAAGAAAAATTTGATCTCTGTGTCCACCATTACAGATCACAATTTGAAGGTTGAATTCTTCAAGAATTATTGACTAGTGAAGGATCTGCTGGATCAATTCAAAACTGTTGCAACGGGATTCAGAGCAGGAGGCCTATATAAACTTGATGTTACTAGAAAAGCACATCACACACTGACGTCTGCAACTATGCCAATAGAGAGTCTTTGGTATCAAAGGTATGGTCACATCAATCATCCTGATTTATTGTTATTACAAAAACAAAATATGGTTGAAGGACTTCCCATGTTAAAAATTGAGAATGTTGCTTGTGAAGGATGTGCATTAGGAAAGATGCACAAAGATGAATTACCCTCTAATCCTGATAGGAACAAGCGATATGTGTTAGATATTGTGCATACTGATGTTTGCGGACCTATGCATACTAGGTCTTTAGGAGGTGCATTTTACTTTATGTTATTTATTTATGATTGCACGAGATACACATGGGTTTATTTCCTTATAAGAAAAAGTGATGTTTTTGAGTACTTTAAGTAATTCAGAACCATGGTGGAAAAGCAGAAAAGAAAACCATAAAAATCCTTCGTTCAGATCAAGGGGGAGAGTATAAATCAATGGACTTCGTCAAATTTTGCAAAGATCATGGAATAGTACAAAAATTTATAGTACCCCACACTCCACAACAGAATGGAGTGGATGAAAGGAAAAACAGAACTCTGGTAGAGTGTGCACATAATATGATGAAAGGTACGAATCTCTCAAATACATTTTGGGATGAAGACATAAATACTATAGTTTACTTAAAGAACATAAGTCCAACAAGGTGTCTTGATAATATTACTTCTTTCGAAGCCTTGTATGGTTCCAAACCTGTAGTTCATAATTTGAAAGTATTTGGGTGTAAGGATTTTGCACATATTCAAAAGGATAATAGGAAGAAATTGGATGCTAAAGCCATTAAATGAATTTTCATAGGGTATTGTTCTGAATTCAAAGCATACAAACTATTTGATCCTTCTACTCACTAAGTATTTGCGAGTAGAGATGTACTTTTCCATGAGCAAGAAGCAGGAAATCATGATGACAACATTCATGAGGAATGACATATACTTCTTGATGAAGGAGTTAAAGAAGACAACAATCATCACAAAAACAATCACACATGTGCCACCACAACAGCAACCACAACCATAGAGACAAGAAGAAGAAGAAGAAGGACTCAATGATAAGGACACTTCAAGCAATCACAGTTCACCTAGAGGCGAGGACAGATCTTCACAAAGTGGGGAGGAAGATAATTAGTTGAGAATATATTCACGACAGGTTCAGCTCCTTGAGAGGTATAGAGACTATGCCCTAATGAGTAGCATTTAAAATTTCATAGAACCCACGAGTTTTAATGAAGCCAATGAACATGATGAATGGAGAAATGCAATGGAGGAAGAATATGAATCTATAATGAAAAACAATACTTGGGAATTGATTGAATTGCCTAAACATAAAAATCCCATTGGATGCAAATGGATATACAAACCCAAGTTTAAATCAGATGGTAGTATAGAAAAATATAAGGCTAGACTGGTGGCAAATGGGTATTCACAAACATAAGGCATTGATTATGCTGGAACATTTGCACCAATAGCTAAATTGAATACTATTAGATTGTTAATTGCTTTAGCTACAAAGTATCATTGGAAGATACACCAATTAGATGTTAAATTTGAATTTTTGAATGATGAGTTAAAGGAGGAGGTTTACCTTACTCAACCCGAAGGGTTTGTGGAACATGAGCAAGAACACTTAGTGTGCAAGTTAAAGAAAGCATTGTGTGGACTAAAACAAACACCTAGGTCATGGTATGAGAAGATAGACTCTTTATTTATTCAACAGGGTTTTATGAGAAGCAAAAGTGATCCAAATCTATATACCAAATTTGATGAGCAGGGGTATATAGTATTGATTTCCTTATATGTTAATGATTTAATAATTACAGGAAATGGAGGGAAATTAATTGATGAAATCAAGCAACAATTGTCAGAATTTTTTGAAATGAAATATCTTGGCGAGTTTCATTATTGCCTAGGTATTGAAGTTTGGAGAAATGGAGGACAAATTTTTCTTTGTCAGAGTAAGTATGTGAGAGAAGTACTTAAGAGATTTAAAATGGATCAGTGTAAATATTCTATTGTGCCCATGCAGCAGAATGTGGAACTTTCTTGTGATGATGGTTTGAAGGAGGTGAATGACACTCCGTATAGATAGATGGTGGTTAATTTGAATTATCTCACCACAACCAGACCTGATATTGCATACTCTGTGAGTGTGTTAATTCAGTTTATGGTGAAACCTTTAGAAATCCATTGGCATGTAGCAAAGGAGGTACTCAGATATCGAAAAGAAACACTTGATTATGGTATTAAATATATTGATGCATCTGATGTTGAGTTGACAGGTTACTCAGATTTTGATTGGGCTCACAACCCAGATGATCAAAGATCAACCACTAGATATGTGTTTGGCATTGAATCCATGATTGTTTCATGGAGAAATAAAAAGAAGCCTACTGTATCTTTGTCTTCTACTGAAGAAGAATATAAAGCCTTGTGTGCAACAACTTGTGAAGTTGTTTGGTTGAGAATACTTCTTCAAGATGTTGGAGAAGAACAAAAGGAACCTACAATGATCAAATGTGATAATCAAATTTCAATCAAGCTAGCGAATAATCCAATTTATCATGCAAGGACAAAGCATGTTGATGCTCAGTTTCATTTTTTTAGAGAAAAATTGTAGTCAAATGAAATAGCTCTTATGTATTGTAATACTTGTGAAAATACTGTTGATATTTTCACTAACAATCTTGGAAAGATTATGTTTGAGTTGTTTAGGGAGATGTTAGGTGTATAAGTCAATCCATTCTCCATTAAGGGGGAGACATGGAAATAATGGAGCAGTTGATAGTTACGTAGATGAACTCTACATATCAGTTAATGTAGATCCTATTTTCCTGGTGTTTGTTGTAACTGCTTAAGTAGAACTAGTTCACATATAATGATGTAATCAATACTCATTCAATAAGAGATTGCGAGTGTAGTCTCACCAGTGTTGGTTTCTCCTAATTATAAGTCTTACATGGACAGAAGAAAAGGTTATTCCTGTGAACGTGGTGTGAATCTTATTTATTAAGATTTTAAATTACTTCTCGTTGTTCCACCAAATTGATCAATGAAGATTGGATCGAGGCATTGGAGGAGGGAGCTAGTTATCCTCCTCGGAGTAGGGACAATGGGAGAAATGATGGACTAATGGAAGCTAGGGGAACTAGATACCATTCGTTATTATCTCATATGTCTCTCTCACCCCTAGTTTCTCTGATCAAAAGAAATATAGGGTTCTAGTGCACACCCCTACATGGAATGCTCAATATATTGTCTAGATAGCAGACACTGAGAGAATGACACCATTTATTAATGAAACATCGCTACTGAATTGAATATTTTCATAGGTTCTTCTCATTGAAACAAACCTTGAGTAAGTAATTAACAACGAGATCTCCCATATGGAAGGCATAAACTCCCTGATTGAACGACCACCTGATTATTCTATCTGGTATAGTAGGCATATCTAGCAAACTGGGAACTAGCGGGTGGGTGGAAGGATGTGTATCGAAGCATAACTTCTACTATAGGAGGTAGTTATTCTCCATATAGATCAACGAATAATATAACAATGACAAGGATGGGTGGGTTGACCTCTCTACTCTAGAAGGGATAACCCGGGTCCTTGGTACGTACATCGATCGATACATATATTGATAAGCCATCGATATGTATATTGATCGGTACGTATATCGGTTGGTACACATTTTTATGGAAAAATATATTTATCATATCTTTCGTGTGTGGGTGGATATTGATCTATCATCTCATTCATGTGTAGTATTCAAGAGAAAAACTAGAATATGAAACATCCTTTTCTCCAGATAAACTCATGCTCTTACTACCACTCCCACCCATATATATCTATCCCTAGTAATAACATCAATGGGAGGAAGGATCTCTAAGTGAATGTGGAACTGGAAAAAGGGACCTTCTATCTCTTATTGATGTTAGAACTTCTAGTTGTGCTTGCCAAAGTAGGTATGGTCCAACCACCACATCTACCGACTGAACATAACCGATAGTTTGAAAAGAGGATGCATAGAGAATCTTTTCTGATCTGTAGATGGATTGGATTTAGAAACTTTCCCAGACATGGTCTACGTAGTCTTCTTCTTACCTTCCTTTCACCGGCCTGACTGCCTAGATTCCTTTGCATGCATCCTTCCCGGGAAGCCCAACCAGCATAGGTAGGAAGGGAAGGGAACGACAATCAATATACTAGTAAAGAATGTAAAGAGAGTAAGGAAAATCAATTAATTTGTCAATAGATCCCAATCCAATACCTTAATCCCCAGTCCACCTAACTGAATAATCGATTAATCAATCACTCAGATCGACTATTGGATGATCAATAAGAATCAACTGTTAAATGATGCTCCTCACCAATCCTATATTGGGATCGGGGTGAACAAACCACACAAATTCTTACATAGGTATAGTAGTCGTACCCTTGCAAAACAAAATGGTGTTAGTAACTCCTCACCTGTAAACGTTTGCCTTTGTCTTCTCTCGGGTCATGGTTCAAGTGGACTAAAGTAAATGATAGCTCTAGGCAAGTAGAGAGGATTTGATGCTTCTTCAAAAGCTTCGCATTCATGCCTGGAACTACTTCTATTAGTTTCTATTAGTATTAGCAATTGATAGGATCTTTGGAGAATGCCAACCTATATCCCACAACCCACCTTATATAGACAAAGTGTTTTGCTAGGAAATGGCCAAACTTAACCGAATAAATAGATACTAGCTGACATGGGGCTGGGGTACCGAAACTAAGATATAATTCTGCGCCCCGGAAGAGGTTAAAGTAATCTACTCTATATATGTGATATTATGCTTTTTTAGCCCCAACAACAACAAATAAAATTGTATTTCCATTATAGTCAAAGGGGATCATTTCAAATATGAATCGACTCACTCCAAACTCATTTCAAGCATCAAGATGCTCCTAATAGACTCACTTCAAACTCATTCTAAGTTATAAGATGATCTTAAGATTAAAAAGTGAAGTCACAACATAAATTAATTGAAGGTGAGTCATTTGTTTCTTTGTATTGTGTGGGGGGAGGCTAGCACCAACCAAGTTGGGAATGGTGGGGTATAGGATAAGTGCTCCCCGAACATGGATGTGGTTTCGATGGTGATCATTGGTTTCAGTAGATGCCGAAAACCCTTTCATTAGTAAATTGGAGTGTGGATGTTGATGGGCTGGATCAAAGGTGGAGTGAATTGAATCTCCCTCGATTGAAGGTTGGTTCGTAGGGGGGGATCGATATACCGACTGAAATCTCATTCATAGCTTAGCTTTTGGCTCTGCCTCTAGCTCTCAATTTGGTTAATATGTTGTCTTTTCTACTATTGGTTTCACTTATGCCAGATCGATTTCTTGATCTATTGCATAACCAACTGGTTCAATTGGATTGACTAGACCAAAATAAGCTAGTGCTACCTTAGATTCCTTTGCCTTAAGTGCTTCTTCAAGAACCACTTTCGAATCACATCCCTATCGACTGATCCAATATCCCTATTAGGAGTCTCCCTATTGATTGGATGCCTTCTGGTCATAACAATGTTGTTTCCACCGCTTATCTATTCCCCACATAGGTTTCCCTGCATCAGAACTCCCATGCTTCTCTTTCTGGTTAGGGAGGTGGTGGGAGGAACAAAAATGCTCTTCATGTTGCTAGGATTTACGCAGATGTTTCATGTTGCTAGGATCAAAATGAACCATCGACTGAAACCTAACTATAAACAAGCTGCTGAGGAGAGTTCTAGCTATGGAACCAAAAATGGATGGCCATTGAGAGGAGTTGCTTCTTTCGTTCATTTCGTATAGTAAGGGGGTGGGGTAAGCTTCGCGCAAGAGCAATAAAAAGTTCTTAAGAAGTTTAATTAGTGGATTCGACATATTCAACAATTGAATCAAAAGAGAATAGAATACTTGGTTTAGCGAGGTATCATTACTTTAGGTGGTTATTGTGGAGGTGGAAAAAGAGAGGGTTTGGTAGGCGAATGCAGAGAAGAAATATTTCCTTCCCATTTAATACCCAATGCGGGGTATCTTTTGCAAGGTATCAATCCTTTTTAAATCCCAAGATAGATGTTTGAAACTAAATTGGCAACTATGACTGCCTACGATGTGCCCAATTAGTTTCATTCATTTAAAATGTTTACTGAGCAAGAGGGCCACTACACACCACTAAAGGCCAATTTGTCATCGCACCTTCTTTATATGATTGATTGACTGACCGAAGTGAAGTTGAATTGGATATTTAATGAGATATGACCCTGCCTACGTGGAATCAACTTGAAATTAGTTAGTTACCTATAGTTCTAGTTCCTCTAGGTGCATCGCTTTAAGATTCAGGGGCCCACAGGCCCAAGGCGGCTGAATGGAATCAACATAAAAATGTCCTTCCATATCGGACTCTTTCAATGACTGATTAAAATAGCAGAAGGTCAAGCTTGGATGGACCATGTCTCCCAATATCCTTCCTCCCATTCCATCCGAATGAATTGCTTAATATGTCTCACTCTCTCAAGAAATAGAAATAGAAGGAAGATTCAACGTGCTCCTCCATCCATGTTAAATAGTTTGGGTAAGAGCCGTATTCCACAGTACAACCTATGTCCGCTTTCATTTAAACTTGAAATTGCCAACATATTCTGGGGTGGGTGGGGGCTGAGGCCCAAGCAATTGAGTGAGATTTATCCACTTGCATAGAACATATAGTTTGAAGTGAGGTGGTCACTGGAGGGAAACCGAGATATTTATTCCCAATAAGGAAGGAGATGGGCCCGTATGCTTCAGGTTGAGAATCAAGTCATGAGTGGCCTCTCAAGCAAAAAGTATCCAAAAACCTGCAATACCTAGTTATTCCGATAAGCCAATGCGTACCTAGGTTTCATTTTCTTCAGGCTGTGGAATGACGAGGAATGCAAGTTCTTACCCTCGATACGAGTGATTTTATCCTTGTGAGTGCCCTCTTCCACCGGCTCATCAATTTCGTGGGTCCTTCATATCTGATTCATATTACGGATCTTGCATCATGATGGGATGTAATGAAGTTACCTCTTTTATGGAACTTTGTGGGTCAAGTAGGTTACCTCTAGGATTTAAATCAATACATTGATAATATAAGATATCACATTTAGATGTGTAACCTTTCCATTTGAACAATGTATCATTTGAGGTTGTTGAGAAATGAAACCACCTATGGTTTTAGCCAAGGTATGTCCTTCATATCCCCATGACAGTCATCATAAATCTGCAATCCCATTTTTGGGAGATGACCGACTAGAATAAGACTGATTCAAATACCTTGAATACCTGGAAGACACCCAAGATTGGAATGAATGGATGAATGGATGAACAAATGTAGCAGCACCTAGGAATTGGCTTCGGGTCTACATTCAGGCTAAACTAAACCTCTAGGGAGCATGTGGCAGAATATGGCTAGGGAAGGGTTCAACTGGGAATTTCATGGATTTTGAAATCAAATCTGTTACGAAGCTATGTCATCTTCCCCAGAAAACCTAATATCATGGGGGTAACAACAAAAGGGGATAGGAGTAGGAAGTAGGAGAAGGGGATAAGAGATGAGAGTAAGAGAAAGGGATAGGTGACAGGGATAGAAGAAAGGAGTAGGAGACAAGGATAGGAGTAGGGAGTACTTATGCAAGGGGAGAGGGAGAATTTCTTGCCCTACAATGCCTACTTGGGGCTTGCGTCGCACTAGTAGACTAACCACCCTACTATAGGTAGTGAGTATATATAGTGAGTTTCTTTTCACTCCACTCGTAAATATTCCTTCTGCTTGTGTACCATTTTCATTATCCATTTCCCTGGACCAAACCAACCATATTGATATGCTTTCGTTTAGGGTGGGCCCCTAAAAAAATATTCTTGTAAACCCTGCTCATTCTTACTAAGAAAGTTTTCCTTGCATGAATTAATTAATAATCATTCAAGTATTAATTAATCAAAGTGATTTCGAAAAAGCGTGATTCATTCAATGTTTTTCGGAGAGGTGGGAATAAGAGAAGCATACCTATATAAGGTGTCCCACTATACCATATATATATGGAAACCATGTATGGATAATATGCGAGTGCTTGCTGGATGGAATCACTAACTAACATAAGATCTTGTTCATCTCACATATACATATATCTTTGAGTGTGGGCTAAATGCAGGATGTTTTTTGAGTAATGAGAGAGATTGATTGGGGTTCTTCTTCTTATTCATTATTTTAGTGATATTGGTTTTCCATTCTCATAAAGATAACATCCCTCATATACATGTAGGGGATACTAAACACTACACTGCAAAGATCATGAGGTCCTACATTGACTGCTATTTCATAAATATAATATGCACTTATAAAAAATCTAAGCTTACACTACTTGGTAACTTTTCACTCTATATCCCTATTCACCCAACCAAAAAGGCATGGATGAAGGTGATCATACATCTATAAACCAAGCCTACTTACAAGGTCTTCTACAATGAGGTTGGCCTACAAACCAGAATCAAAAGGAGCATATACCTTGAATTTCAATCGCCTGGGTGGTATCATCATTATCCCTTTTGAAATTTCAATCGCTTGAGCGACCATAGCTTTCATCATTCAATATCAGGTGAAAACCATATCCTCAGGTTATATTCCAGTCATCTAGGTATAGAAAGTACTCTTGTTAGTAGTTCATGATTGGTACTCAATGACGATTATCATTCAAAACATGGGTTATATTACTCTGTTTTGGGAAATTAACGTTGTATTTCAGAACGGGGTAATCACAGGTTGAATCATTCATCTAAGGAAGATAAGTTTGTTCTTTCTGCAAAACTAGGGAAAATGGATACGACAGACCAAGTGGCCTCCAGTGAACCATGATTTTCAACTAATATGACAAATTCATCATTGAAGAAGAGATAGAAATTGGTTGCTCGAATCTTAGTAATGAAATTTTATACAAAGCCTTCGGGAGAGCCAGGAGAGGATGAAAAGGTTAGATTAAATCCCATCATGAAGGATTTAATAATAAATGGATACATAGGAGAACACCATACATGATTTTTCAAGAGGAAACAGAGCAAGCGTCAGAAGATAGAGGTAAAAGTTGAGGTGATCGAAAGCGTTGGGGAAAACCAACCTGCATGGCTTGATACATTAAAAGAAGAAATTGTGAAGATGAAATAGATTGCAGGATAAATTTAGTGTGCGTCAGAGAATTTTGTAATAATATTGACAAATGGCCTTCAAGGGAAAAACCTCAAATACGTGAGTTTTTATTATAACGTCCCCTAGAAAATAGGAGCTCGGTTGTTGTACGTTACTCTTTTGTAACCGACAACTATTTTTGGAACTTTACGGAAGATGATTCATTCTGAATCCCAAATGTAATCTACCTATATATACTATTACAAAGATAAATAAATGGTTGGATGGACCGAAGAGGGGCCTACCCTTGTAGTATGAAGACTTTGTAAATCCATGGAGCTAAAGTGAATATACAATGCATAAGCATTTTGAACTATTTATGAAAAGATTCTAATGGCTGTGATATGAGTTATGTTTTCTCTCATAGTGTCTATTTCTTGTGCCTTGGAAATCCCATTTACATTTTCCTCTTTTAAATTGGAGAGTTAAGATTCCAGAATTCGTCTTATGACACTCTCGACTTAGAAATTTAAATGATGTAATCCTCTTCTTAACTAATTCAGAATCCATTTCAATATGCTCTGATGTGGTTATTTTTTTCCCTTTTCCTCTTTCACCATGCATATTTCAATTTTAAAAACTAGACTCATTACCTAATTTAGCCTTTCTCCTCTAGATAGTTCTAATGGTCTACCACTACTTTATTCATTTTTGACTCCATAGCCCCAAATGTCACCGCCTTTCCTTCACCGATAACTGTATAAAACCCCCAAACAAACCAAATCTATCCACTGATTATCAAATAAATACCTAGTGACGAGAGAGAGCCCTCTCTAAGTTGATAAAGATAGTGCCCAACTCTAAATTAGGTTGAAACAATTACCTCTGTCATTTGTCTATTCAACTGGAAAATTTTTACAGAGTGCTAATAGGACCTTCAGCAGGCTCTAGCCGAATGACGTGCATGAGTAATCTCTCGGCAACATAATGGGTACACAGTTCATTGAAAGATTGGATCTTCTCGGGCTTCTTAATCAACTTTGTCCTCCCTCTTTTCCGGGGTGCTAGCTGGTGGGATAATGAGTCTTATGTTACCTTTCCCTTTCCCGTGACATCTTCCCTTCTCCCCCCTATGCTGTGGAATGTTTTTTCCCTCATAGATAGAGGAATGTCTCCCCTGGAGTCCCTGGGGATGTCAACCGAAATCAGAAATGAATCCCAATCTTTTTTCAAACATCTCAATTCGTTGACCACCAATAACTTGATTAACGACAAATGGGATAAATTGTTCACAGGTTGGTCAACCTCGGCCTGGACGCTGTGTGCCATATTTTCCAAACTTCGATGCAAGAAGAATGATGGATTCAAATGTTTTTCCCCTTGAAGTGCATCAGTAGCCTGATGTGATATGGGTACACTCTGTCAACCGTTCCTTCACAGGTGAAATATCTTTTGATCACCTCTAGGAGCTTTTAGAAAGGCTCCCAGAGTTATTGGCTTAGAACACCGTCTCCATTTTCCCATTTAGGTAGTTGGTCTTGATAAAGTATTCATAGCACAAAATGTCTAAAGGCATGCCTTTAAACCATTTTTTACCGCGCAGAGGGATCTCCGTCACAGCTGACAGAGTTTCATCTGTCACTCGAAAGGTGATTCCCGCAATGGTCGTGCAGAACCTAGTAAAATTGAGGGTGAACATCTCAGCCAGCTTCACATTGTACCCTTTGATATTTTCACAAAAAAGCATGCATCCAACTCGTTCAAAAGATGCCCTGATTTTTGGATATCCATTTATTAATTCAAGTTCTTGAGGCTCAGACCTCATGGCCCAACCACTTCTCGCCTTCTTTCTTATTCTTTGGGACCTTTCCATGATGCTAGTATATATTTTCCTCATGTGCACGGTAATGAAAAGTAACACCCTCTCTGCACGCTAACCAACAATAAAGGGCTTCACAGAGACTGTCAGAAAGGTAGTCACAAAAATTTTCACGAAAATAAAAATCATCCCTAGGAGTCCACAATGTGGAAGTAAGGCGTGATGGAAAATTTTGGCTCAGTGGGGAACTCGACGCGGTGGAAAATAATGACGAGAGGCTTTTCACAGTAGGAAATCATGATGAAGAATTTCGGAGCATCAACAAAGTACTAGGAGACTTGTCGTGGGACAATGTGTTTAGGCACAATGAGAAATTTAGTGTGACATGAGGAAACTCCAAGGAAGAAAGGCTGACTGTGAGAAGAAATATCGTCCAACACGCTAGTTTGCAGTGAGCTCCAATAGACTTTAAACAATGATTGAAAACGATGAAGGAGACATGACAACTTAAATGAATAGACTTACAATATGAACGATGGAAATCAACTTTCACATAGCAAATGGATCTAGGCTTGCAGAAAAAACCATAGACAACGCACAAATCCAAAAATTAAAGGAGAGGCAAGCATAATGACTAGTATTTATACTTGAATGGGTAAGGAATGGAATCATGGCAGAGGATGATAAATCCATGGCGATGAGAAGTTTGGAAGCAGGTTTAAGATTTGTGCAGCAAACTCATGCGACAAGTACACTTTGAAGTGTGAAAAGTACAAATGATAAGAGCGACAAAGTATAAATGATAGGAGCGTCGTGATTTTTTACCTTTCTGACTTCATAATTAGGTGATGATGTTCGTTATATCTATAGACGTGAACTTTATCCCAACAACTTGCCTCAATTTCTGGCATGTAAATTCCCCTTCTTTGACAAGACTCAATCTTTCGAGAAAGGGATATTTACAAGTCTCAAATGACTAATCATTACACCATTTCCCGAATCCAAGGGCCAGACCTGCTACTTGCTGATTTTGACCCATTCATTATTCCGTTCCTGACCTCACACGCTTTGACACACGAACTATGAATCATCTAGGACTAACTCAAACTATACAAATTATAGTGGTAACAACTGGCTCCAATGGGGATGCTATCCTCTCAGTGAGGTGGCAAACAACAATAGACCAGGTTCGTGAACATTGGGTTTTATTTGACTTACAAACTTTAAAATGATGAAAAGGACTCATCTGAGACCTCCTTGACACAACTATGAACAGACTTAGCATAAACTTAGGTCCTTCACTTCAAACTTCAATGATCTATTGACTACTGACTCAAAATGCTTTCTTTGAAAAAAAAATGGTTATTTACAATCACATGAAAGACTAAAAAAACTTTTTAAACCAAATAATGTTTTAGGACCCTACCATTCACAGCCCCCCCACCAGTGAGCTCTCCATTAAGCTCTTGTAGAAAATAGGCATTATTCTCATGATACACGACAATCCTGAATGGACCCATCCAAAGATGATCAAACTTTACATGTCTCCATTTGTTTTAATTTCTCGCATCCCACTCCAGTACAAAATCATTCACCTTGAAATCCTCCTCTTTGGTGTGTCTGTTGAAAATTCTTTTCATTCTGTCTTAGTGAAGTTGTGATTTGTTGAAGACCTGTTCTCTCATTTGATGTCCATGGACCAATTGGTTTATTCTCCTTTGATCGTTGTTTGGTTCAACTTCCTAGTCTTGCAACAATCTCCTCACTGGTAATCCCAATGAGGTGGGAAAAACTGCCTCTACACCATATACAATTTGGAAAGGTGATGTGGAGATGGAATTTTTAGTGGTGATTCTTTCATCCCATAACACATAGATAATATTTTTGTGCCAATATTTCTTTTTTTCCTATCACCACTAAAGAATCCATAACACATAGATAATATACATCCAAAAAAATACTTGGCCAATAGGACCCCACCCTCAAGATTTTGTGCACAATGGTCTTCCAAAATTGATGTCCCCTACAATTTCCTTTGTGAAACTCCTTAATATCCCTTTTCATATCTTCCTTCAACAAACACTTTAGTAAGATCCCACCTTGATCCTTCCAATACAAAGAATTTTCCAGAATGCAAAACTTAACAGCTTTCAACTTCAAAAATATAGCTTTAGTTTTGCTCAATCCTCGAGGAGCTTGAAAATTTATTAACACGTAAAAAATGTCATCGTACCAAGGATAATCAATGAACTTCTAAGATACTTGTGGGACCATTTCTTCTTGTGGATTTTCCGACTTATCAACAATAAAATTGATTCCCAAAACATCACAATTTGACTGCGCCATTAATTTTGCGATCCCTTGACCCTTGATCCGCTTTGTAGGCTTGATTTCGAGGTCATACTCCAACATTACTACGATATATTTGCGCATTCTTCCTTCAGGATCAGATTGAGTCAAGATATCCTTTAAATAATTCGTAGGTACATAATCAATCACATGGGAATGCAATATATAAGTTCTGAATTCATTTAGGGCCTTAACCAAGGCATACGCTTGTTTCCCCATGATTTCATACCTTAATGGGGAGTCTCTCAATGTACTTCTGAAATAAGCTATGGGATTTTCAAAGTTCTTCTCATCCTTTTGTAACAAAATTCCAATGATGGTGTGTTCTAAGGCAAAGGAAAATAAGATAAAGTCCTTTGCAAAATATGGGATGGCTAACACTAGAGCTTTGGTTAGCACCACCTTAATATATTCAAATGACTTCCTAGCTTCAAGAGTCCATTTTATTTCATTAAATTTATGGAGCACATTGTTATGTGCTTTATCATCTCAGCCAAGTTGGGAATGAACCTTCTCAAAAAATTTTCCTTTCCTAGGAAATACTGCACATCTTTCTTTCTCCTGGGATTGTTGATCTTCAAAATTCCTTCTACTCTGTTGGGGTCTATCTTTATGACTTCCTTTGAAATGATGTTTCCAATCAATTTTCCTTCTTCATTCCCAAAGTTTGATTTCTTCGAATTTAACGTGATGCCAAGCTTTCTTCATTTCTGGAAAACCTTCCTTAGATGTTCAAGATGTTGATCATTTGAATCCGAAAACACAATGATATCATCCAATTAAATCATGATAACATTATCTTTCTCATCGGAAAAGCTTATGTCCATGGTCGTTTGGAAATTCTCTCCAGGATTCATAAGCCCAAAGGAATTTTTGCATACATGAAATTACCCCAAGGTGTTGTAAAGGATGTCTTCTCCCGGTCATCCAGGTGTACCATGATCTGGTTGTATCTGGAAAAACCGTCAAGAATCGACATTTTCTAAGATCCGACCACCTTCTGCAGGATGTAATACATCTTAGGAAGTGGATAGTTGTCTTTGAGAGACACATTGTTTAGATTCTGAAGTCCACACACAATCGTATTTCACCACTTTTTTTCTGATAGGAACAAGGTTAGCCACCCACTTGGAAAATCTTAAGGACACAATAATATTGGCATCAAATAATTTCCTTACCTCCTTTTCAATCAATGGAAACAACAGAGGGTTGATTCTTCTCAAATTTTTCTTGAAAGGTTTTTGATCTTCCTTGATGGGAATTACATGCTAAATTACTCTAGTGTCATAGACCTTCAAATCTTCATAACTCCATGCAAAAACATCAGGGGAGTCTTTCATAAGGTTGATATACCTCTGTTTGATTTATGCACTGAGTGTTTTTTACAATCTGAAGATATTAGGATTTTTTTGAGTACCGATGCTGCAATCTACTATATCCTCATCATTCACAGTGATTTTAGGATTTCTGTCTACATCATTTTCGTTAAAAATATTTTCTAATGGGACCAAGCCTTTGGGGATAATGTTTTTTTTTCAGCTTCACTATATCCCTTCCAACTATTCGATTATGAAAAAGGTCATTGTTTTTTAACACAGTTGTGTCTTCATTTTCCTCACAACAACACTCATCATCAATATTCACATTAGAAAATTCATCACTCATTTGGAGGAATCTCTCTACCCGTTTTTCATATTCAAACACTTGCCAATATTTAATGTTATCGGGTACTATGGGCCTGTGTTTGACTACAACTTCATACTTCTTATTTGGAAAAATTGGAATTTTGAACACCGAAGATGAAGTAGCCAGAAAATATGCAGATTGATTTCCCCCTTAGGAATCATTAAAAAATTGTATTCTAAAAAATCTTCAAGGAGATCCAACACTAAATTACTATATGCTCTCAATATAGGATGCTTCGACATATATATACCCATTACCTGGCTAATGATGAACTCAGAATTTCCATGTACAACTATCCTTCTAGCACTGAATTCCTTTAAAGTCTTAATACCCAAAATCAGTGCCTCATATTTGGCCATATTATTGGTACAATCAAAGGCGAGCTTGTAAGAACAGAGTTTTGTAGCCACTTTGGGAGGGCTAATCCACACACCAGCTCCGACTCCTTCCGTGCTAACAACTCCATCAAAGTTCATATTCCACATTTCATTTTCCGCATTGCTTCTATGATATGTAATTTGCTTTGTTCGATGTTCAATTTTTTCTTCGACAATCATGACAGTTGTTGGCTTCTCCTCTTCAAAACTCAAGTTATTATAAAAATTAGAGGATCCAACTTTGGTGTCAACATAGTCGATAGGATGATTATTTGGTTGAGTTTTGATACTCACCGTGTAATTTAGAAACACCTCCCTGTACAATCTCCTTTCTTGGCCAAAAAAAAGGATAGTAGCATACGACATGTCCATATGCAAGGTTCCATTTAATTTTGCAGCCCAAGATCTAGATAACAACATGCAAAATTTTGGGGGAATGTTAGCAACGACCATGTCGATGACCATATTTTTCGATGGGATTTGAGACAATAATACAACCAAATATTTGATCAAACCCAAGCATTTCACCTTCTGTGAGTCAAAAAACAAAAGATCTTTATAAGGTCTTGTAACGTCCAATCCTAAATCATCCATGACCACCTTGGGCATGAGATTATGCGATGCACCTGAATCTAGAATGGCATTATGTAAGGTCATGTCATGAATTTTAAGGCTAAAATAGAAAGGAGGAACATCATTAGCATCACCACTTTCTTCTACGTGTGGGCCATACAAGATGGTAGGGTAGTCATATTGTATTTTCAAGGTGTTAGGAGCTTCTTCCATATTTATCATTTTAATGATCCAATTTCTATACTCTCCCTTCTTGATCAACTCATTGAACAAAACAAAGATTTTTATTTTAGCCATTTCTCTTTCAAAGTTAAAAGGAGGAACCTTTTCTACCTCTTTGACGTCTGTTTCATTTCTTTCCTTAGGCGCTTTCATTAGGGATTCTTCCTTTGATTTTACTTTCTCCATTACATCCCTTACTACATTATCTTTCTTCAGTTGGCTTGAAGAAGTAGTGTTCATTTGGAGTTCCCTTGTGGGATTCGGCTTTGGAAGCTCTGAAGGTGCCTTTTTACTTATGAGGTTATACTATTTCTGAAACTGCATAATAGCATTGTGGTATCCTTTATTAAAATCCTCTGTTTCCGATGACAATATATCATCATTCTACAACATAAACCCGTCTTTCACATCCATAAATTGATCGTTCTCTCCTTTTGTTAAGAACACATATGTTTTTGTATCATCATAGCAATGCATATAGTCTTGGATTATTTGATCAAAATATTTGTTTGCATAGTTTGTTTGGAAAGGAGATCTTATCTTCTAATCACCTTGATCTCTCTGGTCTCTTTTCTTGATCTATGGAACTGGGGCTCTTCTAAAATTTTGATTTATGGGTTGGAAATCATTTTTCTCCCTAGTGGCAGGATTATTCTCCACAAACATTCTTTCCATGAGTCTTTCCATCATCTTCATCATCAAGACAAATTTTCATATGATGATTGAGATGTAGAGGGTTGTGCTTCTCCTTGGGGCTTCTTCCCATTTCTATCGAAATTATGTTTGATATTTCTCGATGCCATCAAATTTACTTCGAATTCAATCACGTCGCTCATTATATCATCTAATGCATCATATATTATTTCTCTTAACAATGAGGCGAAGTCATTTTCAAAAGAATAAACATATCAAAGATGGGAAGCTACCGGAGGAGGTTTGACTTCTATGGGAATAGAATTCTAAACCTTCATGGATCTAGTCGAGAACTTTTGCAATATTTCATTTGGTGATATTTTTATGTTGTTGTACTGAGTTAGTAACTTGACATGATTCGTTTTATCACTCCATCTGGCAAGAAACAATGTTTCAAAAGCTACAAAATCAGGGATGCTCTCTACTTGAAGGGTCTTGAACCATTTTTTGACCTCCCCTGAGAGACTCTGCACAAACAATCTCATTTTCAGATCCTCATGATCTACCTCTTCCAGGTCAACAAAATCATTAAACCAATCTATGTTTTTTTGGGCTGAAGCATTTCCTTCGACATCGTATAATTTAATTCTATGATTATAATTATGAGGCAAATCATGTAATTAGGCCAGTAAGGAGAGGGGAAATCCTGGTAGACATGACTCTAGGAGGGATTTGCATTGGCTAGATGGTGTGAGTGGGGATTATGGCAGTTCGCAGGGGGTTGGTTGGTATCAAAGATTGGAACCTTTTCTCATCCAAAATGATTTCATTCAAATAGGATTTTGATATGGACCTGAACAAAGTTTGTTCAAATAGTAAATCGAATTCAAGGTTGTCAATTCTTTTTACTCCATCTTTAGCTAAATATAGGTTCATGTATAGGTAATATAAAGGGTCCACTATCCTTTCCTTTCCTTTGCACATAAGTTTTTCAGGATCAGACACGGATGCTGCAGGCTTTGGATCAGGGTTCGCTCTAGTGTAAACTTTCTTAGGAGCCAAGATTTCTGATTCTGACTACTCTATGCTATTGGTCTTATTTAATGAAGTCATCGGGGTAAAATAAATTTCAGCCAATATAGGTGTCTAACCCACTGTTACCCTTAGGGATCAAATCTACATATTTAGTTGTTTTCCCAGGAAAATTTTTCAATTTCATCCTCGACAACGGCGCCAAGATGTTAGCACTTGGTAAATTGTTGGGCTGAAGAGAAACGAAATACCAAGGTAACATATAGATCAACTTTAATACTAGAAACTGGGCTTTCCAATATAGAGAGGGCTCTCTTTGAGACCTAGTCTTTGATAGATAATGACTTTGGATTGTTGGTTAGATTTAATATTTGAGAAATTTTTCTGGTTTCATTAGCAAGGAAATACAAAACTTTGGGCTATGGAGTCAACCTTATGAAAACGAGAGAAATCAATGATCGGTAAAGGAAAATTTGAGAGGATAAAGGATAAATAGGAGATGGTATTTCAGTTTAAATTTAGTCATGTATGGAGGAATAAAGGAGTACATAAAGCAAACCAAAGCACCATTAAAGGTGATTTCTAACTTACCTGGAAGAAAAACATAGAGTTTAAATGGCTGAGTCTAAAGCACCCCGCAATGAATTTTAAACTCGAAAAACATTTCAATTTAAATAAAGGGAACAATCATGAATTTACAGGAAACATGAAGTACATACAGAGATAGGATCACAATACATCAAACCACTACCATTAGAATCTTTCCGTCAAAGCTTCATGACCTTTGCATTTTTATTTCTATTCAGATTCAAAGATTACATTCAAGAGTCCTCTGTCTACACTACTTTTCCAACCCGACTTACATAAAAAAGGTACAATATATAGAAAACTAACGCCCTCTCGGGTCCTCTCGGGCTGCTATGCCTCAAACTAACTTCCCCTAGAAACTCAGATTCAGTTACTCCCCTCCCCTAGACAAATTTTTCAATAGAGCTTACCAAAAATAGAAACTCGTCTGCACCCAATCATAACATAACCCACGCAGTTGTTTCAATTATTCAGTCATGAGTGAGATTCGGTCATGAGTAAGATTCGCTCATCGAGTTGTGATAAATCGATGTTTTATTTCAAGGGGTGCTCGAGTAATCGAGCACACCGTTGGAAAATCTGTCACCTTTGTATAAAAGGGTCTGGTTGCTACTATACGATTACTGGATGCAGTATTCCCATGGCGAGTTGGTGTAGCGGATGTCCATTTGTGGTCTCTCGTGCAACTCCAGGTGGAAACAATGATTTGGAGGTCATGCATCTCTTCCAAAATTGGCATGCGTTTCTCTTACACTTTCCCTCCTCAGTAGGTAAGTTTACAACATCTGGACGTCGAATATTCACTGTGAAGGTGCCACGTTAGACTTCTTATTACCGACAGAAAATAGGATATGCGGGTAGAAAGATTCCATGCCACGATAAAAAAAGACAAAATGGGCCTGTCTCACTCATTCCTTTGGCCTCACCTGCAACCTTAAAAAATTGAGTGTTTTTCAAAGAGACCAGTTCTTTTTGTTCGGATTCTTCACTTGTCTCCACAAGACCCCATTTCCTTTTAGTTTTTCCTCAGCACTAGCGAGAGTTTCACGAGCGTTATCCATGGTTGGTCTCCATTCCTTGAAATGATTTGTGATTCTTTATTCTGACACCCTATGTTCCTCTCGGAGCTGGATAATTATGTCTTGTGCCTCCTTGAGATATATTTTGATCCAATTTTCATTTCCTTCTCAACTTTGCGACACTGGAACTTGAATATTCCTTTCTACCAGTTGTCTTCTTAATTCTCTGTTTTCTTGATACAGTTCGGTGATAGCGAGTTGCGCTTGCTTCAACTACTACGATGACTCCTGATCATTCAAGTTTTCATCACCTGACTTCCTCCGCCTTTCACCTATTCTCAAGCTTGGACCTTCATCAGGATTTAGTCGAACGATGCAAATGAGTAATCTATCGACAACAGACTCGATGTGTGATTCACTAGAATCTTGGATCTCCTCTGGATTCCTAATCAACCTTGGTCTGCCTCTTTTCTGGGGTGTTGGCTGGTGGGATGACGAGTCTTCTATTACCTTTTCCCTTCCCCTTGACATCTTCCCTTCTCTCCCCTACACTGTGGAATGTTGTTTCCCTCGCAGATAGAGGAATGTCTCCCTTGGGGTCTCTAGGGATGTCAGCCGAAATCAGGAATGAATCGCAGTGTTTTTTCAAACCTTTCAATTCTTCGAACACCAACAACTTCATTAACGACAAATGGGATAAATTGTTCCCCGGTTGGTCAGCGTCAGCCTGGACCCTGTCTACCATCTTTTCAAAGCTTCGATGCAAGAAAAACGATAGATTCAAAGGTTTTTTCTCTATGAAGTGCATCAACAGCTTGATGTGATATAGGTACACTCTATCAAACCTTCCTTCACAAGTGAAATATCTTTTCATCACCTTTAGGAGCTTTTGGAAAGGCTCCCGGAGGTATTGTCTTGGAATTCCGGCTCCAATTTTCCCATTTAGGAAGTTGGGCTTGATAAAGTCTTCATAGCATAAAATTTCTAAAGACATGCCTTTAAACTGTTTTTCACTGTGCAGAGGGATCTCTGTCGTAGCTAAGAAATTATCGTCTATCACTCAGAAGGTGATTCTCACAATGGTCGCGCAGAACCCAGTAAAATTGAGGGCAAACTGCTCAGCCAGCTTCACATTGTACCCTTTGATATTTTCGCAAAAAAACATACATTCGACCTGTTTAAAAGATGCCCTGATTTCTAGATCTTTGTTTATTAACTCTAGGTGTTGAGGCTCAGACCTCATGGCCTGACCAATTCTTTCCTTCTTTCTTATTCTTTGGGACATTGTCGTCATGCCAGTATATATTTTCCTCACACACATGGTAATGAAGGGTAACACCCTCTCTATGTGGCAACCAAGAATGACGATCTTCACAGAGACTGTAAAAAATGTAGTCACAAAACTTTTTATGACATACAAAATCAGCCCCAAGAGTCCACAGTGCGACAGTAAGGCATGATGGAAAATTTCAGTGCAGTGGGGGAACTCGAAATGGTGGAAAATAGTGATAGGAGGTTTGTTGTAGTAGGAAATCGTGATGGAGAATTCTGGCATAGTAGAAAAGTACTGGGATACTTGTTGCGAGACAGAGACTTTAGGTGCAATGATAAATTTAGTGCGACAGGAGGAAACTCCAAAGAAGAAAGGCTAACCGTGAGAAGAAATATCGTCCAACACGCTAGTTTGCAACAAAATTCAATAGAATTTAAACAATGACTGAAAATGATTGAGGAGACGCAACAACTTGAATAAACAAACTTACAATATGAACGATGACAATCATATTTCACACAGTGAAGGGCTCTAGGGATTTCATAAAAAATGATAGACAACACACAAATCCGGAAAGTAAAGGAGAGGTAAGTAGGGTGACCAGTATTTATACTTGAACATGTAAGGAATGGAATCATGGAAGAGGACGATAAATCCATGGTGATGAGAATTTTGGGAGTAGGTTGAATATTTGCGCAACAAACTCATGTGATGGGCACACTTTGAAGTGTGCAAAGTACAAACGATAAGAGCGACAGAGTATACATGATAGGAGCATCATGATTTTTTACCTTTCTGACTTCATAATTAGGTGATGATGTTCGTTATATCTATCGACGTGACCTTTATCCCAACAACTTGCCTCAATCTATGGCACGTAAATTCACCTTCTCTGACAGGACTCAATCTTTTCATAAAGGGACCTTTACAAGTCACACATGACTAATCATTACGCCCTTTCTTGACTCGAAGGGCCATACCCGCAACTTGCTAATTTCTACCCATTCGTTATTCGGTTCCTAACCTCACACGCTTTGACACACGAACTATGACTCATCTAGGAATAACTCTAACTATAAAAATTATGGTGCTAACAGGGGGCATAGGTGGAAGCTAGAGAGGTTCCACATCAAGTTATAGTTCCATGTATAGACCTCGCAGTTTACCTGCAACAATAGCTAAGAAAAAAGAGGGAGTTTACTTTTTTTTTATCAAGACCCCCAAGATGGCCCATCACCAGCAGAGGAAGAGGCAAGAGATCCTAAGGTAGAGGGAACAAAGGTAGGAGCAGATTCACTTGGAAAGCCAAAGTCACTACCTTCTATTACTAAACTAAGTCCAAACAAAATGATACATATGTTAAAGTTTCAAGGTGACCATACCTACTGCTATGACTACCCACACACGACTCTCTCGGAGTTCAGATTCACTTTCCTCTCCTAATTTGGGGTAACCTCCCTTTTTCAAACTTTGAGCGATGGTTCCACTATTGGGAAAAGGGTCTTTGGGTTCCTTGTGATGGGAGAAAGAGGCAAGGTTATTACATGCTCTGGACCTTAGTAGATCCTATTCATCTAGTGCATTCTCTGGACCATATTGATCCTAAGTAAATCACTAGGCTTGGCTTTTTCCATATTTATTCCACAATACTAGAACAAATAAATAGGCAAGGAAATCCTGTCACCTTATAAAATAAGGGAGTGTTTGGTAGGGTATGCGCTCAATTCCTTAAATATACATACATACATATATATATATATATAAGATAATGAAAATTCCATGTTGAATAGGTAATATCCTTAGAACCCCCATATCCATACTAAACAACCCGAATCCATGGGGTTGGTTCGTTTGGTTGGGCTAGCTAGATTTTGAAACTTTCTCTCATTTGGTGTTTTTCCTTTCGTGAGCCCCAAACATCAATTGGGATGGGCTTATTGGTCGAAGCTCGAATCTCACCAAGGTGTCTTCGGGGGAGCCCGTGATGAGAAAAAACCACCATGACCTGGATGATGATGATCTATTCAACGTTCCATCATTATGGGCAAGAACGAGGGAAAGCTAATTACAGAGATGGAATCATAGCTAGTTGATCTTCTACTGGATTTGTTTCAGATTACTGGGGAAGTTCAAAACCCAGATGAGTTGGATGTTTGGGTTTTATTCCAAGTTTTCAAACGAATGGTAGAGGATATCCCAACCATGCGGGACCAGCTCCATTGGGTAAAGAACAACTTTTCCCAGTTGGGCCAAGACAACCCCTATTTTTCCCTATAGCTCCATTGCCGATAACGGAAAAGGGATTTCAAGTAAAGAATGAAAGCTCTAGGATTTCAAGCAAATAATGAGATCTCTGCTCTGACCTAAGAATATTAAGGTTTTAGTAACTTAACTTCGTAAAAGGTTTTTCAGTTACCCCTCTTAAGCCTTGTTATGCCACTCCCTGCCTGATTGGATGGACGAAATCACTTGAGATGTATTCAATCGACTATTTTCCCACATAACAATACTAGTTCGAGACCTCAGTGGAATATTATGTCAACGAACCATGCTAACGAAAGGTTCGATATATAGAAAATTGCATTTCATAAGCTTTTCGAATTAATTCACGGACCCACCCGACTTGATCTTCTCAGAATGGAATCTAAATAGGATTTGCTCCTCGCTCTAGCCTATTATGTTGCACCTGGCCTTCTTACATGGAAGAAAGATAAGGTTATTACTCTGAACATGGTGTGAATCTTATTTATTAAGGTTCTAAATAGGCTTTGCTCCTCGCTCTAGCCTATTATGTTGCTACTTGGCCTTCTTACATGGACGAAAGAGAAGGTTATTACTGTGAACATGGTGTAAATCTTATTTATTAAGGTTTTAAATTACTTCTAGTTGTTCCACCAAATTGATCAACGAAGATCATATCAAGGCATTGGAGGAGGGAGTTATTTATCCTCCTTGTAGTAGGGAGAATGGGAGCAATGATGGACTAATGGAAGATAGGGGAACTAACGACCTTTATTTCTTATCTCGTATGTACCTCTCACCCCTATTTTCTCTAATCAAAAGAAAGATAGGGTGCCAATGCACATCCCTATCTGCAATGCTCATTATATTGTCTAGATAACGGACACTGAGAGAATGACCCCATTTATCAATGAAACATCGCTACTGAATTGAATATTTTCATAGGTTGTTCTCATTGAAACAAACCTTGAGTAATTAATTAACAACGAGATCTCTCATATGGAAGGCGTAAAATCCATGATTGAACAACCACCCGATTATTCTTTCTGGTATAGTAGGCTTAGCTAGACAACTAGGAACTAGAGGGTGGGTGGAAGGATGCATATCGAAGTGTAACTTATACTATAGGAGGGAGGTATTCTCCATACATATCAATGAATAAGATAACAATGACAAGGATGGGTGGGATGACCTCTCTACTCTGGAAGGGATAACTTGGGTCCTCGGTACGTACATCGATCGATACGTATATTGATAAGCCATCAATATGTATATTGATCGGTGTGTATATTGGTCGGTTCGTATTTTGATGGAACAATCTATTTATCATATCACTTGTGTGCGGGTGGCTATCGATCTATCATCTCATTCATGCATGGTATTCAAGGTCAAAACTAGAATATGAAACATCCTTTTCTCCAGATAAACGCATGCTCTTACTACCGATCCAACCCATATATATCTATCCCTAGTAATAACATCAATGGGAGGAAGGATATCTAAGTGAATATGGAACTGGAAAAAGGGACCTTCTAGCTCTTATTGATGTTAGACGATCTAGCTGTGCCTGCCAAAGTAGGTCTGAGCCAACCACCATACCTACCTATCAAAGATAACCCACTGTTCGGACAAAGGATGCGTAGAGAATCGTTTCTGATCTGCAGATGGTTTGGATTTGGAAACTGGTCCGGACTTGGCACACACAGTCTTGTTCTTACCTTCCTTTCACCGGCCTGCCTGCCTAGCTTCCTTTGCATGCATCCTTCTGGGGAAGCCCAACCAACATAGGTAGGAAGGGAAGGGAACAACAATCAATATACTAGTAAAGAAATTAAAGACAGTAAGGCCAATCAATTAATTAGGCAATATATCCCAATCCAATACCTTAATCCCCAATCCATCTAATTGAATAATCAATTAATCAATCACTTAGATAAGAATCAACTATTAAATGATGCCCCTCACCAATCCTATATTGGGAATGGGGTGAACAAACCACGCGAATTCTTACACAGGTATATCAGTGGTACCCTTTCAAAAAAAAGGTGTTAGTAACTCCTCACCCGTAAACATTTTCCTTTGTTTTCTCTGGGTTCATGGTTCAAGTGGAGTAAAGTAAATGGTAGCTCTAGTTGAGTAGAGAGTATTTGATGCTTCTTCAATATCTCTGCATTCAATCTTGGAACTACTTCTATTAATTTATATTAGTATTAGCAATTGATAGGAGCTTTGAGGAATGCAAGCATATATCCCACAACCCACCTTATATAGACAATGTTCTTTGCTAGGAAATGACCGAACTGAACCAAATAAATATATACTAGCTGACATGGGGTTGCAGACCAAAACTAAGAAATAATTATGCACTTGAGAAGAGATTAAAGTAATCTTCTCTATATATGCAATATTATTCTTTTTTAGCCCCAACAACAACAAAACAAATTTTATTTCCATAATAGTCAAAGAGGCTCATTTCAAATATGAATCAACTCAGTCCAAACTCATTTCAAGCTCCAAGATGCTCCTAATAGACTCACTTCAAACTCATTCTAAGTTCTAAGTTGCTCTTAAGCTTAAAAAGTGAATCCACAACTAATATTAATTGAAGGTGAGTCATTTGTTTCTTAGTATTGTGTGGGTAGGTGGGTGAGGAGGCTGGCACCAACCAAGTTGGGAATGGTGGGGTATGGGATATGTTCTTCCCGAACATGGATGCGGTTCTGATGGTGATCCTTGGGTGCAGCGGATTCCCAAATCCCTTTCATAAGATAATACAAAAAAGCGGGTGATAATGCCCAAGTGTTGTGTCTGAAAATCAAAAGCATTTTTTCCTAATGGATTTCTAAAAATGTATACGAGTTGATCTCGTGAGCCACAAAATTTATGTGTGATGTCACCTTTATTGAATATTTCGCATATGAAGTGAATGTGAGTGTCAATGTGCTTTCTTTTCTTATGAAAAGCATGATTGTTGGATAAAGAAATTGTTGAAGTGTTGTCACAGAAGATAGGAGTTAGCTCCTTTTCTGTATGTGACATATCAATCAATAGTATTCCCATCCACATAGCTTGACAGAAAGATGAGGTAGCAACAACATACTCTACCTCTATAGAAGATATTGAGACAATGTGCTCCTTCTTTTATGTCTAATAAATCAGGTTTGTTCCCAGGTGAAAAACATATCCTGAGGTGTTTTTCTTGTCATCTAGGCTTCCTGCAAAATCACTGTTAGTGTAACCAGAAATATGATTATCTTCAGACTAAGTGTACCATAAACAAACATTGAGAGTGCCAACAACATATCTCATAATCCTTTTTGCCATCTTCTAGTGAGAATCTTTGGGAGATTCCATGAACCTAGAAACAAAGCTAGCTGCATACATAATATCAGGCCTAGTTGCTGTAAGATACAACAAATTGCCTACTAGAATTTTGTACAAGATAGAATCCATTGTAGGGCCCTCATATTGCTTGCTCAATTTTGTGCCTAGGAGTATAGGATTTTCTGCTGAATTGTAGTTTTCTATGCGAAATATTTTGATGATGTCTACTGCATACTTTTTTTGACAGACAAAAATCCCTTTGGTTGATTGATCAACCTCAATCCCCAAAAAATATTTCATTATGCCAATATCTGTCATCTAAAAATAATATTGCATGGCATGTTTAAAACTGGTTAACTCAAGATTTCCAGTATATATCATGTCATCAACATATAAACATACAATCAAAATTTCACCTTGCTGATCAGTTTTGGTGTATAGAGTTGGCTCATTTTTGCTTCTGCTAAAACCACTCTTGATTAGGTAAGTGTCAATTTTGTTTTACCAAGATATTGGAGCTTGATTTAAGCCATACAAGGCTTTATTCAACCGATACACTTCGGTGACTATAGTTATTTCACACTCCTTAGACCTTCGAAGTGTTCTAGCTCCGAAGTGTTGGATTACATGACACTTGTCCCTTCTGGCTCAAAAGGTCTAGATCTACTTCACCCCTTCAGGACTTTGATAAATTCCTTCTGCTATTCCTCCCGAACAACAAACCAATGAAGCACTGATCGAATGCCACGTGTCCTCCAATCCAATAGACAAGATTCGTTTCGGGTTTCAGAACTTCAGAAGATTTTGACTCCTCTACAACCTTTGCACGAAATCGTTGAATACGCGAAGTTCGAAGAACTTCGACAGTTAAACATTGTGCACCTTTTCTTTATCTGATGACTGTTCTTGCTCTCGCACAGATCTAACAGTTGAAAACCGTTTGCTTCTTTAACGCGCTCCTCGTCCTTTCTGATCTTGATTTAATGGCTCAGATCTGTTCCCGCGACTGATCTTACGACTGGTGTAGCTTATCCTTTGCTGCTTCTACAACTTTCTCCTGAAGAAGGGATTCCACAAATCTTTAAACGCTTTGTCCTTTTGCAGGGCTGCTTCCTCACACTTCACTGTCTCCAAGGATATAATTTTGAGCGGATTGCTCTCCAAGCTCTGTGAAGAGTCTTACCTTCGCTGCTCTCGTCTGCGAGACAACGTATTCTCTGTTCTCTTTCTTAGGATCGGCCTGCCCTCCAGGCACTGTGAAGAGGCTTACATCCTACGCTCTAATACCATGAAAAAATAAGAAGTAAATAAGATAATACAGAGAAGGAAGATTGGGAACAAGAATGTGTAGAGCGTGTTCGTATTAGATGAAAGGATGAACCTTATAGGTGAGAAACATTACCACTGAATCAAGAAACAAAACAAGAAATCCTAACGATCGATACAACTGGTAGTGTACAATCACATACTATTGAGGTTACAGTTATAACTAACAAAATGATCCCTCTGCGACTAAATTAATAATCGTTCAAGACTACTCCCGCTAACAGTACGGATATTGATCCTAAGAGGATTGATAACCATTGATCCCGCCTTCTTCATCTACTATTAATAAGAACTTTCTGCCAAGACAACTTACTATTACCTAATGACGCGATATGTTAGTTCTAAGTAAATAGTCAATTTGGGTGGGCCTTTTCAGTCATTGATTTATTGAAAACTCGGTTTATAGGCATGGGAGAAAGCCTAATCTTAAAATTCCACCTCTTGACCTGCACCGATTATAAACACCAACAAATAGCACACACTCTTTATTGTGGGTTGGCTCCAAGAGAAAGATGATAGCAAAGATTTATGCTTTTTCGTTTCACTTTTGATTTGAACCCTTTAAGTGCAAATCGGTTTCTATTAGATGCAAATATATGCCAATACTCCTTTCAAATACTTCGTTAGATGAACTAGTTGCCTTACTAGTCTAGTGTCGGTTTCTTAGAGAAATGAGATTAGATATTGCTACAATATCTCCATTGCCGATAAAGGAAAAGGGATTTCAAGCAAAGCCTGAAAGCTCCGGGATTTCAAGCAAAGGCTGAATGCTTTGCTCTGACCTAAGAATATTAAGGCTTTAGTAACATAACTTCATAAAAGTTTCTTCACTTACCCCTATTAAGGCGTTATGTCGCTACCTGCCTGATTGGATTGACAGAATCACTTGAAATGTATTCAATCAGCCATTTTCCCACAAAACAATACTAGTTCGAGACCTCACTGGAATATTATGTCAACGAACCATGCCAACAACAGGTTTGATATATAGAAAATCACATTTCATAATTTTTTTCGAATTATTTCACGGACCCACCCAACTTGCTGTTCGGGGAATGGAATCTAAATAGGCTTCGCTCCTCGCTCTAGCCTATTATGCTTCCACCTGGCCTTCTTACATGGACGGAAGAGAAGGTTATTACTTTGAACGTGGTGTGAATCTTATTTATTAAGGTTTTAAATTACTGCTGGTTGTTCCACCAGATTGATCAGTGAAGATTAGATCTAGGCATTGGAGGAGGGAGGAGGGAGCTAGTCGAGGGACAATGGGAGCGATGATGGACTAATGGCAACTAGGGGAACTAGCGACCATTCGTGCTGATCTCATATGTCCCTCTCACCCCTAGTTTCTCTGATCAAAATAAATACAGGGCGCCAGTGCACGTCCAAGTGAATATGGAACTGGGAAAAGGGACCTTCTAGGTCTTATTTTTGTCAGACCTTCTAGCTCTGCCACCCCACCTACAGACCGAAGATAATCGACAGTTCTGATCTGCCGATGGTTTGGATTTGGAAATTTGTCCGGACTTGGCTTGCACAGTCTTCTTCTTACCTTCCTTTCACCGGCCTCTCTGCCTAGCTTCCTTTGGATGCATCCTTCCGGGGCATCCCAGCTAGCATAGGTGGGAAGGGAAGGGAACAACAATCAATATACTAGTAAAG
>ML777037.1:778152-789567 GCA_009831015.1 Picea engelmannii | reverse complement strand
ATATATATAGATATATATATCTTTTAAATTGTTTGTTGGTTAAATAAAATAAAAAATTTCATAAAACAAAAATTTTGTATATTTAACTTTATTTTTATATTCTTACTTGTATTGTTATTTAGATCAATAACTGATCCAGGTGGATATCGGTGGCCACCCATCTTTTCCAACTCGCTCAAAACAATTTTCTGGTAATTTTGACAATTTACTATTTTTAGTAGTTTTTAACTTCCGGGGCCATTTTGAGGGCCTAAATGAGGTTTTTTGGGATCGAGCTTCTCAATAATTGCCAAAATATTTTATTGATCCCCCAAAATGAATCTCTTCGACAATACCTTTCCAACAGGCTATCGTGCACCTAAAACGAAGATCACATGCAAAAGTTACGACCCCAAGAAGTTGATGTACTAACTTACCCAAACGGGGCCCACATGAATTTTGGCGCCTCATCTCCTAGGGTTAGGTTTTTGGATATATAGGGTTTTTGACATTCCTGTTTATTGTAAAAATTCCTTGAGAGCCTCATTGTAATCATATTCTTGTGAATGAGCTCATCTGTCACATCTCTTCTTAGAGATAAGCCGTCACCATTCTAACAAGCTTGTTTTCCGCTGCATTTTACAGTTTCAACTTATTTCCTTATTGAATAGAAAACCAATTTTACTATATCTTTGTTATTATTTGTTAATCATATTTTAATAATTTGTATTCATTTCATTTTTCTCATAAAATCTAGATCAGTGGTATCAGAGCGATCTGCTCCTTGTCGTCTTAGTGCATTCCCTAACGAGGTTAGGGTACAAAGAATTGGGTCTTGAGCTTGTTTCTATTGAGGACAAAAGATCTCACACACCCAAATGAACTCTTATGGCAGGAGAAAATAAATATCACGGGACTGGAGATACTTTCAAAATTTTTCTTGAGGAATCCCTCACACAACAGAGGAATGAGATGATGGATAGTTTCGCGCAAATCCTTCAATGGCTACAAACAGACGACACATCTTCCTCAAGTGGAGGAACTGCCCCATTCAAGGTACAAATCAACTTCGATATTCCTATATTTGAAGGTGAGATAGACGCAGATTCTAGAGACAAGTGGTTGAATCTAGTAGAAGGGTATTTTTTTGTCCATAACTTTTCGAATAGAGAAAATATTACTTTTGCACTCCTCAAAGTCATTTCGCATGTCAAATATTGGTGGGAAACTTTCTGTGAGAAAAAGGAAATAGATGAACCCTAATTATTTATAGTCACCACCACCTAGGAATTCTTCAGGGATGCTATTAAGGAACAATACTACCCTGTCAGAAGTTATGACAACTTGTATACCAAATGGACCACACTGTGGAAAGAAAGAGACCAAGTAGTGCCAGAGTTCACAAATATCTTCCATACCTTGTGCACTAAGCAGGGTATCAAAGATTCAAAGTGACACATGGTGCTCAAGTATCGCGGTGCTCTACATAGATACATCCAGACCGAAATGGAATTTCTGTACATCTCCTCCTTAGGCATGGCCTACTGATATGTCGTCAAAATCAAGCAGAAGCTCAAACAAAAGACATGACAATTTGGGTCTGGGAACCCCTCATAGAAAAATCTAAGAAGGGGCTGCCCTAACCCACAAAATAATGGAAAGAGAAAACATGGACAGTATCAAGACAACCAGTCCAAGCCTCAAGAAAATAAGGACACAAGAAAGACAAAGAAAGATACTGGGAAGTGGTGTGACTTCCATAAGATCCCTTGGAATAACACTGTTGACTACTGCTCAAAGCAGTCACTGGTGGTCGAAGTGAAAGCCTCTGAATCAGATGTAGGTTATGACTCTAAGTCAGAACCAGAAAGGAGAAGACAGATCAATGATGCGGATCCTAGTGCCACCGTTGCTACCACCAAGCTCCAACATAGTGAACGAGACGAGTCAGAAGAAGGCGAGCACATATTCCATTCACAGATGTGGGTAAAAGGCACCTCACTACACTTCATTTTTTATAGCAATAGCAAGAAGAACCTCATCTCAACAGAGGTCATCAATCAGCTGGCCCTACTGACAATGCCGCACCCACAACCCTACACCATTGGATGGCTCCACCAAGGAAGCAATATCCACGTCAACCAACAGTGCCGACTGTCGTATGACATCAAACCCTTCAAAGACGAGGTATTGTGTGATTTTTCTCCTCTTGAAGTTTGTAATGTTCTTTTTGGCCAACCTTATTTATGGAAACGTCATACTGTATATGAGTTTAGGCCTCGTAGTGTTATTATTACTTTGAAAAAGAAATTGTACAAGATACCAGAGGCAGTCCCTCCTATTTCTAATTCTTTTATCTTTGCCAAAAATGTAGGAAGGTCATCTATCAGACCAGGAAATTTGTCTTCTTCGTGATTCACTCTCACGGTGAGAGAAAAATTGTAGCCATATCCAGGTCCTTTGTGACCTATCTCTCCACACAAAAAAATCAAGTGGATAAGGTCATGGAAGAATACTTAGATATCTTCTCCTTTCCTACTAGGGTACCTCTGCACTGACAGGTCAAGCATCCCATCGATCTGACCCCAGGCGCACCACTACCCAATGGGCCAGTCTACCACCATTCTTTGTTAGAAAATGAGGAGATCAAGAGGTAGATCCAAGAACTACTCCACAAAGGGCATGTACGTCCCATATCATCGCCTTATGGGAGCGCAATCATTCTGGTGCAGAAGAAAGACAAGACTTGGTGACTCTACATTGATTACCGGGCCCTGAATAAAATCACAGTTCGAAACCAGTACTCAATTCCATGAATCAACGACTTCCTTGATCAGTTCACGGGGGCCAAATACTTTAGTAAGATTGATATGAAGTCTGGCTACCACCATGTCCCAATAGAATAGACAGATGTATGGAAGACTACCTTCAAGTCAAAATAAGGTCTTTTTGAATGGCTGGTCATGCCCTTTGGTTTGAAAAATGCTCCAACAACTTTTATAAGGATGATGGATGATATACTACGACCTTTCACCAATACTTTTGTAGTGGTGTATCTGGATGACATCCTCATCTACAACAAGACTTGGGCGGGAGACTTTCATCATATTCAACAGGTTCTGCACACTCTGTGGCAACACAAACTATATGAAAACTTGGAAAAATGTTGCTTCGGCATAAACATTGTCCATTACTTAGGCTACATAGTTGATTGGCATTGTGTGCATGTGGATCCAGCCAAGATCTAGGTCATACATGACTGGCCAACCCCAACCACACTCATTGAACTTCATATCTTCTTGAGCCTCTCCAATTTCTATCGCAGCTTCGTGTTGTCATTATCTCATATTGCATGGGCCCTTAGCCAAGTAACCAGAGGTGGTGGTAAGGAAAAATGTGTGTGGGGCCTATCCCAACAACAAGTCTTTGATGACTTGAATAATTTTTTGTGCTCATCCCCAGTAATTTCATTACCAGACCTGCAACATCATTTTGAGATCAAGATATATGCTTTAGACTATGTTGTGGGTGTCATTCTCAATCAACACAGACACCCGGTGGCATATCATAGTGAGACACTATAAGATGTTGTTCGTAAGTACCCTACTTACGATAAATAAATGTACTCCATTGTGCAAGCCTACTGCCAGTGGAGAAATTACATTCTTGGGAAGGAGACAATCATGCACACTGTTCACAAGCCACTACAGTTCGTGCACACCCAAGTAAAAATGTAGAATGACTACCATCAAAAGTGGTCCACATACTTACAACAGTTCCACCTCAACATAAAGTATAAAACAAGAAGTACCAACTGATTTGTTGATTTCCTCAACCGACCTCCAGTCGTGGAACTCACTACGATGCTAGACTCTTGCAATCATGCGACCTCCTTATGGCCCCACCTCTATGAGATAGACTCAGACATCTCCACCACCTACCAAATGTTGGGTTCCAACTCAGTGGTCTCTAATTTCCATCTTCAATATGGGTTGTTGTGTCGTCTGGTCCATCTCTGTGTTCCATCAAGTGAGCACGCGAAGATTATTTGGGAAGCTCACTACAGTCGGGTGGCAAGGCATTTTGGCATCGAAAAGACAGTGGAAGTGATGCAGAAAAATTTCCATTGGTCGAAACTTCGACAGGATGTCGACAAGTATATCAGGTCCTACACCACCTATGCTATTTCCAAACCGACCACTAAGAAATAGGGCCTCTACACCCCTCTTCCTACTTCTGACAGGCCGGGGGAATCCATCTCAATGGACTACATGTGGGGCCTATCGTCCATCAAGAGTGGAAATGATTGTGTTTTTGTGGTTGTTGATCACTTTTCCAAGATAACAATTCTAGCCACCTGCAAGAAGAACATCACAACATAAGCCACTCCCAAGCTCTTGTTTGAACGAGTATGGGTACATTTTGGGATCTCGCAAACCATTATCTTATATCATGACAGTTGGTTCCTCAACACATTATGGTCGAGCCTCTATTCACTGCTGGATACCAAGCTCACCAAATCCACTGCCTTCCACCCACAGACAGATGGCCAAATTGAGGTCGTCAATCGGATGATCATACATATCCTGTGCATGTACAATTCAAAACACCCCCACACATGGGATGAGATTCTTCCCTATGTACAACATACCTACAACCGATCCCTGCATAACTCAACTAGCCATAGCCCCTTTTAGGTGGGGTTGGGATTCCAACGATTGGGCCGCATGGATGTTGCAATACCCCTGGTGACCACCTCGTCTGAATTATCCCCTACTCCACCAAAAGCTAACAAAGTCCCCCAGTTCATTGAATGGATCCATCACATATGCCAATAGGTTCAGGATATTCTACATAAGTCTAATGCCAAGTACAAGTAGCGCCATGATCAACATCGGGTGCCACATAAGTTTCAGGTGGGAGACAAAGTTTGGTTGCACTTGTAGAAAGAATGCCTTATAGGGCCCGATAGAAATCTTCTCCCACTCCGTTATGGGCCGTAAACCATCACCAAAGTTGTGGGTGACAGTTATTTTGAGCTCAACATTCCCCCTTTCCTTAGCCTGCACCCATTCTTCAACGTGGCTCTCCTTCGACCATATTTCCCACCATTATTGGACACCTCAGAGATAATAGAGCAGTTGAAACCAACAGAGCTCAAAACTGATTGCATGAAACCGGAATCCAATGATCATATTGTGGACACATAGATCAAGGGCACTCTACATCAAATGATCCATCTTTATCGAGTCATCAAAGCAGGGCAACTCTTGCACCAAGGCAAGTGCCTTGCTCGGGGCCAAATTCAACAAAAATTTCTTCATCTGATGGGGGAACTCAAAGAAATGGATACCATTTATTACTAAGGAGGGAGGATTGATCTAGGTGAATATCGGTGGCCACCCACCTTTTCCAACTCACTCAAAACAATTTTCTGGCAATTTTGGCAATTTACTATTTTTAGCATTTTTTAATTTCCGGTGCCATTTTGAGGGCCTAAATGAAGGTTTTTCGAGATAGAGATTATCAATGATATCCAAAGGCTCTGATTGAGCCCCCAAAATGAATCTCCTTGACGATACCTTTCCAATGGTCTATCATGTGCCTAAAACGAAGATCGTATGCAAAAATTACGCCCCCAGGAGGTTGATGTACTAACTTACCCAAACGGGGCTCACATGACTTTTGACGAACCATCTCCTAGGGTTAGGTTTTTGGATTTCTAGGGTTTTTTACATTCATTTTTATTGTAAAAATGCCTTCAAAGACTCATTGTAATCACCTTCATGTGAATGAGCACAGTCGTCACTTCTCTTCTGAGAGATAAGACACCACCATTCTAGCAAGCTTGTTTTCTGCTGCATTTTACAATTTCAACTTATTTTATTATTGAATAGAAAACTAGTTTTACTGTATCTCTATTATTCTGTATTAAGAATATTTTAATAATCTGTATTCATTTCTTTCTTCTCATAAATTCTGGATCAATAAATTTTCAAACTTTATAAAATTTTAGAACACTTGTCAACATTCAGTTGGACGGACCTTATCCATGAAAATATAATAGTGAAACTAGCAATAAAACAATAATTTAAATACTCTGAAAGTGTTTATTGAAGGTGAACAATTTATGTGGAAGAAAATTTAAAATCCTCATTGTAACAAAGAAAATCTAACAATGAAACTCGCAGTGTTTATTTAAGCCAATCAATTTCTGTGGAAGACAATTTAAAACCCTATCGTATCAATAAAAATATAACATTGAAACTCACAGTGTTTATCTAAGACAATCAATTTTTGTGGAAGACAAATTAAAATCCCCATCATATCAATGAAAATCTAACACTGAAACTCGCAGTAAAACAATAATTTAAATACTCAGAAAGTGTTTATTTAAATCAAACAAAACCTCTGCAAGACAATTTCAAATCCAAACTTATCGTCTCTGTTCACCATGTAATCCACTGATTGAATGCTTCTTATAATGGTTTCCTGTAGAAAAAAACATGAATAGTTGTGTCTAAAAAATAGGTTTTTGTATCTCTTGGCTACATGCATAAAACAACATGAACAACTGCATTTTAAAAACATTGGTTTTGGTATCTCTTGTTAATGACCTACTGGGCTGGAAACATATTTTCTCTCCCAAAATGTGGTTGACGCCCTTTGCATCTCCCCTTGTTTTTATTTCGAATAAAGTTATTATTGTCTCCCACATACATTATTTCAAAGAAAAAAATTAAAATGTTTAACACAACGAGTCTTGAATTTTTAATACAAATAATCATATGAATATTTATTTCAAAGCATCCTTACCGTTTCCACCTGAAACGTCATTTCAAATTTCGAAGTTTGTGTACTTATTTTCAAGGCATAATTGCGTAGTACCGAGTAGCGAATTAAAAAAACACTCATTCCATGTTCAACATGATAATTTGGGAGGGAGTATCATTACTAATGCAAACATTGGTGATCTTTGTAAATTTTTTGGAGCATTACGAGAAGATCTTCCTCCATCTCCCTGAAATCTAGAAAGCTATGTTCTTAATAATATTGTTTTTATTCATGTGTGTAGTATGTTGTTTATAAAACTCATTTATATAGTGATTAGGGTAAATTCATGAAGGTGGGTAACACTTTCGTGACAATCGGATCTCTAAAATTCCAAAAGACATTTTTTCAGCCGAACTAATTTTTTTCCGGTCGAAAGTTTTTTTTTTTTGGTCAAAATATGTTTCGGTCGAACCTTTGAACACCAAATCGAACGGTACCATGACGATGCCCTCGATTTTCGTGTACAATTTTAGCAGGACATATTTTTTTCATCCGGTAATATCTTTTCGGCCAAAAGAATGTTTCAGCCGAAATATGTTTTCGGCCAAAAATATGTTTATATATTACCCGCACATCATCACTATTAGGGTTTTTCTGAGTTCTTGGAAATAGTGTGAGTGATAGTGTGAGTGACTGTTAGTGTGAGTGTGTTGGTGTGGTCATGAAGACACAATTGATAGTTTGAGTGTGAGTGTTAGTTATCTGTGTTCGATCGGGCGGTCAGAGCTATGGGTCTTGGAGTTGTGGGTCTTGGAGTCTTGGAGCTTGGAGTTGCAGGTCTTGGAGTTGTAGGTAATATTTTGTGAATTTAATTAAATGTAAATCTAGGTGTAAATTTAATTTCTCTAAATTTAATTAACATGGTATTTTGAGTGTGACTTGGCCATGGGGGGGCCATTCCTATGGCCAAGCTGTGGGCACACCCACGTCTTCGCCACAGGGCTGGCCCCCCGCGACCAAGTCACATCTTATATTAATGATCATTTTTGCAAATATTTAATGATATCAAACATAAATGAAATTTTTATACGTTTTTTAAGCTAAATCCAAATAAGAGTTTTATGTAATAAGTATCAAACGACGTTTATTTTTAAATCACCAACTTTGAAAAAATTTAGAGTGTTATATTTGTCATTAATAGTCTATATTCTTTACATTTTTTTCTCGTAAGAAGAATTTCTCGTATTATTCTGGCATTTTCCCCTTTTTTACAGTTTTATTTCCTTACAGGAGTAGGAAAAATTCTACATTCAGACTACAAGAAACAAAGGCAACATATATAATCTTTTAAGTTTTCATATAGGCTCCCTTATATAGGTAGCATATAGGCTCCCTTATATTTTTCATTGCAGCCTTTTCCACTATGATGTTGTTATTGTCTTCTTGAAATATGAGATCTTATTGAAACATAGATACAAGATCCTTTCAATTGTTGTTCCATTTAAAATATTGATATTGCAGACTTTGTTGGAATGCAAAATTTTATTATTCGATAGTTCAAATTTTCGAAGTCTTGCTTCATCCTGAATGGGGAATATTGAAGAACGGAAAATGACTTAGCCTCCAAAATACAAATTTAAAAATTTCCCATGAACTAAAGGTCAACATACCCATAAAAAAATTACAACAAAACAATATGATTTAATCATGTATCTACAACATTTATACAAACATAGAAAATCATAATTACAAAATCTCTGGCAACTATTTATGATTTTCAAATAAATTAGAATTTTAATTTAAAAAAAAAATGAATAGATCATTTTTCCACTCAATTTAATTGCTTGATAAATTTGAAAAATAACACTCAATTTGTTAATAAATATTTTTCAACTAATTAAATTTTATTTCCATATTTTATTAACAATTATTAATATCATAAGATAATATATATATATATATATATATATATATATCTATATATAACCACAATTTGGACTAGTAAAACAATCATAAAAATGGAGCATTTACAAAAACCATGATCTCCAGGAGAATGATGTAGAAATCCATCTTAGAAACTAGCGCATTAAAGATTTGAAACATTAATTAGCTTGCATGAAAAAACATGTCGCTTCATCATTAAATTGGGTGATTAAGGTTATTTAAGTATTTTACTGTGTTTAAATTTTTTACTGTGCTTTGGTTTTTATGTTTTCTTATTTATGTTTTTTTACTAGATTCATTCCCACTTCCCTTACTAGATGTCACTTGGATGGTGAGTAGGATGCCTTGGGTAAGTGGAACTTGGCCTTACTAGTTGTGTAGTGTCTTCCAACGTTCACCAAATGTCAATTCTAAATTAAATTCAAAGTTGTCCTGTGTTATATTTGTCATTAACACTTGAAGTTACATAACATTGATAGGTATGACGTGTGCTTGGTGATGATGCAATGAGGTTGCATAACAATGATTTATGAATTATTTACTTTTAGTTAGCTTTATTTTAATTTCAGAGAGATAAGTATGTAGAGACATTTGAAAAGACACAAGCAGTGAACATTTCATGTCAATGTCTCATTTACAGAACGATAAGAAATAACAAATTTAAATCCAAATGTCTAACTCCAATGCCATGAACTGAGATACCAAAATTACGATTCCCCCAAAAGTCAAGCTAGCTTCCATTTTCAAAAAAGACGAGCTTAAAAGTATGAAGACTAAAAAATAGAACAAAATTAACGACACCCAAGAAAACTGATAAGAACACAACAAAAATCTCATAGTAGAAATGCAATTTGAACTTGCAACTTCATTCAAGAAAGTAAAAAATGCAATTTTAACTTGCATCTTCATTCAAGAAAGTAAAAAATGCAATTTGAACTTGCATCTCCGTTTATAAAGTCAAACGTTTCAACAACTCTTGTGATTAGTGGCCTATACCTTAGACTCAAACTCTACACTCTTAACTATACTATAATATTCACATAGCTCATATGGGTAAGATATGAAGTTGATTCCATTTCTTTATCTCTCTCTTAATTAGAGTAAGCAAAACCCATCTGCATCGGATAAGAGTATACCCTTTGTAAGACCCTTGTTAATGATGCTACTAGTATAGTTATAGTGTTGCTTATAGTAATAGTTCTATTTACACTATTCAATACGAGTAAAGTATAAGGAATCCCATAATATATGATAGTTATAACATGTGGAATTGATATAGGAGAGTATTGGTCACTATGCTCATATAACTAGGATCGATAGTAATATAGTGTGACCATGACAATTCTTATATTACGTAAATATGATAGGTCTCTTCTTATGTTATCTTATGAGATTTAACTATCATATGCCTAATATGATTCCATTGTAATTCCCCGAATCATTCATATTACTTTGAGCTAAGATGGGCATCACTCCTAGTTATAGTGTACATACTAGTGAACATATCTTAATCATAGAATACCTGAATCATATAAGCATTACCATTAGTTAATACATATCCATATTGAATATATAGTCAATGGTATACATCTTATCATATGTTTTATTACTAATATAACATGACATATACCGTATATAAGCTGGGCATCACTCCTAGTTATAGTGTACATACTAGTGAACATACAATAATCATAGACTACCTGAATCATAGAAGCATTACCATTGGTTAATACAAATCCATTTTACATATATAGGAAATGGTATACATCTTATCATACATGTTATTACTAATATATGATGACATATATCGTATCTAAGATTTTAGTAATAGATGTGATTACAATACCATCTTTAAGCCGAGTTACAATTCCATGTATTCTCCCTATAAGTGTATGTTTCCCATTAATTACAGCATAGTGATTAGTGTATTAGCTAGTCTAATAAACTCAATATCATGGAAACAATATCATAGAAACAATAGGTATATCGTTTCCCTCATTACCCTATGCTATAACTCATACAACAATCTTTAACTGTAACTGGACAAATAGGGCAGAGGTTAGTAGTATCCCTATTCAATGGACTTACTTCCTTATAATGATCATTGTTCTATTACCAGGATGAGATTCATAGTATGGAATGTTATGGAATTAATGGGAAGAAATATTACTAGCTACTACACATTAGAGATTCAAACCAGTGTAATCAGTGGTTCATAATCAGATACATTACTCATATAAGGAAGTTGTACTCATAGTTAGTTTTGTACTAATTTCCATATTCAAGTAATGGAAATCAATGGTAATAAGATAAGATAATACACAATCAATGGTAATAATATAAGCTAATCCACAATCAGTCATGAAGGAGAAGAAGACATGTATGAGGACACACTAGAATAACCTGACTCATATTGTAATGCCCACACAATTCAACCACCGTCGGACTTTGGAACTTCATCCATCGGGATTCGGGATTTCGCCGGTCGGGAGTTCGCGAGCCCTGTTGCACCATGCACAGGACCTTCCAAGTCCCGAACCCCGATGGTCAACGGGTCAAACTTTTCTTGCGTCGAGGATTTCCCTATCGGGAAATCGGCGGTTGTATTGTCGCATACCTCATGCAACACAAAACCCCGAGTACCGAAACCCCGAGTACATGCCACCTGTCTCCCACTATGTCTTGGGGACCCACCTTGCCACGTCCTCTTCGGGATTT
>ML777037.1:742926-770459 GCA_009831015.1 Picea engelmannii | reverse complement strand
GATATCCTGGCCCCCGAGCCCAAAACCTCCAGCAACACGTGCCTCTCCTGATCAATAATATACAACCAGTAAGTCCTGTGTCTCTCTTTGAGCACACACGCCCCCCAGTCCAGCTCTCGGCTCACTGTCAAAAGGGGCAAAAGATCGTTTTTCCTGCGCCCATTCTCCTCTGAATGGCCCGCACATCCCCCTCATTCCCCGCCTTATTCCTCCCGACCGCCTCACGCACTTACTACTCACAACCACCCTCTGTCCCCCGTACTCCGTTTCCTTAACATTTTCCTTATCTTCTCGGGATTTCTGGGCTTCTTGCCCTGCATACGCCACCCTTGGCAGCCTACGCCATCCCTGTTCTTACATTATTTTATTTCTCTTTCCTTAATTTCTGTCACAGTTCATTAAATGAACTCTTTAGTTTGATTATTGCACAGTTAATCATGCTTATTTTCCTTTAACTTATTTTTCTTTGAAATCTTTAATCATTTATTCAATTAGGGCCGTTACACATATGATGGCAAGGGAATGTACCTTGGGGATCTCGACCTAAAGTACATTAATTCTTCCAACCAACAACAAGACTTGAATTCAATCACTGAGAAATATGCTTAGCTTTTGAAGGACTTGCTGGTTCATAATAAAATTCTTACCAACCCAACAACAAAAACAAAAGGTATGCCCTTTGTTCCTTCTACAGGAATTACGTCCTCTTCCTCTGCTCAACCTAAAAAACCTAAGGAAAAAGAAAAAGAGGTCGACAAAGAAACAAAAAACTTATTAAATATCTGGGAGAGTTTCTAGTTAACTCAGGTCACCTTACCTTCATGAAAGACACGTTCCTACCTAACCCCCCACATTCCTCATGAAGGTCATCTCTTGGAATATCAAAGGCCTTAATGGTAAAACCAGACACGGGATTCAGAGTCAAAAAATACTCCAGGAAACTCCCTTTATATTAATGATACAAGAAACTAAATGCCTCCAAGTCCTTCTTCAAACCCTTTCCTCTTGCATCTAGCAGGGACCCCAAGCTATGGCCTTATATGGACACGAAGTAGCAGGAGGCCTTTCCATTATCTAGAAACCTGCTAAAATAAATTTGTCCAACCTTTTTACCACCAAGTGCTTCCTCACAACTCCCTTCCAGCTTGTATGGTCCTATCAAACTTGCTCTCTCACTAATTTTTATGGCTCCAACTCTATCCGGGACAAGCTTCATTTTCTTGACTCCATTCAACACATGAAACCCCAACATCAATAATGAGCATTGGCTTATTGGTGGATACTTCAACATAATTGCCTCTCTGAATGAAAATAAAGGAGGCATAAGAAGGCTTGACCATGACTCCTAATCCTTTCTTGATACCATCCAATCCCTCAACCATCAATGACATTCACACCTAGAACAACTGTAGAAGAGGCAAAAACCAGGTGGCTTCAAGACTTGATCGCTTTCTAGCCTAAAAATCTATTTTTCCAGTTGACTTCCATCATTCAGCCTCCATCCTTCCCTACATGGGATTATACCACTATCCAATCATGCTAAATTTATACCTTCACGGAAACCCTCTCATCCCATCATTCCTCTTTGAAATTTTTTGTTTTAACCATCCAAATTTCCAGAAAAACATCAAATCTTAGTGGGAAGAATGAAACCTTTATTAATGAACACCTATGTACATATTTCACCAGAAAGTGAAGAATATCAAACAAAAACCAGAAATATGGAACAAAGAGGAATTTGGGAATATTTTCCAGGGAAAAAAAGAGATCGCCTCCCAGATGGAACACATCCAACAAGCCATCATACGTGAATAATCCCTAAATTCATCTATGTGGAGGGGAGGAAAATATTGGATTGAGTTATCCTTTCCACATGGTCATCCACTCTCTAAAAATTTCCAAAACCATCAGTATGCTCTTAAAATTGGATATTTCTAAATCTCTCGACAAGCTGAGTTGGAACGACATTCATCATACCCTTTTCACCTTTGGCTTCTCCTCTGCCTAGATAAAATTATAACTTTCCCTTACCTTCTATTCTTACTTTTCAATCTTGGTCAACTACTCCCCTTCTTCTACTTTCTTCCCCTCTAGTGGTGCCAAGTAGAGCGATCACCTCTCGACCTTTGTCTTCATCTTGATGGATGAACATCCTGGCAGAGCCATCAAAACGACTGTGGTAGAAAATACAATAAAGTCTTGTGTGTTGACAATGAGGAGCATCCCATCTCCCATCAAAAATTTGTTGATGAAACTATGATCATGGCTTAGTATACAACCAGAGAAGCCAAGGATATCCAACAGGTCCTTTCAGATTTCATGGATTCGTCAAGTACCACTATCAATATCTCAAATATCAGTTTTTTTTCTTTCACACTACCTCTATTGTACAGGCTCACATCTACAGGATCCTTGTATTACAAAGGAACTCTCTTCCATCAAAATATATCATTTCCTTCTAATTGAAAACAAATGATTAAATTCATCATGGGAGGACCTTCTCTCCTAAATGAACAAGAAATTGTTTAATTGGTCCTTCAAAATGCTCAATGCATTGTGACAACTAGTCCTTCTAAATTATATCCTTCAATACATACCTCTTTGCTTGTTTTCATCTATGGTTTCTACCAAAGCGATCCTTAAAGTTGTCTAAAACCTCCAAAGATCCTTTTTGTGGGGTGGAACATGCAATGAAAAGAAATGGGATTTAGTCACTTGGACAAGCTTAATATCCCTAACCTCAAACGAGGACTCATTCTCAAAGATCCATATGTCCCCAACTCATTCTGTGGATCTAAAACATGGTGGCATTGACTGACATCAAATAATACTCTATGGGCCCTCCTTTGGTGCAAGAAGTACTACCCTCTCACAGAGCCTCAGGACCCAATCATACTTTCGGGAAATATTTCAAGCTCCTTAATATGGAACAATGTCTGGAAAAAGAAATATATTATCCACACTCATTGTTTTTGGGATGAAACATGGCAGCAAATTCCTCCTTTCCACCACAATATGGAAATTCTTTCGAATGAACGTGAGTAGAATTTTCAACTTCTTCTTCTATCTAGCCCCGACCATGGATTATGTTGCATCTCAGCTAGAAAATGTTTGATTGGATGCAAACCCAAGTAATTTTACATTTTATCATAACTTAATGATGTCATCGATTTAAAATTTAATTAGATGGCATATTTCTTCCATCCAACCAAACATGGTGTAAAGTTAATTGTTGATTTTCATGGATTGTGCTCCATACCCATTGGATGCATGAAATATGATTTCCCATATAGAAAATCGCTACTCTATTACCATAACTTTACCCATGTACTCTTAATATATTATGTGTTTCCATCATAGTAAGTTCTTATCATGTTGTGACTTTGCCTTGCCACTTGTACTTTTGGAGCATTTCATTAACTTTATGTCCTAATATGTGCTTGTCTAAATATTGTTTCCATTTTTGGTGGATTTACCAAGGTTATTTGTGCTAATAGTAAGAAACCAAAATATATTTGAAATGAGAAATAGTAGTGGAGTTATGCAACACCCTATTATAATTGTGTCTAACATAAAGAACATTTCTATTAATTTTGTCTTATTTTTTTTTTTTCATAATTTTTGTTGGTCATTATTGGAGATATTAACTCATACTTGTCTTGTGATTAACTTTTCATGAATTTTCAAATGATATATATTGAGGAAAGATGTCGAGACACGAGTCCCCAAAAGTTCCTCACAAACACTCTAGGATATCCCAAGAAGGAAGAAGAGGAATCCCTTCTTCGACTGAGACTCCGAGTGACCAATGACAATCTCATCAGAGGAGATTATCAAATGAGTCCGTGAATAGATCAACTCAAGAATGTGCTCAAGCAATTGCTATGGATGCAACAATATTAGATAGATTGTGCATTTATACTTCTACACCTGATAATTTAGGGAATACATCAAGACAAGAAAATATTTTTGGTAACTTTATTTGATTTTGTGTATTTTTTTTTGTATTTTTGTGTATTTAAATTTATGTCAAGTTAAATGTTTTAATTACTTTCAAATGTGTGTGTAGACAATGATTTTAGAGCGAGAGAAAACAATGAAAGAGACAGTGGGTGTCATGATGATTCTAATGTTGGTGAAGAGGGTGAAGGTGGATTTAGAAGGTGAGGTTATCAATGAACAAAAGATTACATGCCTACGTTTACCCATCCTTTGGATGTTGGTGATGAGCTTCCCTGGGAAGGGATTACTGAAGAAATGACCCTTGAGAAATGCTCAAGTGTTAAAATTAGGTTGGAAAATTATTTGAGGATCTTGGATCTCCCTTAGGAGAGTAAACAAAGCTTGGAGATTGTTTTCCATTCATTACAAAACTTTATGGATGCATATTAAAATATGGGGCCAACCACTGGCAGTTTTATCGATTTGATGAGGCGAAGAAAGTCATAGGTGATGGGTCTTGATAAATGGGACGCAGTAAAAAATAAAGTTTCAAAATAAACCTGAATTTCGATGTTCAATTTCAAAGATGAGCCAAAGCGAAAGATGTTGAAGGTACAATATTTTAAGCACCTCGACATAGGACAACTGTATGACAAATTTTTATGGAACAATGAGGTTCCACATTATTTTTCTAGATACTTTTATGCAGAGTTTTTCATGGACATGCACCCTGATTATATTAGATTACCATCTGATTATTATGGAGTTGGTAAATGACGAACATATGATCGAAAATGGGTATATCGAAATGCGGCATTGCCGAGGCCTCCATGACCTTTAGTATCTCGCACAACAGGGGCATTTTCTTTACATTCAGAGTTGTGAGTTTCATCATAGGTTGAAAAAGAGGCTAGTAATGCAATCCGAGAAATTTTGGAATCGATCTTTTATGGTATTGATGTTGGTTTGAACCGTCAATGAGCGGAAGCCAATTCTCGGTCCATTATTGTTTATAAAACATATGTGGAGTTAGATGCGATGTTAGTATAAGATCTTAAGGAGTATGAAAAATTTTGCAGTGATGGTTGGAAGGAGTTCATTCAGAATGATGAACTGAACAATAGATTGGCATGTGTTCTAGTTAGTAAATTTTTGATGTATTTTAGGACAGTTTACTTCTAATTCTAGCTCTATATACATATCATTGTATCTATAGAAATAATTGAATTATTATTTTCATTAATTCTAGTTTGAAGATATGTTAAATGAATCTCCAATAAATATGGGACTTGATTCTACAAGTTTAAACTTAGATGGGTTGAATCGTGGATGTATTTTCTAATATCCATAGATGAGCACTTTAGTTATCCAATTTCCAATCTTTTGAATAACATCAACAACATTTATAATTTTTATATAAATGTGAACATATTGAATCCTAGATCTAGTTCTTAGTTGTGTTGTTCACAGATCCCTATTACATATCCTACTACTTGGGAAAGCTTGTCTCAATTCTCATTGGGAGAGTTTGAAGAGGGTGAGAGTTCACAGGTATCATTACATGTTGAAAACAAATTTAGTTATATATCAAAATTGAAAATTTCCATTTAAATTATTAATTTAAAAGAAGAATGTCTTAAACAACATTTAGTTTATTGAATCATAGGTTGGCACATCATAGGAATTACATGTTTCAAAATTTAAAACTACAATTTAATATGTTAAAATCATTTAAATTTAATTTTCAAATTTTCAAATTTGAAATGTGTTATATAGGGTAATGTGGAGAAGAGAGTACCTGAAAGTATGCTTGAACAAAATATGGATAAGAGAGTGCAAGATATTGGGATTGAGGAGGAAGCAGAGGAAACATCCATACCTGGAAAGGATGCATCCATTCATGATGATCCATAAATGTATGTTCATTGCACATTAGTGAGTTTTAATTTGATTTTATGTTGAGGTTTTATACAAAAGTGTTCAAGCTTATTTTTGTTGAATAAGCTTATATTTTTTTATTTTTATCAAATTTTTATTTTCTCAAATTTATAGTTTATCCTTTCCTATTCAACGCTTTGATCAATTATTTTGAAATATATAGAACCCATATATAAGCTTACTGTTGTCTTAAATAGTACATTCAAAATTATTTACATTTAGATCATGATGAAGACCTAATTTTAAATTTGAACATATGATTATTTGAGAACAGACTCTATCCCACATCAGAAAAGGGGAAGCTTTTAAATTTTCTTCGATTGCATTCCTTGTCTTCTTGCGCAAGAATGGCATAGAATAGAAATTTATCTTTTCTAGATATAGCAAAGTGAATTCTTTCTTGCCAAGGTATTGTCAAACTCTTAGCTAAATTGGTTACTAACCACAAAAACCAACACTCAAGTAGATTTACAAATAAACTATGTATATGTATATCTGAGTTAGCTTACATATATGTATATATGAGCTAGCTCACACATATTGTATATCTGATCTTGAGTAAATAAGATCAAATAACATCACCTCATATGAGAATTTCACTTGAAGGATTTGGGACTTTATCCACAAGGAGATAAGTATTTCATTGGAAGATGGAGATTTGTGAACTTTCCGACACACAAATTTCTTAGCATGCACACAATTTTTCTCTTTAAAGTTTTTTAGGATTTTAGATAAGATTTTACAAATTGTTTAAATCATGTATACTTAATGTGGAGAATAACTATTTTGGAAGTTTTGGAACTTTGTGGTGAAAGTTTGGTTTTAAAAATGTGTCAAAAAAGTGTAATAAAAAGAGAGAAAATCTTAAATATGTTAAACTCTGGTTAGGTATGTTATTATTTCTTATTGTTTATTTAATATTTAGTTAAAGTATATATTCTAATATGTGTTATTTGTTTTTTTATTATTGTCTTCTATTATTACAAATGTCTAAATTATATTTGGTGGAAAATATGTTTACATTATATTTGGTGGAAATGAGAATGTTGGAGGATGAGGATTAACTCTTTGGTATGTATGTCAATTTGTATTTAACCACAACTTGTTTTATTTATCTAAAATTGTACATGTGTACATTTTATTTTAAATTTGTACATATATTTTATTGTAAATTTTTAAATTTTGAATTATGTTCTATTTTGCATGCTTGAATTGTAAATTTTTAATTTTTAAATTATGTTTTCTTATGCGTATATGAAGTGATCTATCTTAAAGAGATGACTTATCTTATAGTCCAGAATTTTGGATTTAAATGTCTTAGTTTTTGTTATCATCATAAAATGGATTTGGAACCTATGTATTTGGTTGTGTAATTATTCAAACTTTGATTATATATATATAGTTTATATTTTTGGAATTCAAAATATCAATTTATTGTTTCATATTTGAGTTATCTTATATTTTTTATATGATATTGTTAATTTATCAAAATATCAATTTATTGTCTCAAATTTGATTTCTCAAAATATCAATTTATTGTCTCATATTTGATTTATCAAAAGGTTAATTTATGTTTTATGATGAAATTAAAAATGTTTTATTTCATTTTATTTATAAATATTATTGTATAAACATCATTGTACTATGTGAAATAGAGTTGATTCTATGTGGAGCTAATTGTGTAGTGATAGGAGATCTGGGTAGTTATCAAATTATAGTTTCTAACTTATAATTTAAATTTTGTTTGATTTGGAAATATAATTGAAAATAGTCAAAACAAGTCATCAAATTTTATAGGTTCTTATGAAATTTCACAATGAAATATTCAACAAAATGTGAAATAAAAATTATAGTTTCTGACTTGTAATTCAAATTTTGTTTGATTTGGAAATATGGTTGAAAATAGTTAAAACAAGTCATCAAATTTTATAGTTTCTTATGAAATTTCACAATAAAATATTCAAGAAAATGTGAAATAAAAATTATAGTTTCTCACTTATAATTTAAATTTTGTTTGATTTGGAAATATGGTTGAAAATAATCAAAACAAGTCATCAAATTTTGTAATTCATCAAATTCTCTAGTTTCTTATGAAATTTCACAATGAAATATTCAAGAAAACGTGAAATAAAAATTATGGTTTCTCACTTATAATTTAAATTTTGTTTGATTTGGAAATATGGTTGAAATTAGTCAAAACAAGTCATCAAAATTTATAGTTTCTTATGAAATTTCACAATGAAATGAGAGTCCAACACTAAATTGATTATGTTAGTCTTTGGTTACTTCTCGAGCTTTCAATATATTTATTCAAGAAAATGTGAAATAAAAACGTACTTTGTAATAAAAATTGAAATAAAAACATGATTTAGAATGTAAAATTAAAATATACTTCAATATAAGTAAGCGATTTTCATTAAAATTTATATTGATATAAATTTTTATGTATCAAAAAGGTTGATCTAAAAATTATCAATCCTCTACACATTGGAAGTATTAGAACTTATTTTAATATGTAAAATTAAAATATACTTTAATATAAGAAAACAATTTTCATTAAAATTTATATTGATATAAATTGTTTTTGTAAGGGTAGAAAATGGTTGATGGAAATTATCAATCCTCTCCACATTGGAAGTATTCACTAATGCCATTAATATGACCCCTACCATTAATTCAATTAAATTATGAAAATCTAAATGCGACAAACCATGCTTTAGTAGATGACCTCTTATTTTTTATTTTTTGTTATTAGGCCAAAAAATCAAATTCGTTTTCAACTTATTTTTTTTTCAATCAAATTCAATGAAAACTATGTTTAATGTGTATAATATAAGTAACTTGTTACCTGTTAATCATACACATTTTTGTTTCAATTTGCTTCAAGATATTGAAATCTGAATGCATAAATTTAACAATTTAATATAATATCAACACTTTTGGAATCAAAATTCACAATTTCATAATTAAAATTGATACTTTTTAAGATGACTTTAAAGTTTTTAATTAGGATGATAATCATACATGTATTACCTTGAATTTTTTAATTAGGATGTTAATCATACACTTTAAGATGTCTTCAAAGTTTTTCTAAGCCATCAATAGTCCCTTATAATGACATGGAAATGGGTCCTAGTTTTGATATGAAGTTATCATCTTCATATGAAAAGGCATTGAACAATCAAATTGCAAATAATGAACGCAGGTATCCTATATGTAGTAAATTGGTTACATGCATTAAAGGATTTGTGTATAGGATTTGGATAATTTGTAAGATTAAAGTATAATCATCCAAAGTATAGGTCAATTTAGGTTCTCTAGATACAATCTATAGGTTCTTCCATGAAATTGTAAATAAGTCTTGGTAAACTTTATAATTCATCAAAAATACAACTTTTCTTAATTGAATGGACCATGAAAGTAAACTAAAATGGAAATGATTCTAGAATCCTAGATATTCATAAATACATGTACTTTCAATGCAAAATATAAAATTATGGAATGTACACATACCACTTGTTTAAATAAATCGTAATGGTATTCCATCTTAAATTATTTGTTCATGATCAACTTTGAACATTTTCCATTTTCTAACCTTTTTTTTTTATTGAACTTCTATTAACTTTATGCGCACTTCACAAATGGAATGACTATATTGACAACTTATAACATTTGACTGGTAGTATTGAAAGTGAACATGAGTATCGGTTTGATGGGTTTCTTGAAAAAAATACCCTTTCAATATAATGGATCCTCTTTCATATATAAAACTGTTATCATCAAAATCTTCTAATAATCTCATCTTTTTTTATGTGCATCACATCAAATAATATTTCACATTTTCAGTGTTGTCTACAGTTGAAATCACGATAAAGAAATATCTTGCAAATAATTGGATATATTGGACAACAAATAATTCATGTTAGATTATCACACAAGTACATCTACAAATTATTTGAAAAAATTAAACATAAAAATTACCTTCTCTAACAAGATCATAAACTCTATCTCCATCAACTGACACTATAGTTTAATTTGATTTCATCTCCTCTGAGCTTGCAAGTGACATTTTCCCTTTTATATTAACTTCGGTATGTCTCCAAGACTTAACATATTCCACATTTTCGTTTTTGCAAACTCTCTAGATTTTGTTTTCTCTATGCAAACTGAACAAAAACAAGACTCATTTCTTCTATCAAATGAAAACACATTTTGATAGCATTTTGTTTTAACTAAATGCATTTTTTGTGTCCCATGTATTGTACCGACTTCATATGGAATTGATCTATTTACATATTAGATTCCAACATACCAAAAAAACCTACACAAGGCAAACAAATTGTTAACTTTAAATCTCTCAAGAAAATGATTGAAGATTGAATATAAATTTGAACACATAAATAAAAATGTCTTGTGTACATGTGTAACATGTATATATAGAAACACTTGCACACATCCTTTGACAGATTATTTTCATGGCTTACCGCCATTTTTCACCATTCAACAAATTGATTAGCGGATTCAAATCGTTTGACATGAGGGTTCATCTAATACCTTCAAAGTGATCGTTTTACACATGCCCATGCACTGTCGTGCTCTCATTTTCCACGACCAGTCTAAAAAAAATTCCAACAATGTGTAATGTTTGAATTTTTTTAAGATGACACAACCAATAAAATGATCGTGAAGATTTGAATTGACCCACAAACCCATCTAACCATATCCAATGTCGATCGAATCTGATTCCACGTTCTTTCAATGAATCATAAAATTTATCAAAACAATGTTCTACATAATGTGTGTCGTGTGCTCGATCATCACTTATATAAAAGTGATATTCTTTAATAACATGTCGATTGTCGTTGGTGATTTATATGTTATCAAGAATCCATTGAGCATGTCTATATAGAATATGGACAAATATAGTGACTTGATCAGAATGATAATATTCACTCTGTATTTCTTTTTGTGCAGTGAATGTGTAATTCTCTGCAAAATCAACTACAAACAAAATTGTCCCTATTGGAAAGACTTCACGGGATTGTTTGAATTGTAGGTATTTCCATCGAGATTTATGTGAATGCTTGGTGTACTTATAAATTTCTTCCTCAAACTTCTTCAAAAAATCTATTACATGGATTTTATCTACATTCAAATCAATCCTTTTGGAAATAACATTTGAAGAATGTGGAGTCGTGTTGTTGATATATTCATATCTCTTCCAATTCACTCTTATATTATAAAATGATTGATCATTCATATCAATGGGATACTTTGAGTGAAACAAACTTAGATTTCCACAACGATCACATTTATTTCCACGAACAAATTCTTTTTGGTAAAATAATTCATCATCTTCTCTTTCACATAGAATTTCAGATATAAAAGCACGTAATGTGGAAGGAGAAGGTGAACTTGGCCATAACGTTTTACCAAAATCAAGAAATGTTTCGTAATGCAATTCAAACTCCACATGATAATGACAACAACAAGTTTCACGAACAATGATGGGTTTAACAAACCATGGTTTTTGTTGCACAAATGTATTGATGGAAATTTGAACTTGTTTGTGCTCTTCTTTGAAATTATTGAACAATTCTATTTGTGCCATTGGCAATATATGTTTTGGATGTTCTTTATATTGTTTTCGTTATATTCTTTATCACAACACATCTCTTGTATGTGGTGAAATATGATATTCTGTCAACCAACAACTATGGGCCAATTCTTTAACATTTACTGCAATTCTATATTTGTAGGGTTGTCTAGAAATCACTGTCCAACAAGCCAGTTCATCATTTGCATCTATTTGCAATAGAAATTTTCTATGTTTGTACAATGTTTTTCTTGACGTTCCCATCATTTTTTTCATGTGTCGTGTCAAACAATCTTTTATATTTCTAGATGAAACAACAGTTGTTTGTATCACTCTACGTGTAACACTTCCATCTTCTTTTCGAGATTTTCCAAAAGATTTTAATTCACTAGTTATATTGTCAAAGACATTTTGTTTCACCTTTGTATCTTTTGTTGACTTTTGAATATACAATAATGATGTAGCTTCTTTTAACTTTCTTGACTTTATTAGATAGAGTAAAAGTTGAGCTTGTACTGTTACTGATTCATCTTTGAAAAAAATATTATACATATTCTTAGTTCGATATCTTATATAACGCTTAGCTTATTTATTTCTAAATTTGTCAGTATCAACATTTTTTAATATTTCATCATCAATGTTGATAGATTATCCTTCATATTTCAATTTAAAGTTTATATTAAAAAAAAAAATCCGAACATAAATTCACTAAACTATATACAAGTGTTTATCTTGTATTATCTAAATTTATCTACATACATATAGGTGATTCGTCTTCTTCTTCAATTTCGGTTTCAACGTCTTCTTCTTCAATTTCGGTTTCAATGTCTTCATCGACGTTATGAGAAAAATATATTTATGTTTTTTGAAAAACATCAAATCATAATTACAATCAATTATATTAAACAATATTTTAAATTTGAATTCTATACTTTTAATATAGACAAGATATGCATGCATACCTAGTTGGACTTCTTCTTGTTGAAAATCTCTATTTACATTATCATCATTTCTTTCTTCAATATTTGCAATGTCTCATTTATTTCTCCAATAATGATCTTTCCTTTAATCGTTATGGTGAGTTTCATCTCGAGTACGATCAAATTTTCTCTTGTGCAAAATTTTGTTTCCCACAAGTATAGTTATTTGCAAAAGTTATGTTCAAGAAAAACTTCACCTTGAAAAAATGCTCAACATTTTTCTTTCAATATATAAATTCTTATTCCAATAAAAACTTGAACAAACATCAATTACCTTATTCAAAAAAAATGAAAAAGATGATTGAAAACTTTGTTTAGGTGCTCTAGAAAACCATCAAACAAGTGATCAATTGTGTTAAATGAGTTCGACCGAAAACGTATTTATACGGTTTGGCGTGAAATGAAATGATACGATGTGTCTTTTCATTTTTTCCGTCCGACGGAATTTGCTCAACCATCTTTCAGTCGAAAAAAGGCTTTTTCAGCCAAAAGATTCTGTAACATCCCACTCTTGATCGCACTGAGTGGAATTATTCTTTGAGGAAACTTGCATGCAAGTGATACGGGTCATTATACTATTGGCTATTTTGATTATTATTATGAGATATTGTGGATTTGATGATATGTTATTTTTGATGTATTTACATCGACGAGTGCTATTGACTGTGTTCTCCTAAGTGTGCACGACTCTGGATGTTAGAGGATGTTGAAGAATCGATGAAACTCCTTGGACTCCAGATCGAGTCAGAGAGTGGACTGTTAGGGCTTGAATGTTGTTGATGTGACATATGTACATATGATTACATATTATGATGTTGATTGTTATCATTGACATGTTTCCTTACTGGATGCAGGCTGATGATAGCTTGTCGACCAAACTCACACTTGGAGTAAAGGGGTCACACACGACAAACAAAGACATTGAGGGAGAGGTGTGGCACCAGCCCTGCCACAACCTAATAACACTCCCTCCGTGGCTCGAACTGTATGTTAATGATTACCTAGTTCGAGAATACCCATGATGCCATGAGGGCTATGATAGTCGCTCACGATGATTCTAAAGGGTGTGCAATAAGGCATGGTCCTTATTCCTTATAGGCTCTTAATATCCCACAATATCACTTGACGGAGTATTGACTCCAGGGGTTTAACGTCTACCAAATCCAGTCAAGAGGCAATTGACATCCTTGGAGCAGGTAGTGAGTCTTGAAGGGCACGTCGTGAAAATAAAACATGAATGCAAGCAAGTGACACCCTTAGAGCATGTAGTGCGTCTTAAAGGGCACGCCATGGTTTTAACTCGGGTAAGTTAATAAATCTAGTACCTAGAAAACTATGCCTCCTTACGACCTGGTCGACCTTAAAATAGATGATGGTATGAGTAAATTTTAATAACTAGTTGTTCCCTTAAAAAATGTCTCCCAACCTAAGGAAATTAAAACCTAGGTCTAAGTAAAACCTTTGAACAAAAGAAAAGAAAACTAATTAGACATATAACAAGAAGGGGGTAAATAAAATTCAAGTTTTATTAATTAAAGTAAAAATTTTAATCAAGGTTTATTTATTAAAAGGGGGTAAATGGTTGTTTGTCTAAACTTGCTAATTCTGAACTTAGTTAAAAAAGGGGGAAACTTAAATAAAAAGGGAAACTTAAATAAAAGGGGAAACTTAAAGAAAAAGGGGAATGTCTAACTTAGTAAGGAATCTAGCCTTGAAACTTTCTATTTATGAACTAATCTAGGATTTAAGTAAAGTGTAATTCATTTGAGAATTTTAAGAGAATAATGGGACACTGAGGAGCATTTTTAGAAACACTTTCAGGTGCGTGAGAGAAATAGGAAAATTTAATTAACTAATAAATTGATTTTATAGTGCAACTAGGGGATCTAGCGACATGTGTACAGGGGATGTTTTTCCTAATTAAATAAATAGAAAAGGAATATAATGAGGGTTTGGGAAACTAATCACTTGAAAAATGTATAAAAATGATCGCGGAGGAAGAGTATGGATCATGTCTGCTTTACGTAAGGTTACGCTGCAAGAATTCTATCTTGACTGAATTTCTCTTGTGGGAGTTGGGATACCCAACTCAAATAACGAGTGGTAGCTCGACCTTGCGAGGTGAGATGGGAGATAGAATTCTCTAGTATTGTGTGCATGGCCCCTTTGTGGATCAGGGGGCTTAGGGGGAAGAAGAGTACCCCTAGTATTGGATGGGAGGTACCAGTGAGGTCTTATTGGTCGGCAAGTGTAATGTCCCCAAGGCTGAGCCCTGTTGTAAATCATGTCTATGAAGTATAAAGCTTGCATTATGAGTTGTAATTATGTTTTATAGGCTGGTGAGCCAAGTTTATATAAGCTGGTGGGATTATGTGTTATTAGGTTGGAGAGCCTAGGTGTTAAGGCCGGGATCTTGCTTTTGTATATGTAAACATACAGAACATTAATAAAAAAATATAAACACCGCTGCGTGTAGACCAACCACAATGAATGAGTGATGGGGGACTAAGCTTCCACAGAGTGGGTAAGGGATTGGGGGCTGGAAGGTTGGAAAGAGAGGCTAAGTGTTGAGCCTGGGGGCTAAGACTAGGGGCTTATGTCCTTGGAAATAATATTTTAATATTATTCCAAAAGCCATGTGAAATGTGATATTTTATCCTAAGTTCTTTGGAAGGACGAGTGAATTCCAAATGGGAAGGAACGAGCTTCATGGGTGACAAGTGTCAACCCAAGCACATGCAGTTAAAACTGTTGAGTTGAGCCATGATGGGGGTTCGTTCTCCATTCTTCCATTCATTGTCTAAACTGTGTGACCTCTGCGTCTGAGCTTGGCATATTACACACAACATTGAAAACCAAAACCATGAGACCTTTGTGATTGTCCGGTGTATTCCCGTCTGGTCTCTGCATTTGGCCTCCATTCTCTACCTCTACATAACTTCCTATCATACATCCTGTAACTGGTAAACCATGAGTCGATTTGTGTCTTCCATAGAACTTGACACCTGGATAATCACCTGAGCATGTTTTGTTTTAGTGATTGGTCATTTCCATTCGCGGGACTATGCCCATTTTCTGTTGTGATCGTCATCCTGGTGTCAACTAAGTGCTTGATGTTGTTGCGGTTTCCCTCACCCGGTTGGAATTGAGTTGAAGGGTGTGCTGAAGAAGCGGGTTGTCAGGCCCGTGGTAGAAGAAGCAAGTTGTCAGGCCTGTGAGAAACTCTCTCTAGGTGAGAGAGTCTGTTGGGAAGTGGTTTTCTCCCAGAGAGAGTCTAGCACTAGTTTCAGAGCTCTGAGAATTCCTGATCCGACATATTTCCTAGCTCCAGAGAGGGAGGTGAAGCACCGATGGACTGTTCTTATGAAAGTGTATACTCCAGGGCGGAACAAGCATGTGGGGAATGAGATTCTATTAGTAGTGGGCGTAAGAAGGCATATTGGGAAGAATCCTTTCGATTATCCTGTGTAGTTTTTCTTGTAACCTCAGCCTAGACTAGGATTCCTTGCCTTGGGTGGAGTTTAGTCCCAGCTCGGGGGTGACCCACTGCTAAGAGTGATAAGCAGCGTGGTCTAAGGCTAGGAGGTTCATGGAAGGCCTACACATGGTTGGTGGAATTACGCCAGTAATAAAAGATAAGTGTTAATTTTGTACTTAATTTATAAGTATATGCATGTTTGTGATGCTTATTTGTATCATGTATTCTGTTGTGCATATTAATTATTGTTAATGCCAGGGATTATTTATGTTAGCAGTAATCTGATGCTTACTCTGAGTTAAATGTGTTCAATATGACTTAAATGCATGTTATTAATTAAGTATGAGAATGATGTTGTTTCGCACAATAGCATTTTCCCAGCCAATGGGATGACGACTAGGGAGTTTTACAGTTTGGTATTAGAGCCTAGTTTCAACGCTGAGCCTGGATGGGTCGGATAAGCGGTCTTTGGATCGAGGTTTTGAGAAGAAATTGTGTCTAGAGGACTAATTTCAGACCTTAGAATGTTTCTGAGTGTCAATGGATTACTTGACCATGTTACAAAGCTCAGGAGGGATAACACCTTTGAAGTGTTCAAAGGGAGACGAAGATCAAAACCGTCGCATAGAAATTAAGTTCAGGAGGGAGAACACTCAGTCGTGGGGAAGAAGTCATTGAGGAGTGAATCGGGCGGTAAGAATTCTTCTTGGAGAGCTCGCGAAAATGAGAGGACCGTAGGATCCAGTGGAACTGTAAGGTGGTTAGGAGTTGGATGAAATCACCACCCTAATATCAAGAATCAACATGAACCGTTGATCGTGGTAAATATGAGCCATTGATCTCGTTTCAACCCACGTCGTTGGATCATTTCATGAATTCAAGGTTCATGAGTTTGGAAGGTAGACCAAATTCTTGGTTTCACAAAGTTCCAAGTTGCGAGGAGCAGCGAAGGAGATCCAGACCATTGGATCTAAGCCATGGAAGAACCATTGGATCAGAACCTTTGCGGGGTATCACGTATCGGGGGTTTGTGGGTTGAAAGAATTTCTTTTCGATGACGAAGTCGTGAAGTGTCGAGCATCGAGGGCTCGTACGAACATGTAGCACATCCGTTAGGTGGGGGGTGCATGGTTGATAGGTGGACCTTCTTAAGGACACCATGTGTCACTACCTTGGTGGGCGATAGCTGTGTTGTGGGCCCGGAGGGTAAGGAAATCGAATTTTCAGAAGTCGACGGTTGGAGAGGGAAGTGAGTATGAGAGCCTTGAGGACTGAAACCCTGAAACCCAAAGTCCCGAAGTCCCAAAATCTTCGAAGATGGAAGAACCGTAGAGGATTTTAACCGTGGATGTTGGGTAAACATGGACCATCGATCCACCCGATTTATGCGAATTTGGTAAATCGAAACTTCGGGAGATAGATGTGTGTGCCTTAAAATCTTCGAAGGTCGAAAGCCTGAGTAGCAGCTAGTAGTCTATCATTTGGTCATGACCTTTGGTTACGAGGGTGGGGAGAAAGAGGGGGCTATCACCTAAAAATTACAGAGCCGAGCAAAACTTGGAAAAGTTGTGAAGTCGAAGTGTTTTCTTATTCGCGTTGGTTTATGAATGTTGTAGTTTTATTAAGGGTTTAAGGCCTGAAAAACTTCGGTTAATTGCATGTTGTGTGTGAAGAGTTCAATGAGTGTCAGGACATATGTGAATCGATGCCGAGTATAGAAATGGAAGAGATGTTGATTGCCTTCAATTCAGAGAACGAAAGAGAAGGAAGGGATGTCAACTTGGGAGTTGAAGGATCAAACTCCAATGGGAACATAAGAGAATTGGATAAGGAAGGGCATGTGATGAAAATCATTGAAAGATTGTAGAAATATGCTGAGGGTCGCCGAGCCGATAGTCGAAAGCTCATGAGGGTCAGGAATTAGCAGGGTGAATTCAACTTAAGGATGTTGAAGAGCCTGGACAGAATAAAAAAGAAATTGGAAAAGGAGAGTGACATAAGAAAAACAGGGAGTCGTAGGACCCCTGAGAGAAAAAGAAGATCGAGGAGTGTCAGCAGACATCATCGTCGCTCCCCAAATCATTCCAATAGGGAAGCACGTAGTAGTTCAAGCCCATCTCCTACCAGAAAGCATAGGAGATCTGGGATGGATGAATTTAAAGGGGGAATGAACAAGATCAAGCCTCCAACATTCGATGGATAACCTAAGAAGGAGGAAGATGCCAAAACATGGTTTCTTGGCATGAGGAAATATTTCCAATTGGAGAATTATTCCTCTCATGCAGAAGGAAGAATTGTGATGTATCAACTAAAAGGAAAAACATCCATGTGGTGGGATAAGCTTGTGCAGGTGCAACACATTAGAGAGAAGGATATCACATGGAAGGAATTCAAGAGGTATTTCGAGAGGAAATACCTGACTAAAATATACTATGACAGAAAGATGAAGGAGTTCTTCGAACTCAAGCTGGGCAGCATGACCATTGATGAATATGAATGAATGTTTTTGGAATTACTGAAGTATGTTCCATCCATCAAAGATGAGGCTGTCAAGATTCAGAGGTATCTAAGTGGACTGCCACCTCCCATTGGTGACAAGATTCAGTATGATGATCCTAGGACTATGGAAGAAACAATAAGAAGAGAAAAATGCTTATATGAGCAGCAAAGAGAAAATCCTACCTTTTGGAAGGCTTGGGAGGACCAAAAGAAGTTTAAGAAAGAACAAAGGTAGAAGGGAAACAAACCTCCCTTTTTCAGAAATAATCCTCAAGGACATCCATCATTTAGAGAGCCGAGAATGGCTGAAGTGGGAGAACAAAGGATGAGATAGATACCTATTCAGTGTTGGGGCTATAAAGAGAACCACAAGTACAGAGATTGTCCCCATAAAAATGGCAAAGCAAGAGCTGTCCATAATGTTCAACAAGCTGAAAAAGTGGAGGACATGGGAAGTAGAATGCTAAGGATCTATGCGGCCCTGGACAACAAGCAAAATGAATTTCAGTCACACATGATTGAAGTGGAAGGTATGATTAACAACCAACCATTTATTATTTTAATTGATTCAGTGGCTATCCATAGTTATGTAGATCCTAGGGTGGTGGAAAGTTTGCATTTATCAAGAAGCAAACATGAAAAGTCTTGGTTACTGCAGTTGGCTACAGAAACCAAGAGGAAAGTCACTGATTTGGTTAAGTCCTGTTTGGTGGACATGAAGGGATTGAGCATGAAGGCTGAATTGAATATTCTGTTGTTAGGCTCTTATGACTATTTAATTGGGATGGACTAGTTGGACCAGCACCATGCCCTCCTGGACTATCGTAACAAGGAATTTACATGTTTGGATGAGGAGGGGAATCGGAAAACAGTCCAAGGAATTCCCAAAGTTGTGGTTGTTAGAGAAATCTCAGCAATGCAGCTGAAGAAGTGCTATAGAAAAGGTTGTCAATTATTTGTAGCCCATGTGGGGGAAATGCCTAAGGATAAGGTGTCAAGTATTGAGGATCATGAGGTATTCATTTAAATTTCTGTGGTGAGAATTAAGTTCAGAAATAGTCGGAAAATCCACAGTGTTGATGACATCTTGTCGTCGACGTTTCGGATCCATAGCAGGATCCATCATCAGGACAAAAAAGTCTGATGTACTTAAAGATCATGAGGTACTTAAAGAGTTTGAAGATGTATTCCAGGAAGTACCTGGACTACCTCCGAAGAGAGATATCGATTTCTCTATAAATTTGATGCCTGGAGTAGCTCCAGTGTCGAAAGTTCCTTATAGAATGAGTACGCCAGAGCTTAAAGAGTTGCAATTGGAGCTTGAAGAGATTCTAAAGAAGGGATACATTCGCCCAAGCGTGTCACCTTGGGGTTCCCTGGTCCTGTTCATGAAGAAGAAGGATGGGACATTGAGGCTATGCATTGATTTCAGATAGTTGAACAAAGTAATTGTCAAGAACAAGTATCCTCTGCTGAGGATCGACAATCTTTTCGATCAGTTGAAAGGTGCGGAAATATTTTCGAAGATAGATCTCAGATTGGGATATAACCAGGTAAGAATAAAGGATGAAGACATCAGCAAGACTACCTTTAGAACAAGGTATGGTCATTACGAGTTCACAGTGATACCATTTGGGTTGTTGAATGCACCTGCTGTTTTTATGTGCTTGATGAATGGTGTATTCAGGGACTATATAGACAAGTTTGTCATAGTCTTCCTGGATGACATTTTGGTGTAGTCCAAGTCAGAGGAAGAGCATGAACAACACCTGAGGATGGTGCTACAAGTGTTGAGAGAACACCGGCTATATGCCAAGTTGAGCAAATGCTCGTTTTATCAAAGGTAGATCCATTATTTGGGGCACATTATTTCAGAAGAAGGGATCGTCGTGGATCCTGAGAAGGTTGAGGCCATCAGAAAATGGTAAGCACCAAGGAATGTGGTGGAAGTTATATCCTTTATGGGTCTGGCGGGCTATTACAAAAGGTTTATCGTAGGGTTCTCAAAGATAGCTCACCCTATCACTTCCTTGCAAAGGAAGGAGAAAAAGTTTCAGTGGACTGAAGAGTGTGAGAAAATTTTCCAGCGATTAAAGCAGCTCTTAACTAGCACTCCAATATTGAGGATTGCAGATCCAAATGTGGATTTCGTGGTGTGAATAGATGTGTGTAAAGAAGGGTTAGGAGGAGTTATTAGTCAGAATGAATTTGTAATCTATTATGAGTCCAAGAAGCTGAAATAGCATGAAAAGAATTATGCCACTCACGATTTGGATTTGGCAACAATCGTTCACACTCTGAGGAAATGGATACATTACCTCATGGGAAGGATATTTAAACTGAGAACAGACCACAACGGTCTGAAATATTTGTTTGATCAGCCAACCTTAAATGCTAGACAAAGTAGGTGGCTGGAATTTCTTTGTGAGTATGACTTTGAGATCAAGCATATCAAAGGAAAGGAGAATAAAGTGGTTGATGCACTCAATAGGAGGGTGCATGAATTACATGCTACAACCATTATCATGTATCAGACTGATATTAAAAGCAAAATTCTTGAGGTTGCAAATGTAGATCTGCGGTACAGAGAATTGGTAGCTAAGCTACAACAGGGTAAGATGCCACAGAAGATGGAAATTTATAAATTGGAAACAGATGGAATACTGCTGTACAAGAACATAATTTTTGTACCCAATGTCCAGTGCTTGAAACAAACAATTTTGCAGGAGATGCATAATGTGCCTTATGCAGGGCACTCTGGATATCAAAAAACAGTAGCAGCGGTCAAGAGCCATTACTTTTGGCCAGGTATGAAGAGAGAGATCATTGAATATCTCGCCAGATGTATGGAGTGCCAGAAAGTTAAAGCTGAGCATAAGCACCCCGCAGGGTTGTTGCAACCTTTACCCATTCCTGAGTGGAAGTGGGAAGTAGTGACAATGGATTTTATTATGGGATTGCCCAGAACAACCAAGCTGCATGATTCGATCATGGTGGTGGTGGACAAGCTTACAAAAGATTCCCATTTTATTCCACTAAAAACTACTCACAAGAAAGCAGATGTAGCTGACATTTTCGTGAAGGAAGTGGCACAATTGCACGGAATTCCTAAAACGATTGTGTCTAACAGAGACCCAAAATTCACCTCGAATTTCTGGAAAGGATTGTTCAAAGGATTCATAACGAATATGAACTTTAGTACAACTTATCATCTTGAATCTGATGGACAGAAAGAGAGGGTGAACAGAGTAATAGAAGACATACTGAGAATGTATCTGATGGACAACCCATCAAGATGGGAAGACTACCTGCACTTGGTAGAATTCACCTACAACAATGGGTATCGCGCATCATTGAAGATGAGCCCATTTGAAGCACTTTATTGAAGAAAGTGCAATACTCCAGTGAGCTGGGATAATCCAGCTGATAGAGAAATAGTTGGGCCAGAGTTGCTCAAGGAAATGGAGGACCAAATGATAAAAATTAAGCAGAATTAGAAAGCTGCTTAGGAAAGGAAGAAAAGTTATGCTAATAAGAACAGAACCCATAAATATTTCAAAGTGGATGATCATGTTTTCCTGAAAGTGAAAGCTAATAGGAGTTCCCTGAAGCTGGGAAGTTGCACCAAGTTGGCAACCAGATTTTGTGGGCCATTTGAAATCCTAGAAAGGATTGGCGTAGTTGCATATATGCTTGCATTATCTGCATCTATGACTGTACATAATGTGTTTCATGTTTCATTGCTTAAGAAATATATACCAGATGCTAATCATGTTATCGATTCAAATGTAATTCAGGTGGAACAAGAAGGTGTCTTGCAAGTGCATCCTGTGCACATATTGGAAAGGAAAAACAAACAGCTCCGGAATCGAGCTATAGGGATTGTAAAGGTCCAGTGGACCTAGTACAGTCCTAAGGACACGACATGGGAACATGAAGATGTTATGCGGGCAGAGTACCCGCATCTTTTTGAAAATTTTGGAAAATCTTGCAGATGCAGTGTAAAGTTGCATTGAGGACAGTGCAAAAATAAGGGGAGGGGATTGTAATGTCCCCAAGGCCGAGCCCTGTTGTAAATCATGTCTATGAAGTATAAAGCTTGCATTATGAGTTGTAATTATGTTTTATAGGCTAGTGAGACAAGTTTATATAAGCTGGTGGGCTTATGTGTTATTAGGCCGGAGAGCCTAAGTGTTAAGGTCGGGAGCCTGCTTTTGTATATGTAAACATGCAGAACATTAATAAAAAAAATATAAACACTGCTGCATGCAGACCGACCACGATGAATGAGTGATGGGGGCTAAGCTTCCACAGAGTGGGTAAGGGATTGGGGGTATGAAGGTTGGAAAGAGAGGCTAAGTGTTGAGCCTAGGGGCTTAAGTACTTGGGAATAATATTTTAATATTATTCAAAAAGCCATGTGAAATGTGATGTTTTATCCTAAGTTCTTTGGAAGGACAAGTGACTTCCAAATGGGAAGGAACAATCTTCATGGGTGACAAGTGTCAACCCAAGCGCATGCAGTTAAAACTATTGAGTTGAGCCATGATGGGGGTTTGTTCTCCATTCTGTCGTTTGTTGTCTAAACTGTGTGACCTCTGCATCTGAGTTCGGTATATCACACACAACACTGAAAACTGAAACCATGAGACCTCTATGATTTTCCAGTGTATTCCCGTCTGGTCTCTGCGTTTGGCCTCCATCCTCAACCTTTGCATAACTTCCTGTCACGCATCCTATAACCAGTAAACCATGAGTCGATTTGTGTCTTCTTTAGAACCCAACACCTAGATAATCGCCTGGGCATGCTATCTTTTAGCATCTGGTCATTTCCATTTGTGGAACTATGCCCATTTTCTGTTGTGGTCGTCACCCTGGTGTCAACTAAGTGCTTGATGTTGTTGCGGTTTCGCTCACCCGGTTGGAATTGAGTTGAAGGGTGTGCTGAAGAAGCGGGTTGTCAGGCCCATGGTAGAAGAAGTAGGTTGTTAGGAATGTGAGAAACTCCCTCTAGGTGAGAGAGTCTGTTGGGAAGTGGTTTTCTCCCAGAGAGAGTCTAGCACCAGCTTCAGAGCTCTGAGAATTCCTGATCTGACCTGTTGTCGAGGCCCAGAGAGGGAGGTGAAGCACCGATGGACTATGCTTGTGAAGGTGTATACTCTGGGGTGGAACATACATGTGGGTAATGAGATTCTATTAGTAGTGGGCGTAAGAAGGCATCCTATGAAGAATCCTTCTGGTTATCCTGTGCAGTTTTTCCTGTAACCTCAACCTAGACTAGGATTCCTTGCCTTGGGTGGATCTTAGTCCTAGCTCAGGGTGACCCACTGCTGAGAGTGATGAGTAGCATGGTCTAAGACTGGGAGGTTCATGGAAGGCTTTCACGTAGTTGGTGGAATTACGCCAGTAATAAAAGATAACTGTTAATTTTGTAGTTAATTGATAAGTATATGCATGTCTGTGATGCTTATTTGTATCATGTATTCTATTGTGCATATGAATTATTGTTAATGCCAGGGATTATTTATGTTATCAGTAATACGATGCTTACTCTGAGTTAAATGTGTTTAATATGACTTAAATGCATGTTATTAATTAAGTATGAGAATGATGTTGTTCCACACAGTAGCGTTTTCCCGACCAGTGGAATGAAGGCCGAGGAGTGTTACAACAAGAGAGAGCTGGGTGGATCACATGCATGGGACATCGAATCAAGCTTTATGCCTTCAGTTACGGTATGTGTGTGTAATTTCCTTTGTATATTGGTGGTAATTACATGTATATGAATATTGATTGATGTTTATGATACGATATTCCCGCACTATAGTTGGTAAATCCCGAAAGGTTGTTTTCTTCCAAAAATGTCATATTACTTGTTTCTAAATGTTTTAGTTTTATTTTTAAAGAAGCTAGATCGCGCCCTACACCAATTCTATGGTAACTAGGTTCCTCGTTCATCTTCAACACCTAATACATTCACTATTTCCTGCTCGGCTAAATTTTTTACCTTAAGCTACAGATTTGATAGGATACCTATTACTAGAGTGCCTTAACCTCATTGGATTCCTTATTGATATCAACCTTAACTTGTTATATTATTGTTCTTGGAACAACAGGTTGAAGTTGTTAAAAACAAATTGATGTACAATTTGTGTAATTAGCGATCTAGTTCCTTTCTTTTTGAGTATTCTTGCACCAGGCCCTTGCAAATGTTTTTTTGATAGGTGGCAAGCCCTCCCATATGCAGAATTGGAGGTTCTTGTCCCACATTGTTTTTTCAGTTCCATTAAAATATCATCCCTGGATGTTGACACAAACATCAACTGCAATCTATAGAAGTTAAAAAAGTCATTGGTGAACCTGAATCTTTCAGGTTGGTCACTTCGCATGATGAACATTCTCAGGACCCCAACCTTTCCTGTGTTTTGATCTTTGTTTGTGTTGCGATTCGAATTGTGGGACTATGTTTCATTTTTATTTCCTTGAAAAATTTTCTTCCTGTTGGGTTTGGTACAAAACTCAATTTCTCCCGATTGATGTCGGTTCTGAGAAAATTCAGCCAGTGTTTACAACAACTTCTCTCGCAACACTGTAATCCTACAATAAAATAAAATTGCATGAGAGAACTGTATGGCAGCACAAGATCTACAACAGGACTCTCTGTAACCAACAATGGCATGGTAGGAACTGTAAACGTGTTAAAAAATAGTAGACACAATGTAGTACCGAGTTTTAAATTGCAACAATATTAATAGACCCAGAGTCTTTTCATAGATTGTCTAGGTTTCTGGTTTGGTTGCTTTCCAAAAATTCCAAATTATTTACTAAATACTTGGAAGAAATATTTTTGTTCACTTTTCAGTGGTATTTGTAAAGGATGATGCGCCTACCTGCAGACTTATACGATAAACTCTGAAATCAACAGATCTTGGTCTGTTAGTGGTTTAAGATGTTCTATGATTAAAATGATTTTGTTACTTTTGTTGGATTACTGAGAGGGGGGGTGAATCAGTAATAACATAATTATAATCCTTTTTCTTCAAATGTTATATCAATGTAGAATTATTATCCAATAATGAGCAGTAATAAATAAACAATCACACACATGCACAATACACCAATGTTTTACGTGGTAACCCAAATCGGGAGAAAACCACAGAATGATTTTTCTTATATTTCTTGAAGAATTACATTCATTGGAAGCACCAACTTCCTTTGTTTTCCAGCTGCAACTGGAAGGAGGCTCCAACCTCCTAGTTTCTTAGGCTACAACCCGAGGGAAGCTCCAAATCCCCAAATCTCTGGCTACAACTAGAAGGAGGCTACAACCCCCAATGTTCTCCAGCTACAATCGGAAGGTGGCTACAATCACCTGTCCTTGCCCCGTCCTACCACCTTGAAGTAGAAGTAGAATAATGGAACCACTGTCACACTATCACTGTGAGATATACCGCTGTAAACCTGTACCAATAAATCTGAACCATGCATCAACCATGCATCAACCTGTAATCAACCTGTACCATAAACAAGTGCATCAACCATGCACCAACCTGTAATCAACCTGTAGCATAAACAAGTGCATCCAACCATGTACCAAGCATGTTCCAATCATGTGTCAACTAATCATCAACTATTAATCATCAATATGTGCCAACATCATCAACTATACACTTCATGTATGTGTCAACTCATCAACTACTTGTCTCAACCATGTACTCAACATATGCCACAACCAAAAGCCCTCATTAGTTTTATCATCCAAATATGATTTGTAGCTCTGTAATATACCTGGTGTATATGATCACATTCCTGCAAACCTTCCTTAAATTTAAAAACAAGAGACTAGTATTTTCATCAAACTTTTCCTTAGTCTCACATGCCTAGTTTTGGATTAGTCAACAACCCTAACTTGAAGTAATCCTAACTTTGAACCTGTAATGTATAAATATCTGAAACTTATACACAATGTTATTTAGTATGTTTTATGCAATTCCTCCAAGTGGCACTACTTGTAACCTCTCAGAAAAGGAGTTATAGAAAAAATGACATACCTTGCTGAATTCTGGCTTATTCTAGAGAGCGACCTTGTAGAGCGTGCCCCACATAAAATATTTGATAAAATGATCTGAAACTCTTACAAAAAATAATACATATTATACCCTAACCAACAGATTTTGTCTCACTTAATTTGGATCTGTTATGAAGAAGTTATGATGTTTTTACCCGAAACACCTGATTTTGACTAGTTTCAGGATTGGCCACAAACCCTATTTTCCACAGAGTGTAAATCCCAAAATACAATGACCCACAAGATGAATTTTTAACCACTGATACTTGGATATGTTTTTTCACTTGAATAGAAATTTTAGGATCTGAATCATTATAGAAAACAAGTTATAGCAAAAATGGTGAGATGACCCGAAAATAACATACCTTAGAAAGCACCATCAAAAGAATTTATCCTTCCTTGCATTTCGGCCTTATTTTCTTCACTTTCCTTAGAATTTTAGCTTAGATATCATTTGTAAACCTCAGACACCTATAGATATTCAATATTTTCAAGTGTGATTCAAATAAGAGAGCCTTGCCTCTTATTTATACTCTTCAAGTAGCTTCCTTAAAAACATCTTCTAGGTCACTTGGCCCCACTTTCCTTATTTTAGGGTTGGGTCCACTTTTAATTTATCCATTAAAATTATTATTGAAATAATTTATTTTGTATTTACTTTGAATTATAATACACTCATCACTTCACTTTATTATTTACCTTTTAAAATCTCTTAAACCACTTTGATTACTTTGACCTTTTGGGGCTTCTAGATGACATATGAGGGTCCTCCAACTTCGTAAGGCCATAACTCTCAAACCATGAGGAGTTATGTGACATTCTACATACCAATAAAAGTGGCATGACATGTACTATCCAAATAGAATATTATTATCTGAAAATATATCACAACTCATACCGTTACCCATCAAACAAACTTGGGTCCATTACCCAAACTTGGGGTCTCCAACTTCTCATGGCCATAACTCTCTAACCGTGAGGAATTATGTGACATTCCACATACCACCGGAAATGACATGACAAGAACTATCC
>ML777037.1:725945-737407 GCA_009831015.1 Picea engelmannii | reverse complement strand
CTTAGGGTTGAATCTCATAGGAAGAGATCTTAGTACCTTTTGAACAATTACAGATTCTTTGATTTCTTCTCCCAATCCTATGATTGCATTCACTGTTTCATCGAATCGTAAGAAGTAGGCTGTGATATCTTCATCTTCCTTCAATTTTAGTTGTTCGAACTGACCTATGTAAGTTTGAAGCTTTGATGTTTTGACTTTTGAATCTCCTTCATAAATATTTTGAAGCTTGTCCCAAATATTTTTAGTAGATTTACAATGTGAAACTTTGGTGAATACCGTATCACTGAGACCATTCAAAAGTGCATTTATGGATTTGGAATTATTCTCACTGAGTTTCACTACTTTGTCACTTGTTGGTGGAACTGCTGGTGCTGTGTATCCATCTACAATTGATTGCCAAACTTGAAATCCCTGTGCCTGTATATATGCCTTCATCCTTATGATCCAAAAAGCATACTTCTGTCCATCAAACTATGGTATTCCATTTTTATACATGTTGGTACTCTCCATGATCTACCTTTTAGTGGTTAAACTGATTTCTGAAAGAACCTGCTCTGATACCAATTGTTGAATTACTGAGAGGGGGGGTGAATCAGTAATAACGTAATTATAATACGTTTTCTTCAAATGTTATATCAATGTAGAATTATTATCCAATAATGAGCAGTAATAAATAAACAATCACACACATGCTGTAACATCCCGCTCTGGTGCACTGAGAAAACTTATTCTTTGAGGACACTTGCTCCCAAGTGATCTGGACTTTTATGATGTTAAACTATTTATCCTTGATTATGATGCGTTATGATAGATGAAATGATGTTTTTACTACTTTGATGTAGACAGGTGCTGCTGACTCAATTTCATTGAGTGTGCAGGGTTTCGGACCTTGAGGATGCAGAGGCATCGGTGGAACCCCCTTGGACTCCGGATTGAGTCAGGGAGTGTGCTATTTGGGTTGATTTATTTACTGTGATATTTCTTTGATCTGATGATATTATGTTGACATGTTCTGAAATGATTGTTGATGATTCAGGCTGATGATATCTTATCAACCAGACTCACATATGGAGTAAAGAGGCCACACACAATTTCTAGAGAGGTTGAGGGAGAGGTGTGGACAACAGCCCTGCCATCGCCTACTAGCACTCCCGCCGTGGCTCAAACTGTAGGTTAACGATTACCTAGTTCGAGAGGATCCACGATGTCGTGAGGGCAGACTGCGACAGTCGCTCACGATGATTCTAAGGGGCGCGCAATAAGGCGGGGGCCTTATTCCATAGAGCCCTTACTCTCCCACAAGTTCACCCAACAGAGTATTGAATCCAGGGGTTATAGATGTCTACCAATCAGTCAAGTTGGCGAGTGGCACCCTTGGAGCACGTGGTGCATCCTGAAGGGCACGTCACACAAAAGAAACACAAGAAGCGAGTGGCACCCTTAGAGCATGTGGTGCATCCTGAAGGGCCCGTCGCGCAAAGGAAACGAACGAGGCGAGTGGCACCCTTGGAGAACGTGGTGTGTCCTGAAGGGCACGTCGCATTGATGTTGATGAAGGAAACAAACCTAAATAGACCTAAGATAATAACGCCTTAAGAAATCCTTAAACAACCTCCCTAACCCAGTGTCGGTCAGTTCAGAATCTAAGTATTAAGTCTAAAAATTTTAGGGTAAAATTTTAGTCTAACATTAAAAACAGACCCTGGAATAAAAATAACAATTTAAACAAAAACCCACCTAAGTAATAGTTGGGTCTTCATAAAATTCTTGTGGTGATGATGAGGGTAAGATTTAAATTAAAACTAATGGTTTTAAAATTTTACAAAGAAGAAATTAATTCCTAACTTGTGAAAGAACAAAAGATATTAAATAAATAATAAATGAAAAGATTATCTAGCGCATTTACCTTTTGGATTTAAAAAAAAAGGAAGGGATTAATAAAAATAGGGAAACTAGGTAATAAATGAAACATAGACAATTAATAAGTAATAAAATTATTTAACGTGTGGGAGTATAAAAAGTTATGAATTTAAAAATAAAATGAAAAGATTAATTAGCGCATTACCTTTTTGGTTTTAAAAAAAAAAAAAAAAGAGAAGGGATTAATAAAAATAGGGAAATGAGCCTTTTAATAAATTAAAGAAAATAATTTTGGAGAAACGTGGGGGATGAGTGACACTTGTAAGACAGAGAATTTTTAGAGGGTTTTCATTAAAACTTAAATAAACTGTGATTTAGGGCAAGGGTGGGTCTAAAAAAAACTCTATAAAAGAAAGGGAAGATGAGGAAGAAGGGGTTTTTTTTGGAGCGTAACGTTACGCTGCCGAATTTGGACTGGACTGATTGCTTGTGAGGAGTTGGGATTTTCTCAGCTTGTGTTAGAGTGGTAGCTCAACCTTGCGAGGCGAGATGGGAAGCTAGGCATACCTTCTGGATTTGTGTGGCTCCTTTGTGGCTCGGGGGGCTAAGGGGGAAGCAGAGTACCCCTAGCGATTGGCTGGGAGGTACCGGTGAGGTCTCTATGGTCGGCGAGCGGGAGCAGCATAGAGAGAGAGAAAGACAACAAGGGGTCATGTAAAGTGGAGAAAAAAAATGTGAGTATTCTAGCAAAGGCAAAGGACTGGATTCACCATCTCTAATGGTTTCCTGCCTCTGGCAAAAATATTGCTGCCTCTGCTTTTCCGTTGGCAGTTTGATGCTTGTGGATATGAAGGTGCATTATCTTTTTCTTTTTCCCTATCCTTTTAATTTTTTGTCAAGAAGACTTGAATGGAGGATGCACTGTAAAAAGATGTTTGGAATTTGTGGTGTATGTGCTGTAGGCTCATTTCATGAGTGAAAAATACTGTTATCTTATCTTGTAGTTCAGTCCTCTGCATTTTGAGTATTTGCTTGGGTAGTTTCTAATTCAAATCTGGAATTGCAGTGGTGACTATGCCAAAACAAATTTAGGGTATTTTTCCCGATAATTTTCCTCGTATGTCCACTTTACTTCTCAAGTTTTATTTATACCTCGTAAATCTTTTACCTAACTTAGAAATTATCTTTTTAAGGTTTCTTCAGAGAGGCGAGGGTGAAGATATATTTTTCTCTAACATTTTCGCGTTTGAAGCTACTAGTTTTCTCCTTCACATGGTATATTTTCTGATTTAGATTCTAAATGTTGTGTGTGAGAGATATTTATTATTATTATACATAATAGGAAAATCGAGGCTTCTGTGGATTAGGGCTCTTTGGGAATAATATTTGACACTGTTGTACTTGCTTTAGAAACAAAATATGTTGAAGGCTTCAATGAACAACCTCTATGGCAAAACAACTATTGTCTGCAATCACATTGGCTTCACCTTGCTGTGCGAGATCCTTCTAGCGGTCAAATAAATCCTCTTAACAAATGTGTCAAACTAACTGTTTAAGATAACATTGTTTTTCACTGTTTGCGTGGTAACTATCGATTCAAGTTGGATAAAAGAATTGCACTTGACCTGCACATTTCATGATCAGATCCTCCAAATTGGGTTATTTGAAAATTGACATCCTACCCCAAAAGGGACATGATAGCTAAAATGTTTCAATGTACTTCATTCTTCAATCTGTAATCATTTACATACAATTTTAGTCATATACAAAGATAATGTCTTTGAAAAAGTTTTTCCTGTCACAAAAGCAATAGAAATCATCGATACAGGTACCGATCTAAAAAGTATGGCAGTCATTCTCATGCTTGTTCCTGTAAATGTTTTCCTGAGCCATTGGTATCTAGCATATACTGCCAAGACTTCAAAGATACAAGGCAACAGGATTCCTTTTTAGGGTCCATCCTCTAGACAATACACGGGGATCTTTAACAGGAAGCAAACCAGCGCCCACTCCTTGCCTTCATCTGAGTCCGTTAGGGACCAACACCAATAGTTTTCATCCAAACCAAGTGAGTCCGGGGAAATGCTGTCAAATATTACATCCAAACTCCCACGTTGATAGGAGAAGTGGTCACTCTTTAGAAGTATTTAACACTAGGAGTTGGAGTTAGGGAGCCTCTAGGTTGATTTTTTGTGATCTGCACCTTCCCAATTGATTTAATTCCTGCAACGCAAGGCGTTCATCAAAGTCCACTATTCTTTATTCAAAAAACTCTTCACAACAATAAACTAATGGTCTCTTCAACCTTTTCTTTAGGTCTCCCATGGATAATGCAACATTTTAGGATCTACTTGAGGCTATAGTGTATGACTTATATGCAGAAAAACTACTAAAGATGGATCCGGTTTTGAGATCTGAAACATTGATAGGAAACACTATCATTGTGGATCTTCCATTGAATTATGAAAACCCAAGACACATAAGTCTGAAAACTACTAAACAATTACCATGAAAAAGAACACATTCATTATAACAAGAGAAAATAACAAAAACAAAAAGCACTTAATCTGCTCAGGGATTTTTGTGAACTGATAGTTGTTTATGGTGTCTCACATGAAGCTTTTCACGATGACATTACATTAACAAAAATCCAATGGGTCTGGTAAAATGTATATATCTGACATGTATAAAGTAATTTAGTTTTCTTTTATTTTAAATAATGTCCCACTTCTTTTTTTAATTAAACAATAATATTTTTTTTTATTGAATTTTATCTTTCTATTGCGTTATGTGGTGGATCCTTTATTTAACCTTATCTTTGTATTATGTTTCCAGGATATTTTATTAATTTAGATGATATCTCAAGAAAAGAGAGTGGTTGTGTCATAATGATTTTAAGTTTAAGTAATGCTTATACATTTGGTTTCCATTATGGAGTTGGTAGTAAATACGTTCAGGGGTGGGTTACCTTGTTAATATTGCAGGTGGTCAGATGTATGATTACCTTGTTGTTAAGTAAGGTGCTTGTATTCCCATATTCTAGATGGTTGAATGATGATTATCATACTAATGTGTAATTAGACTTCTCGTCACAATTTGAGTTTTAGATTTTAGACTTGTGCACAATAGGAATTTATGTAATAATGAATGATGGATCCCAATGTTTTCTTGCATTATAGATTTATAAATGATTATTGGAATAACAACCCTTGCACCATGTACAGAGAGTGAATGTTTTAATGTGGAAATAAATATTAATGATGATGGATTGATTTAGAGCTATATTATTACTAGATGGTTAATTAAAGTTAATGTATGATGGTTAATAGTAAGAAGTACTCTCACCCTTGGTTAAATGGAATGTGGTTGATAGAACTAATCTTAGTTAATCATTGATGTTGGTAGATTTAGCATTTTTGGTATTGATGGTGTCGGGCAGGATGTAGACACCTCCATGATCCTCAGAACAGTCGCTAGCCCTGACACCTTAAATGGTTAAAATCGATGGGAACCTGGGCTTGAGCGTTGGTTATGTGTCTTGGAGGTCCTAACCATTGCAGGGTAGGATGGACGGCTAGTTAGTTTTACTTATTGTCGATTGATCATAGTTAATGCATCCAGTCACTTGTTGAGCGTCTTATGTCGTCTTGTTGTGTTCTTCATGTTTGCCTTATTTGACATCGGGCGGCGACGTAGAGTTGAATGTATTTATTTCCTTTGTACACGCGTGCACACACTTGTAACAAAAAACAAATTTGCACTTGTTTTAAGAGGATCGTTGACGTAATGAGGAGGTCATTACATATGGTATTAGAGCCGGTTCGACCTGCGACTTAGGATTCGATACGGCTTTTGTTGACATGATTTGATTTTATTATACTATTGTTGATCGAGTTGATTGGGTGCGTGAAGGTAATCATGGTTAGAGGACGCCGCAGAGGCAGACGACAGGGTGTTAGGGGAGGAGGCGCGACGCCTCCAGTAGCATCCCCGACTAAGGGGTCTAACCCCCAGGGAGGCGAGCAAGTTCTCGGACAGGAGCAGATAGCGTTTGGCGATGTTGTTGGGATGACAAGATCTTTTCAGCGCATGTCCGAGGCACTGATCAGCCGATTGGACAGAGACGAGGCCAGGGCGCCGGCACCCGCTGAGGTTCCGCTGCGTGCACCAGCCGTTACCGGTAGCATTCACCGTGAACTCGAGAAGGTAAAATTTCCCGAGTTCTTTGGTGCCCCGGACGGTGTAGCCATCGAGGCATGGTTGGAGAATATGGCGATGTGCTTCGCACTTCGCGATTATACCTCCAACATGAAGGTCTGCATGGTGGTCTTTCAACTGAAGGGGAGTGCTCTACTATGGTGGAAGACGCTCCTGCCGCAGCTGAACATGGCCATTGAAGACGTGTCATGGGAACTGTTCGATGAACGGTTCCAAGAGGAGTACCTTTTAGAGGAATTCATCGAGCGTCAGCTTAATGGGTTCAACGCATTATGACAGGGATTTCGTACGGTGCCTGAGTACGAGGCACGTTCATGGAGCTGCTCCAGTATGCTCTGCACCTTAACACAGAGAAACTCAAGGTCAACCGGTTCGTGTTTGGCCTTAACGACAGCTTGCGTGCAAAGGTTAGGATCTTGATGCCTCAAACCTTGCACGACGCTGTCCAAAAGGCCCTCATAGCAGAGGAGGAGCTTATCAGTGGGGGTCAGACTAGGACTCCAGCGAGACCCGCAGGGTAGGGTTCATTTGGTACACCACAGCATCAGGCCCTAGCGAGACATATGCCGGGATATCGTGGCTTCCAGAGAGGATTCACTTTCACTACACCCTGACGACCGTCGCCTCAGCAGTGGGAACCCTATCGGGGACCACAACACCAACAACAACGTCGCTCGCAGTAGCAGTAGTTTAGGCCTGTTCAGTAGAACGGACTGGGGTTCCAGGCTAGTGGGTCATCGTCTTCTACTTTGGGTACCAGGACTACTGGGCCGAAGAAGGGGTGTTGGACGTGTGGGGAGCCACACTACCAGCGCGCCTGTCCTGTGGAGAGGACCAGGGCATCCGGATCAGTCGGACCCACTATAGTGGGAGATATGGGCAAGGCCCATCGGATTCATCCAGAGATGAATAACCGCTAGGCAGAGCACCAGTCGACTGTGCTCGAGATGACGGGTACTGTCGCTGACCAGACCCTTAGTATTTTGATAGACCCCGCTGCTACTGAGAGTTTCATTTCTGGTGCAGTGCTAAAAAGGATTAAGGTGAAGGCAGTCAAACAGGATGAGTTTAGCTTCGTAGAGATGGCTTCAGGAGCCAAACAACTGGTTGGAGGAAGGGTTACAGGTTGCGCCCTTAACCTAAGAGAGTTTGTCACGAGGGTCAACCTATACATCACGATCTTAGGATCTTATGACGTCGTGATTGTAATGGATTGGTTGGAATCGCATGAGGCGATACTCAACTGTAAGATGAAACGGTTGAGCTTGGTTGATGACGAAGGACAGAGACGTGTGATTTTAGGATGGAACTAGGGATTTTCCCTAAGGTTTGTCTCTTCCTTACAATTGCGGAAGAGTATGCACAAGGGGTGCAAGCTTTATGCGATCCTCGCGCTAAATGAAAAAGGAGTGGCAAAAGGTCTAGAACACTTTCTGGTGGTGAAGGAATTTGCGGTCGTGTTTCTAGAGGAGTTACTTGGGATGCCGCCGGAAAGGGAAATGGATTTTACCATAGACATGAAACCAGGGACTGAACTGATAGCAAGAATGCCTTATCAGATGTCGAACCCAGAGTTGTAAGAGTTGAAAATGCAACTGAAGGAGTTGTTGGACCTGGGACCGATATGTCCTGGTGTGTCACCGTGGGGTGCACCTGTTATTTTCATACGAAAGAAGGACGGATCGTGGAGGCTCTGCATTGACTATCGTCAACTGAACGAGGCTACGATCAAGAATCAGTATCCCTTACCAAGAATTGATGATCTGTTCGATCAAATGAAGGGTGCGACGGTGTTTTCCAAGATAGATTTGCGATCAGGGTATCACCAGTTACGAATCAAGGAGGATGACGTCCCTAAGACCGCCTTTAAGATGAGATTTGGACATTACGAGTTTACTGTTTTACCATTGGGACTGACAAATGCCCCAAGGGTATTTATGAGTTTTATGAATGGGATGTTCCACGAGTACTTGGACAAGTTCATCCAAGTATTCATTGATGATATTTTGATCTACTCTTGGATGACGGAGGAGCATGACGAGCACTTGTGCTTGGTACTACAATGTTTACGAGAACATAAATTGTATGGGAAGTTGTCCAAATGCTCTTTTTATCAATCGAGGATTCACTACTTAGGGCATGTCATCTCCGGCGAAGGTATCGCCGTGGATCCAGCCAAGGTTGAGGCTATTATGGAATGGCCTGCACCGACGAATGTCACAGAAGTGCGTAGTTTTATGGGTTTAGCAGGATACTATCGATGGTTTGTCGAGGGATTTTTGAAGATAGCAAATCCGATCACAGAATTCCAGAAGAAAAATAAGAAGTTTGGTTGGACTGAGAAATGCGCGGAAGCATTTCGGAGGCTTAAGGAGTTGTTGACGACAACGCCGATACTAAAAGTCCCTGACATGGATGTGGAATTCTTGGTATGCACTGACGCATCCAAGGAAGGATTAGGCAGAGTCTTGATGCAAGACGGACGAGTGATTGCTTACATTTCGAGGAAGCTGAGAAGACATGAGGAGAACTACGCGATGCATGATTTGGAGTTATTAGCCATCATTTATGCCTTGAAGGCTTGGAAACACTACCTTGTTGGACGAAAATTTGAATTAAAGACTGATCATTGTGGGCTGCAACAAATTTTCACGCAAAATGACCTGAACGCGCGACAACGACGTTGGTCGGAATTGCTTAGCGATTACGAATTTGAGATTACTTACATAAAGGGAATAGTGAACCGAGTGGCAGATGATTTGAGTCAGAGGCCACGCATCTTTTTGGTGTTGCCTCTTCAAACGAATCTATGTGAGAAGATTCTCACTTTACAGCGTGACGATGACAGGTACAAAGAAGTTGAGGATTTTATCAGACCAAAACACAATGATGGTACCACGATATGAGGGATTTTATTTTGATAGTGATGGATTATTGAGGTTTAGAAGTCGGATTTACATACCGCCAAACGACGATTTGAGGATGTTGATCCTGAGCGAGGCTCATAGAGCAGTTTACATGGCTCACCCAGTAGTTACGAAGATGAGGGAAGACCTTAAACCCTTATTCTTCTGGAGGGGAATGAAGGCCGACATAGTCAACTTTGTGGCTAGATGTCTAGAGTGTTAGTAGGTAAAGGCTGAACATAGACACCTGACAGGATTACTTCAACCACATGCCATTCCGGAATCGAAATGGGAAGTTATTTCAATGGATTTTATTATTGGATTGCCACTGACGGGAAGGAGACACGACTCGATTTTTGTAGTAGTAGACACTCTGACGAAGAGTGCTCACTTTATTCCTGTGTGTACAATGTATCAGGCACCTGACATAGCGAGATTTTTCATCAGTGAGATTGTGAGGCTGCATGGCGTGCCTAAAAAGATTATATCCAATCAAGGATCGGTGTTTACTGGACAATTTTAGACGAGTTTTCAAGAGGCCTTGGGAACCCAACTCAATTTTAGTACTGCATATCACCCAAAGACTGATGGACAGACCGAACGAACGAACCAAACCTTGGAAGACATGTTGCGCATGTATGTGATGGACCAACAAAAGCGTTGGGAGGAATTCTTGCCCCTAGTAGAGTTTGCTTACAACAATAGTTACCAGAGCACCATTAAGATGGCGCCTTTTGAGTTTCTTTATGGGCGACCATGTCGGACGCCCTTGAGTTGGGATCAGCTTGAGGATAGGGTCTTGGTGGGACCAGAAGTGATCCAAGAAATGGAAGAGCAAATGCAAACCACAAGACAAAGGATAAAAGAAGCGCAGGATCGACAGAAGAGTTATGCCGATGCGCACCGAGTCAACCGTAGTTACGAGGTCGGCGATCGAGTCTTCTTGTGGGTTAAACCGCATAAGAGTTCGATCAAGTTTGGAAAGGGAGCTAAACTCTCTCCTAGGTTCGTGGGACCTTTCGAGATTGTGGAGAGAAAGGGGCCTGTGGCCTATTGACTAGCCTTGCCTGATTCTTTGAGGCGTATGCACGATGTTTTTCATGTGTATGTTTTGAGACATTATATTAGTGATCCTACACACGTGATTGACATGAGTTCCTTGCAGGTATCGGACGAGGGAGTGCTCACGGATGAGCCGGTCCGCATCTTAGATCATCGCGTTCGACAGTTACGACGTCGAATGGTAGATCAGGTCAAGGTCCAGTGGGACAATTATAGTCCGCACTCGGTGACCTGGGAGGACGCATATGATATGCGTCAACAGTTTCTATTTTTTTTTGATAGATAGACTTATGATACTATAGTACTTTTATTTTGGCATTTATACTGAGAAACTTCGGGACGAAGTTTAGAACAAGAGGGGGTGTATGTAACATCCCACTCTGGCGCACTGAGAAAAATTATTCTTTGAGGACACTTGCTCGATTTTATGTTGTTAAACTATTTATCCTTGATTATGATGCGTTATGATAGATGAGATGATGTTGTTACTACTTTGATGTAGACAGGTGCTTCTGACTCAGTTTCATTGAGTGTGCAGGGTTTCGGACCTTGAGGATGCAGAGGCATCAGTGGAACCCCCTTGGACTTCGGATTGAGTCAGGGAGTGTGTTATTTGGGTTGATTTATTTACTGTGATATTTCTTTGATATGATGATATGATGTTGACATGTTCTGACATGATTTTTGATGATGCAGGCTGACGATAGCTTGCCGACCAGACTCACATATGGAGTAAAGGGGCCACACATGATTTCTAGAGAGGTTGAGGGAGAGGGGTGGACAACAGCCCTGCCACCGCCTACTAGCACTCCCATCGTGGCTTGAACTGTAGGTTAATGATTACCTAGTTCGAGAGGATCCACGATGCCATGAGGGCAGACTGCGACAGTCACTCACAATGATTCTAAGGGGCATGCAATAAGGCGGGGGCCTTATTCCTTAGAGTTCGCAGTCTCCCACAAGTTCACCTGGTGGAGTATTGACTCCAGGGGTTATAGATGTCTACCAATTAGTCAAGTTGGTGAGTGGCACCCTTGGAGCACGTGGTGCATCCTGAAGGGAATGTCTCACAAAAGAAACACAAGAAGCGAGTGGCACCCTTGGAGCACGTGGTGGATCCTGAAGGGCACATCGTGCAAAGGAAATGAACGAGGGGAGTGGCACCCTTGGAGCACGTGGTGCGTCCTGAAGGGCACGTCGCATTGATGTTGATGAAGGAAACAAACCTAAATATACCTAAGATAATAACGCCTTAAGAAATCCTTAAACAACCTCCCTAACCCAGTGTCGGCCAGTTCAGAATCTAAGTACTAAGTCTAAAACTTTTAGGGTAAAATTTTAGTCTAACCTTAAGAACAGACCCTGGAATAAAAATAACAATTTAAACAAAAACCCACCTAAGTAATAGTTGGGTCT
>ML777037.1:674430-720035 GCA_009831015.1 Picea engelmannii | reverse complement strand
CATATTTACTTCTTATCAACCATGAAAAAACAATAATGAGTCATATTTACATCAAACACTATTGGGTCCATTACCCAAACCTTTGTGCTATGGGTCTTTCTTCAAGGGTTGACATTAATGACAACCAACCTTAATCAACAACTTTGGTGCTTGTTTTAGAATCTAATTTCTATTTACTGAATTGCTCCAAATCTTATCCTAGGTACTCTAGATTCAATAGAATACGATTCTAGCAGAATGCACATACAATGATTCGCTAAAAAAGTAAAAGGACTCGAAAGGACAACTCCTTGAAAAGGTTTCCAACACTCCCCTTGGACAAGATAGCATTATATCGTGGGAGGTTTCTCTACTAATTTGTTATATGCCCTATAGATGAAATGCAAATTTCCTAAATACGCTGAAGTACTAGAGTTGCATTTCCAAAAAAAAACCTTAACTTTTATAATTATATGGTTATGCTACCCATGATCATAGAAATCAAGATTGTACTGTCAAGGTGATAATTCAACACCCATGGGTCACTGAGCATTAGTATTTATGTGTAAAACCTATTGATAATCATTTTATATGATATTGAAAATAACTATTTATATTAACGAGTAATCCTAATTACGGTTTTAAATTAAAACATATGGGCTGGGAGAAAAATAATTTTGTTAATGTCATTCTAGACCATTAGTATAAATTAATTTGGATGTTAGGATATAACTATTTTGAAAGGTGATGATTCAATGATGGTCGTGATCTTATGATATTTATCTAATGATGTGTTAATGGTTAATTATCTAAATATTGTTGAAGAATTTTTTATGTTTTCTCGTGAAATAGTCAATAAATATTGCACCTTGCATGACATTGAGTAAGGGTGTCCGATGTGTGGCCCCCTTATTTTTACTCGCATTTTAAGATTTGATTTCCTTGTAGGAATTTAGAACCTAAGAAGTAAAATTTATAGATGAGTTACTGGAATAATAAACCCTTGAATGGAAAGTATATGTTTCTTAAAGATGGTTAGATGATTTTACTTTTAGATGGTGAGTGATTATTTATGTTGTGAAGAGTCCTTATGATGATGAATTTCTAATTATTTACTTCTAGTCATTGCACCAACTTAATTGTATCGAATATAGTCACCTTGCATTTTTTTTCTTTATTGTTCAGAGCGCTTTCGTCTATTGATGTCGTATAATGTATGACAGTACAAGTTGGATTTCAGGCTCCTTGGATTTTATGTTGGGTTGAAGGTTTAGAATTATTTTTTTGCACATGGGTTCCTAGCGCCTTGTCACAATGTGGAGACGTGATGCCTTGTGATTGGGTTATGGCGTGCGTTGATCGATAAATGCATATGGAATCTGACTTAGGGTCATGCACCTCCTGATGTGGATGATGTTGTTGTATTTATGGTTGTTCTTGTTTTTGTAACATTTATTGTGATTGTTTCTCACTTGCAGGGAAGGTTCTAGTTACTAGTTGTCGAAGCTGTTGTCTTTGGATTGATTAATATTGTCTTTTAGCTTAATAGGCATGATCTTGTGTGTGTCGGGAAGGATGTAGGAACCTCCTCGTTCCTCAGAAAAATCGCCAACCTTGAGACCTTAAATGGTCAAAATCAATGGGAACCTGGGCTTGAGCATTGCTTAGGTGTCCTGGAGGTCCTAACCTTGTAGGTTAGGATGAACGATTAGTCATTTTTATTTTGTCTAATTGATTTCCGTATGTTGCATCCAACTATATGATGTGCTATTATGCTGGGTCATTAAGGTGTATGTTTCCTGAATTGTGTGTGTTGTGCTTGTCATCGATTTGCATTGATTGACTGTTGTCCTGGTTACCTTCCTTATAATTTACACCAAATTTTCCATAAAAAAATAATTCTATGAGGCATTAATCTCAAAATTCATTTTATATGTTTGTCAATAAAGGGAAGAAATATTCGTTCCTTTTATAATTTTTGGTGACGTAACTAAAGTTCATCCTACCACATGATGCCATTTCCATACTTGTCTATATTACTTTAGATTAAAACTTATACGGCTAATTCACCAAGGGTTCTAGTAATTCCCCTTTAGTCTCTAACCAACTCACCTATATACATACATATATATACAATAGATGAGACTTAGGACTTATAGTCTTAGTATCTCTTTAAACAAGAGATTCCTATGTTTTGCACGCAATACTATTTAGTTTGTCCTTTGAAATGAATATTTAATTACCATATATATATAGTCACGAGGATGGATATATACCCCATAGTTGAAAAGAAGTGGCATAGTGATATGTGCTTAGAATCAATATACATAGTCCTTATCACAGATGGGTTCCTTTATGAATTATCCATGATTAGTGATATTCCAATCCCTTTACTTAGCAGATTTTGAGTAATGACATCTTGTGTTAACTTCGACTTAACTAAACGATGTTCCAATGAACCTTATCTTGAACGATAAGCTAATTGTAACAATGCAGTTGAAGTGTATGAGTTCCAACTCATCGAGTCATGGAGGGATTCATTTACTTTGTGAATTTCTTGATGTGAAAGAGTGGTCTACTGTTAGAAGGGAGTTAAGACTCAACATCTATTGTTTAATGGCAATCTTGTGTGTGTGAGTTATGATGTTATCACCTAGCTCTTCATCCATTCCAATCATGCCAAATATGCCCTCGTCACATGGCTAGACCTCCCTTCATACCTTCAATATTTAAAATGAGTAGTTAAGCTTCCTCTTAGGGTTTTAATGTGTTTGTTGTTTTCATTGTGGAGCCTTTCGGGAGGCTTTGCGTATTATTTTCTTACAGAAGCAGGCTATCGATTTGGGGAAAACATTACCTAGTGGAACGACATCACCGTTCGCCCTCCCTGGTAAGCTTTCATTAACACTGTGTTCTGGTTATTAAATGAGGTTTGTTTCTTTATTACAGTGGGTGAATCCTTGTGTCAATCTTACTTGTTTTTACTTAAATCTCCCATTATCATTATTCTTTGTAACTTTCCTAGACTGCTTCCCATTTTTGAATAAGAAGATGCTTACTGTAGATTTATTTTCTAACTTCTTGAGAAGTCTCAACATACCAATCCCTTATCCCGACTTAGGGAATTTACACCTGCAACATTTTATGGGTAAATTCAATCCTAGGGTTTAATGTCCTGATTGTCATTATTTCTTAATTTCTCTCTACTGGTACATGTAGAGTTTTGATATTAAACCTTTCAGGAGGTTATGCGTAGTATTAATCTGGAGTTAATTTCTTTTCATGTTGCAAGTTCTTTCTTCTTTTTTTATAGAGAATGAATCCTTCCTTCTGTAGTGGTCAATAAATCCTTAACTGTTACTCATGCAGATAATGTCTCCTTAAGGTTTTTCCTTCTTGTATGGTATGTTAAAGGAAATGTAGTTCTCTCTGTTTTAAAAAATCCCACTACCCCAGAATACTCACGACATAGACATTTGCGTTTGTGGAGCTTCTTGTAATAATTAGGTTTTCCTCTGTCATTACGAGGTATGTGTTTAAGTTACTCCATTTGAATTTAATAGTACATTAACTCTGCACTTATCATTGATTTATAATTGGCCTCTGTAATAGACATAATCGGTTCAGAAAGTGTTTAAACTCAATCTTTTCTTGTAGCTCTTGTTCTCTGTGTAATTTTTTGACATTGTGCCCTCGGACTATTCGCACAGTATGTTTTACAAAATTTATTTGTTAACTATTAGCACTGCTGATTTCATTTCATAAACCAATGATTATGTGATTGGTACCAACACTAATGATGGGCCCCTTTGTTGCGAGGGTACCCGTCAGGTGGACCTTTCCTCTTCCACCACTTCCATGATCGTGGACGGTGTCTTCAAGCATTGGAAGAGAAGGTTCGACCTTCTCTACAAGCCTGAGTTAAGTATAACCTATAAATACATGCTATTTAAATAGATTACATTGGTAATCAAATTCTAGATCTCTGCTACAAATTCTTGTTTCTATTAGGTAGGAACTAATGGAACTTCCCTTGTTTTCTTTTTCAGGGTTGGTGTAATGGAACATTCTAAATTCTGGACACTCCCCGCGCAAAATGTATTCGAGTTCCCTTTGTAAACTCTTCAGGAGTTCAAACAGTGAAGGCCACAGTTTTCAACCTAGATTAAATGATATTAAGTATAGATTCACTCAACTTCCTGTAGTGGTTGGATAAAGAGAAATTCCCAAATTGTGGTAATGTATTCCACTGTTAGATTTAATACACAGTAACCATATAAGGCTTGGATGTCCTCTTGATTTTCTGGTCTGGTTGATATACGTAATAAATCATTTGAAGTGGAGCTTCAGGGCCTTTCCTCCTGTCTATTTGAAATAATACAATGATTGTTTTAATGATTTTATTCAAATCTTAACGCCATTCTGGCCCCTTCCTATACTTAAATTGTTTAAAGTAGACTATACCTATACTGTTTATGAAAGGAAAGATTTTTGTAATGAATGTCACCACATCTTCTTAAACGTATTATATTGTCTTGATACTTCCTTGGATCTCATTTCTCATCTCGGATTTACATGCTATTCATTTTTTTTTGTCATTGTGTATTCCATAAAAAATTATACTAAGGCGTAGTTAGATTGTCGTCTTATATTGAATTTCGATATCTATTGTCTGTACAGTCTTAACTTACAGTCACACACTGTATGGGATTGAACTTACATATTTTTCGGAAGGTCTACATTTTCTTTTGGAAATTGAATCTCAAGTGAAAGGAAACTAGAATATAAAACTGTTGTACATATATATATATATATATATATATATATATATGCGTATCATATATGTATCTATTACGCTATATGAGCCTGCAATGTTGTGTTACCTTAGTTTGATATTTTGTGAATACTATGATTCTGTACTTTCCTTCCGCAGGATACAAATGTATATTTTCTTTCTATTCCATACATATATAGAGTTTCTCCTTGTTTCGATTTAGCATGTACATGAAATAAAAATCTCAATTAATTACTATGTTTTTATGTATATAAATTTACTTACAGGAATGTAGGCATACACTTGTGTATACATGGCTACACTATTCAGTTTCATTTACATAGTGTACATAGATAATTCTTAAGCTGTGATTGCAATTTAGTTGAGAGGTTTTTCACCTACATTTTATCTCATTACAATAATAATCTAACTCACAGAACCATACTTTCAGAAGCTTTACCAAGCAATTCTTTCAACTAGTATGACATGAAAATTAACATTCACTCAACAATAAGACACAACAAAGATAATCCATTCATAACTAGTTTAGAGGCATTCTGTCAGTTCTTAAGTTCAATGGTATTCAATTCGATCTTCCATCCATAGTATTACTTCGATTCAGAATTAATAGATGCATTCTATCAGACATTTAACTATATAACATTCATCCAAAGAAGGGATAGAATAACATATCATAACCGATACACTGAAAGACAAAGGGAACAACCACATTCCTCCCAACCTTAGAAAAGGGAAGCCAAATCACTTGTCCTATTCACCCCCTATCCTAACCATGAATCCATAATGGCTAACTCAGAACTCCTCCTCAACAAATGTCTTTCAGTTTCAACAGTCTTCTCCTTGCCTCACACTCAGCAAGTAATGTTCATAACAACAAGAAATCAATAATTTTTCCCATCATACTAGGTAGTGTCCCGCCTCCTCACATATGTTATATATCCAAAAGAAAAAGTGCCTAGGTCTTTTTCCCTCTTGGGAATTTTAGCATCTTTCCAAATCCATGATTTTCAGGGGCTGCCCATTGCCAAATTCTAGATTTTTCTCTTGTAACAATCAACCCTGAGGTAGTTCCAACATGTTCCCCACTCATGAAGCCATGGTCAACTGATTTCAACATGGTTGTTCCATTTGTCCTCCAACAATAATTATAAAATATTTTTTTTCATACAAGTGTCATAATCAAATACTTAGTTGGGTCAAATCAAATATCTTCCCAACAATCATAATCATTAATTACAATTAACCAAATTCGAAATTCAGAATTTCCATAAATGGAAAAAAATTTCCAATTTCGAATTTGCCAAAAACAAAAATTAATTTCCTAAGAAATTTCCAACTTAAAATTATTTATTTTTGGGGATGTCACATCCTTTCCCCCTTGAATAAAACACTGTATGTTCATCCCTTTCTTAGAATAAGGTTGGATGAGATTTCCACAAATCTCCCTCCAACTCCCAAGTGGCCTCCTTAGGGATAAAGTGCTTTCATTGCACCTTTACCTGAGCGACGACTCTATTCCAAAGTGCTATTTCTCTCCGGTCCAGAATGCGCAGAGGTTCCACCTAGAACTCGCCGTCTGGTTCCACCTGCACCAAGTTCCAATCGATCATATGAGTAGGGTCATTTAAATAATTCTTTAACAAGGAAACATGAAATACATTATGAATTTTTAGATTGGCTGGAAGTGCAAGTTGGTATGCTATGGGTCCAATTCGAGCTAATATCTCGAAGGGCCCAAAAAACCTGGGTGCCAAATTGGCACAATTCTCTAGATTTAGTGAACTCTTTCATGCTTTGACTTTTAAGAAAACATGGTCTCCCACTTGAAACTCCAAGTGTCTTGTTTTCTGGTCCGCATAATTTTTCTATCTGTCTTGTGCCTCTTTTAAGTTCTTTTGTACCTTTCTTACTGTACTCTCCATTTATTGGAGCATCGTCGGTCCAACCATGAGTATTTCAACTGGGTTATCCCAGCTAATTGGAGTCGTACACTTTATGCCATACAATACCTCGAAGGGGCTCAATTTAGTCAAATTTTTGTACCCATTGTTATATGCAAATTATACCAAGTGCAGGTAGTCTTCCCACTTGCTTGGTTTTGTTCTTACATACATGAAGAGCATATCTTCTACGATTTGGTTTGTTCATTCAGTTTGTCCATCCATTTGTGGATGATAACTCATGTTGAAATTCAAATTAATATTTAACCCTGCAAACGATTCTTTCCAAAAAGAAGATGTAAATTTTACGTCTCTATCCGAAATCACCATTTTAGGAATACCATGTAGACTAAAATTTCTTTCATGAATATTTCAACGATGTTAATAGCTTTAAAAGTAGACTTTATAGGAATAAAGTGTGCATACTTACTAAGTTTATCGATTATCGCCATAATAGAATCATTATGTTTCTGAGTTTTAGGCAAACATGTAACAAAGTCTAGTGATATAGTATCCCATTTCCATTCTGGCACCGATAAGGGATATAATAGACCGGCTGGATGCTGGTGTTCGTCTTTTACCTGCTGACAATATTGACACTTAGCTAAGTATTCTGCTATTTCACCCTTCATATTAGGCCAATGAAATAATTTTCTAAGTGTTGTTATCGTTTTCTAGTATCATAGATGACCAAAATATAGTTTCTTATGCACTTCATCCATAATTGTTAACTTTAATTCTGGAGAATTTGGTATGTATATTCTGTTTTTAAATCATAGTAGACCACTTTTATCAGTAATGAGATCTGATTTGTCTGAATTCCCTATAGAATCCTGTAATTATGCCACTTTTTGAGTGTACTTCTTGTCTTTATTACCTGCAGTCTTTATCCTCTGTTCAAGATTTCTTTCTTCCCTGCTAACATGTATTTCAAATAACCCATGAACTCTTCTTCTTAAAGCATCAACTACTTTATTTTCCTTACCCTTGATATGTCTTACCTCAAAGTCAAATTCCCTCAAGAAGGCTAGCCACCTTGCTTGCCTTGCATTAAGGTCTGGTTGACTAAACAAAAATTTCACATCGTTGTTTTCAATCAATAACAAAAACTTTTTTCCCATTATGTAGTGTCGCCACATTTTTAAGGCGTGTATTGAAGCTGCCAATTCTAATTCATGAGTGACGTAGTTTCGCTCGTGGTCCTTTCGTTTTTAGGACTCATAGAAAATAACATGCCCCTATTCGGTTAGGACATCACCTAGTCTTTCTTTACTCGCATCTACACAGATGGTGAAGCATTTGTCTGGATCTACTACCTTTAAAATGGGTGCGGTTGTTAACAATTCCTTTAACTTATTAAAACTGTCTTGACACTTCTCTGACCAGTTGAACTTGGTCCCCTTCTTTTGTAATGATGTGATAGGGTAAGTAATTTTGGAAAATCCCTCTATAAATCTATGATAATATTCAGTGATTCCCATGAATGACCGGATATCTGCTACATCCTTAGGTACCAACCATTCCATGATGGCTCTTATTTTCTCAGGATTGACTGCAATGCCTTCTACAGATATTACATGTCCTAGGTACTGTATTTTCTTTTGATAAAATCACACTTATCGAATTTAGCATATAGTTTGTGCTTCCTCAAAGTTTGTAGAACTATTCTTAAGTGCTCTTTGTGTTCTTATTCTATTTTAGAATAGACCAGAATATCGTCAATAAATACCAATATGAACTTGTCCAATTACTGACTGAAAATACTATTCATTAAACACATAAACTTGGTTGGCGCATTAGTGAGTCTAAAAGGTATAACTACAAATTTGTAATGTCCATATCTTGTTCGAAAAGTTGTTTTCCTTATGTCCTCAAATTTTATCCTAACTTGTTGATAACCAGATCATAAATCCAACTTTGAAAATATCCTTTCCCCATCTACTTGATTGAACAAATCATTTATCCTAGGTAAAGGGTAATTTTTCTTAATAGTCATTTTGTTTAATTTTCTATAATCAATACACAATCTTAGAGTGTTGTCTTTCTTTTTCACAAAGAGGACTAGTGCTCCCCATGGTGAAACACTCGGTCTAATATACTCTTTGTCCAATAATTCTTGTAGTTGAATTTTTAGTTCTGTCAATTCCTACAAACTCATTCGGTAAGGTGTTTTAGTGATAGGGGCTGAACCAGGTAGCAGGTCGATAGAAAAGTCCATCTCCCTTCTAGGGGGTAATTTAGGTATTTCATCAACAAACACATCTCTGAAATCACGTAGAACAACAAAGTACTCCAAGTCGGGTTTATCTTCTTTTTCTAATAGGCTTGTTACTTGGATGGCATAGACTTGACAACCATTTCTCATGCATTTCTTGAATTGCATTGCTGATACTTGTCTAACTGATATTTGTTTTTGTATATCTTGAACTGTCCTAGCGGTCTCATTTTCATATTTATACTTAAGTGTCTTTTCATAACGATATAGCACTTCTTTATGCCTTTCTAACCAATCCATTCTGATAATTACATCATAAGATCCTAGCGGTAGAATGTTCATATTAATCCTTATGTTTTGACCACCTAAACTGAACTCATAATCAGTAATAAAGTCAACCACTTTCCTTTTAGTTCTTGTTGCTAGTTGTACTAGCCACGATTTTTTATGTCTCATTTTCTTAAGTTTATTTGAATCGACTATACCAGAAGTGATATAACTTAACGTAGCTCCAGGATCAATTAAAACAAAAATTCGATTGTTATTGATTTTACCTTCAATTTCCACCACAGAGGACTGGTGGTCAGCTTGTCAACCATCCACGACTGCATTTATCCAATACAAGCTTCCACCCACATCTCCCACCGTCGAGGCTTCCTGCAAATTGTGAACAACAGTTCTGGCTGCTGAATTTAAACATGGACAGTTCCTCCTTAGATGAGGTTCTCCACATTCCCAACACTGTAATGGTTCGTGGGGGCTGTCCCCAAACTTCTTTGTTCCCATATTTACCAGTTTACCGCCACCTTGTGTATTTGGATTGTTGGAGTGAAAATATTTCCTTGGAAATATTTTTTCTATGTTCCGATAAGAAGATGGCTGGTATCCCTTCTTCTGCTCGTTCATTTCGTCTTGTTTCTTGTCCATCCAAGCTTTGGAAAATTATGTCCGTTGTTTGTATTGTTCATAACACATTCGAGCTTTCCTGAATAATTCACTCAAGGAATTGGGGTTATCAAACTCGATTATGTCCTTGTGATACTGTGGTAAACAACTTAGGAACTGCTGGATTTTTACTTTGTCCTCTTGGATATAAGGTACGAACCTTGGTAATTCCAAGAATTGTTTTATCAGATCTTCCATAGCCATTTGACCAAGTCGTAGCTCATAAAAGATTTTTGTTTTTCTTTCATAGTAACTTTCCGATAGGTATTGTTTCTTGAAATATTTTATAAAGTCTAACCATTCCATCTATTTCTCTTTTAGGCCCTTGGCCAATTTCATATCTTTCCACCAAATGATGGCTTTTCCTTTTAGGTTATAGATAGCCATTCTGACCTTCATATTGCTGGAATAGTTGTAGATCTAGAAATACTTCTTGTTGTCTAATAACCTTGCTTCAACTTCCTCCCCTGTTCTGAATTCCCCATCAAAGTTAGCGGGTTTGATTTTCTTAAATTCTCCCTCAAGGTGATCTACTTGTTTTCTTTTTATGTTAGGTTTTGTTTTACCTTCAGCTGAAGGTGTACCTTCAGATAAACTTTCCCCTTTTTCTGCTTCAGGACTAGAATTCTTGGAGGCCCTTTTATTGACCTCCTCTTCATGGTTCTCATCCTTTGGGATTTTCTTTGTCACTAGACTACAGAACAAGACTTCATTTATTTCCTGCTGCTCTTGCTGTGCCTTCTTCAGTTTCTCATTGTATTCTTTGAAAACTTGTAGCTCAACGATGATATTTCTCATCGTTTCCATAACTGCAGTGGGTGATATTCCATCATTATTCTGTCTCAGATCTTCATGAGGTATTTGTTCAGGATTCCCCTCAAGTCTGATTGTTGTGTCATCCTGGGTTACCATGATTAACACAAAACAGAAAAGGGTTTTTTGTTTATCACAATAATGGTTTGTTGGTTTTTACATAAACAAAAATATGTGCTAAGTAATTAATTTAGCCCTATTCAAGGTCCAAGTGTTGTAATCTTTTCTCTGATACCATATGTAATGTACCTCAAATTTTCCATAAAAAAAAATTTCTATGAGCCATTAATCTCAAAATTCATTTTATATGTTTGTCGATAAAGGGAAGAAATCTTCGTTCTTGTTATAATTTTATGTGACGTAACTTAAGTTCGTCCTACCACATGATGCCATTTCCATACTTGTCTATCTTATTTTAGATAGAAACTTATACGGCTAATTCACCAAGGGTTCTAGTAATTCCCCTTTAGTCTCTAACCTACTCACCCATATACATACATATCTATACAGTAGATGAGACTTAGAACTTATAGTCCTAGTCTCTTTTTAAACAAGAGATTCCTATGTTTTGCGCACAATTCTATTTACTTTTTCCTTTGACATGAATATTTAATTACCATATATATATATATATATATATATATATATATAGTCATGGGGACAGATCTATACCCCATAGTTGAAAAGAAGTGGCTTAGTGATATGCGCTTAGCATCAATATACATAGTCCCGATAATAGATGGGTTCCTTTACTAATTGTCCATGATTAGTGATATTCCAATCCCTTTACTCAAGCAGAGTTTGAGTAAAGAGATATTGTGTTAGCTTAGACTTAACTAAACGATGTTCCAATGAACCTTCTCTCGAATGATAAGCTAGTTGTAACAATGCAGTTGAAGTGTACGTGTTCAAACTCGTCGAGTCATGTAGGGATTCATTTACTTCATGAATTTCTTGATGTGAAAGAGTGGTATACTGTCATAAGAGAGTTAAGACTCTGCATCTATTGTTTAATGTAAGTCTCGTGTGTGCGCATTACGATGCTCTCACCTGGCTCTTCGTCCATTCCAGTCACCCCAACTTTTCCCTCATCACATGGCTTGACTGCCCTTCATACCTTCAACATTTAAACTAAGTAGTTAAGGTTCCTCTTAGGGTTTTAACATGTTTTCTATTTTCATTGTGGAGTCTTTCGGGAGGCTCTACGTATTATTTTCTCACAGAAGTAGGCTATTGATTTGGGGAAAACATTACCCGATGGAATGACATCACCATTCACTCTCCCTGGTAATTTTTTCTTAACACCGTGTTCTGGTTATTAAACAAGGTTTGGTTCTTTATTACAGTGGGTGAAACCTCGTGTCAATCTTACTTGTTTTTACTTAAATCTCTCATTATCGTTATTCTTTATAACTTTCCTAGAATGCTTCCCATTTCTGAATAAGAAGATGCTTACTGTAGATTTATTTTCTAACTTATTGAGAAGTCTCGGCATACCAATCCCTTGTCTCGACTTAGGGAGTTTACACCTGCAACGTTTTATGGGTAAATTTAATCCTAGGTTTTCATGTCCTGATTGTCATTATTTCTTAAGTTCTCTCTGCTGGTATATGTAGAGGTTTGATATTAAACCTTTCGGGAAGTTACACGTAGTCTTAATTTGGAGTTAATTTCTTTTCACGTTGCAATTTCTTTCTTCTTTTTTTATAGAGAATGAATCCTTCCTTCTGTAGTCGTCAATAAATCCTTAACCGTTACTCACACAGATGATGTCTCCTTAAGGTTTTTCCTTCTTGTCTAGTATGTTAAAGGAAATGTAATTCTCCGTGTTTTCGAAAAATCCACTACCCGAGAATGCTCACAGCATAGACGTTTGAGTTTGTGGATATTATTGTAATAATTAGGTTTTCCTCTGTCATTACAAGGTCTGTGTGTAAGTTACTCCATTTGAATTTAATAGTAGATTAACTTTTCACTTATCGTTGATTTATAATTAGCCTCTGTAATAGACATAATCGGTTTGGAAAGTGTTTAAACTCAATCTTTTCATGTAGCTCTTGTTTTGAGTGTAATTGCTTGACATTGTTCCCTCGGCCTATTCACACAATATATTTTACAAAATTTACTTGTTAACTATTAACATTGTTGATTTCATTTCATAAACCAATGATTATGTGATTGGTACCAACACTAATGATGGGCCCCTTTTCTTCGAGGGTACCCGTCAGGTGGACCTTTCCTCTTCCACCCCTTCCATGATCATGGATGACGTCTTCAAGCATGTGCAGGGGAGGATCGACCTGCTCTACAGGCCTCAGTTAAGTATAACCTATAACTGCATGCTATTTAAATATATTACACTGGTAATCAAATTCTAGATCTTTGCTACGAATTCTCATTTCTATTAGGTAGGAACTAATCGAAGTTCCCTTGTTTTCTTTTTTAGGGTTGGTGTAATGGAACAATCCAAATTTTGGACACTCCCCGTGCGAAAGGTATTCGAGTTCCATTTGTAAACTCTTCAGGAGTTCACACAGTGAAGGCCACGGTTTTCAACCTAGATTTAATGATATTAAGTATAGTTTCGCTCGACTTCCTGTAGTGGATGGATAAAGAGAAATTCCCAAATTGTGGTAATGTATTCCATTGTTAGATTTAATACACAATAACCATATACGGCTTGGATGTCCTCTTGATTTTTTGGTCTGCTTGATATATGTAATAAATCCTTTGAAGTGGAGCTATAGGGCCTTTCCTCCTGTCTATTTGACATAATACAATGATTGTTTTAATGATTTTATTCGAATCTTAACGCCATCTTGGCCCCTTCCTATACTTAAATTGTTTAAAGTAGACTATAACTATACTGTTTATGAAAGGAAAGAATTCTGTAATGAATGTCACCACGTCTTCTTAAATGTATTATATTGTCTTTATACTTCCTTGGATCTCATTTCTCATCTTGGATTTGCATGCTATTCATTTTTTTTCTGTCATTATGTATTCCAGAAAAAATTCTACTAAGGTGTAGTTAGACTATCGTCTTATATTGCATTTCGGTATCTATTGTCTATACAGTCCGAACTTATAGTCATACACTGTATGGGATTGAACTTATATATTTTTGGAAGGTCTACATTTTATTTTGGAAATCTAATCTCAAGTTAAAGGAAACTAGAATATAAAACTATTGTATAGACATATACGTGTATGTATATATATATATATATAGGTATCTATTATGTTGTATGAGTCTGCAATGTTGTCTTACCTTCAATATTTTGTGAATATTGTGACTCTGTACTTTCCTTCAGCAGGATACAAATGTATATTTTCTTTCTATTCTGTACATATATAGAGTTTCTCCTTGTTTCGATTTAGCATGTACATGAAAGAAACATCTCAATTAGTTACTATGTTTTTCTGTATATAAATTTACTTACAGGAATGTAGGCATATGCTTGTGTATACGAGGCTACACTATTCAGTTTCATTTACATTGTCTACATAGATAATTCTTAAGCTGTGATTACAATTTAGTTTAGAGGTTTTTCACCTATAGTTTATCTCATTACAACAGTAATCTAACTCATAGAACCATACTTCTAGAAGCTTGACCAGACAATTATTTCAACTAGTATCACATGGAAATTAACATTCACTCAACAATAAGACACAACAAAGATAATCCATTTAGAACTGGTTTAGAGGAATTTTGTCAGTTCTTAAGTTCAATGGCATTCAATTCGATCTTTAGCCCATAGTATTACTTTGATTCGGAATTAACATATGCATTATATCATATATTTAATGATAAAACATTCATCCAGAGAAGGGATAGAATGACATATCTGAACCAGTACGCTGAAAGACAAAGGGAACAACCATGTTCCTCTCAACCTTAGAACAGGGCAGCTGAATCACTTGTCCCATTCACCCCCTAGCCTGACTATGAATCCATGAGGGATAAATCAGAACTCCTCCTCAACAAATTCCTTTCAGTTTCAATAGTCTTCTCCTTGCCTCACACTCGGTAGGTAATGTTCATAACAACAAGAAATCAATAATTTTCCCCAGCATACTAGGCAACGTACTACCTCCTCACATATGCTATATATCCAAAAGCAAAAGTGCCTAGGTATCTTTCCCTCTTGGGAATTTTCACAGCTTTCAAAATCCCTGATTTTAAGGGTTTTCCCATGGCCAAATATGGATTTTCCACTTGTAACAATCAGCCCTGAGTTAGTTCCAACATGTTCCCCACTCAGGGAGTCATGGTTAGCTAATTTCAACATGGTTGTTCCATTTGTCCTCCAACAACAATCATAAAATATTTTGTTTCATACAAGTGTCATAATCAAGCAGTTAGTTGGGTCAAATCATATCTGTACCCAAAAATCATAATCATTAATTACAATTAACCAAATTCGAAATTCAGAATTTCCATAAATGGAAAATATTTTACAATTTCAAATTTGCCAAAAACAAAAATTAATTTCCTAAGAAATTTCAAACTTAAAAATAATTTATTTTTGCATATGTCACATTCCTTCTTTAAAAAAAAAAAGTGCACTTGTTATGCATAGCATGTTTTCGTAATGATGAGGTTCGTTACATATGGTATCATAGTCAGTTCGACCCGCGACTTGGGATCACTATGGATTCAATTGATTAGATTTTTTTTATAAATGTCGCTAATTAAATTGATTTGTATTCATGCAGTTAATCATTGTTAGAGGATGCCGCAGACGAAGACGAAGGGGTACTAGGGCAGGAGGCACAACACCCCCAGTAGCATCAATGCTCGAGGGGTCTAACCCCCCAGAGAGACGAATAGGTTGTTGGGCAGGAACAAATAGTTGTGGGTGATGTGGCTGGGATGATGAGGTCCTTTCAGAGGATGTATGAGGCACTGATCATCCATTTGGATAGAGATGATTCTAGGGAACCAAAACCTCTTGAGGTTCCACCACGCGCTTCCGTTGGTACTGGTAGCATTCACCGCGAACTCGAGAAGGTCAAATTTCTAGAGTTCTTTGGTTCCCCGAATGGCGCAACTGCCAAGGAATGGTTGGAGAATATGGAGACGTGATTTGCAATTAGTGACTATAACTCCAACATGAAGGTCCACATGGAGGTATTTCAACTAAAGGAGAGCACTCTTCTATGGTGGAAGACGCTCCTTCCACAATTGAACATGGTAGTTGAAGACATGTCATCAGAATTGTTCGAGGAAAGGTTCTGGGAGAGGCATCTATCTGAGGAATTCATTAAGAGTCATCTATACGAGTTCAATTCCTTGTGACAGGCCGACTGTACAGTGCCCGAGTACGAGGCTCATTTCATGGAGCTGCTTCGGTATTCTCCACACCTGAATACAAAGAAGCTTAAGGTCAACAAGTTCGTGTTCAACCTTAATATCAACATTCATGCAAAGGTTAGGATTTTGATGCCTCATACCATGCATGATGATGTCAAGAAGTCCCTCATAGTAGAGGAGGATCTTATCAATGGGGGTCAGAGTAGGAGTCCAGCGAGACCAGTGGTACATGTGTGATTTGGTGCACTGCAACATCAGACACCAACTAGACATTCACTAGGATTTTGAGGCACTCAAGGAGGATCCAAATACACTACACCATGATGATCAGTGCCTCAGCAACAAAATCCTTACAGAGGACCACAACACCAGTAACAATGTCGACCACAAGAACATCATTTTATCCCTATTCAGCAGAACAAACCACGGTTCTAGGCCATTGGGCCGTCAACTTCTACAACGGGTACCAAGAGTACTAGACTGAAGAAAGCTTGTTGGACATGTGGAGAGCCACATTACCAGCATGACTCCCCAGTGGAGAGGACTATATCATCTGGATCAGTCAGAACCACTACCATAAAAGATTTGGGAAAGGCCCATTGGATTCATTCAATGGTGAATAACTGCCAGGAAGAGCACCATTCGACTATTATCAAGACGTCAGGTACCATCGGCGACCAAACTCTTAGTATTTTGATAGATCCAGGTGCTACAAAGAGTTTTGTTTCTAGTGCAGTGCTAAAAATAATTAAGGTAAAGGAAGTCAAACATGAGGAGTTTCGCTGTGTAGAAATGGCTTTGAGAGACAAACAAAAGTTTGGAGGGAAGGTTACGAGATGTAGCCTTAACATGGGAGAGTTTTTCATTAGGGAAAACCTATATGTCATGATATTAGGATCTTATGACGCCGTGATCGATATGGACTAGTTGGAATCCAATGAGGTGATACTCAACTGTAAGACGAAACGATTGAGCTTGGTCGATGATGAGGGATAGAGACACGTGATTGTAGGTTGGAACCAGGGAGTTTCCCTGAGGTTCATATCTTCCTTGTAGCTATGAAAGAGCATGCACAAGGGATGTAAGCTATATGTGATCCTTGCATTAAATGAGAAGGGCGTAGTGGAATGTCTAGAAAACCTTCCAGTGGTGCAAGATTTTGCGGATGTCTTCCCCGAGTAGTTACCTGGGATGCCGCTGGAGAGGGAATTGGAATTTACCATCGACCTAAAACCAGGAACTGAATCTATAGAGAGAATGCCTTATCGAAAGTTGACCCCTAAGTTACAAGAGTTGAAAATGCAATTGAAGGAGTTGCTGGACCCAAGACTTATATGTCGAAGTGTGTCACTGTGGGGTGCACCTATTATTTTCATATGGAAGAAGGATGGGTTGTGGAGACTCTGCATTGACTACCATCAATTGAAAAAGGCAACGATCAAGAATCAATATCTGTTTCCAATGATTGATGATCTATTTGATCAGATGAAAGACACTACGATGTTTTAAAAGATTTACTTGAGATCAAGGTATCAATAGTTATGGATCAAGGAGGACAACATCCCTAAGACTTCCTTTAAGATGAGGTTTGGAAATTACGAGTTTATTGTTTTACCATTTGGACCGACGATCACCCCAGGGGTATTTATGAGTTTGATGAATGGGGTGTTCCGTGAATACTTAGAAAAGTTCATTTAAGTATTCATTGATGATATTTTGATTTACTCTCGGATGATGAAGGAGCATGAAGAGAACTTGTGCATCGTACTACAGTGTCGACGAGAGAACAAATTGTTTGGGAAGCTGGCGAAATGCTCATTTTATCAACAAAAGATTCACTACTTAGGGCATGTCATCTCTGACAAAGGTATCATTATGGATCCAACAAATTTCGAGCCTATTATGGAATGTCCTACACCGAAAAATATTCCAGAAGTGCGTAGCTTCATGGGTTTAGCGGGATACTATCGATGGGTTGTCAAGGGTTTTTTGAGGATAGAAAATCCGATCACAGAATTGTAGAAGAAGGAAAATAAGTTTGTTTGGACCAAGAAATGCGCGGGGGAATTTCATAAGCTCAAGGAGTTGTTGAAGACAACACCGATACTAAAGGTCCCTGACATAGACGTGGAATTCTTGGTATGCATTGACGCATCCAAGGAAGGCTTAGGCAAAGTCTTGATGCAAGACAGTAGAGTGATCACTTACATATCGAGAAAGTTGAGAAGGCATGAGGAGAACTATACGACACACGATTTGGAGTTGTTAGACATTTTTTATGCCTTGAGAGTTTGGAGACTCTAACTTATTGGATGAAAATTTGAACTAAAAATGGACCATTGTGGTTTACAACACATCATTACTCAAAGCAACTTGAATGCGTGAAAATGACGTTGGTCAAAATTGATTAGCGAGTACGATTTCAAGATTACTTACATATAATGAACAATGAACAGAGTGGTTGATGCGTTGATTCAGAGACCACACATATTTTTGGTGATGCCTCTTCAGATGAATCTACGTGAAAATATTATAATTTTATAGTGAAACGATGGCTGGTATAAATAGGTCAAGGATTTTATTGGACAAAACATAATGATGGTACCAAACTTTGAGGGGTTTACTGTGGACAATGATAGATTATTGATATTTAAAATTTGAATTTGAGTATCACCCAATGACGAGTTGAGGAGTTTGATATTAAACGAGGCTCATAGAGCAGTGTACATGGCTAATCTTGGAGTCATGAAGATGAGGGCAGACCTTAAACCTTTATTATTCTGGGAAGGAATAAAGGTAGACATAGTCAACTACATGGAAATATGTCTAGAATGTTAGTAGCTGAAGGATTAACATAGACATCTAGAAGGATTACTACAACCACACACTATTCTGGAATCAAAATGGGAGGTAATTTTGATGGATTTCATTTTTTGGATTTCCACTGACGACAAGGAGACACAAATCAATTTTTGTGTTAGTCGACACTCTGACGAAGAGTTCTCATTTTATTCCTATGCGTACAACATATCAGGGACCTGACATAGCTATATTTTTCATTAGAGAGACAGTGAGATTTCATGGTGTTCCTAGGAGGGTTATATCCGATAGAGGATCGATTTTTACAAGACGATTTTGGACTAGTTTCCAAGAGGCCTTGAGAACCCAACTTAAATTTAGTTTTTCGTATCACTCGGAGATAGACGGGAAGACTGAATGAACAAACCAAATCTTGGAAGATATGTTGTGTATGTATGTGATGGATCAAGAGAAGCATTGGGAATAATTCTTGCCACTGGTATAGTTTGCATATAACAACAATTATCAAAGCACCATTAAGATGGCGCCTTTTGAGTTTCTTTACATGCGACCATGTCAGATGCCTTTGAGTTGGGATCGACTTGAGGATAGGGTCCTGGTGGGACTAGAACAATCCAAGAAATGGAAGATCAAATGAAAATAATAAGACAAAGGATCAAGGAAGTGCAGGATCGACATAAGAGTTCTGTCGATGCGCTTCATGTCAACCGTAGTTATGAAGTTTGCGATCGAGTCTTCTTGTGGTTGAAACCCCATAAAAGTTCGATCAAGTTTGGAAAGGGTGATAAAATCTCTCCCATGGTTCTGGGACCCTTCAAGATTGTGGAAAAGAAGGCACCCATGGCTTATCGACTAGCCTTGCCTGATTCTTTGAAGCATATGCACGATGTTTTACATGTAGATGTTTTGAGACATTATGTTAGTGATCCTACACATGTTATTGACATGAGTTCCTTGCAGGTATCAGATGAGGGTGCGCTCATGACAGAGCCAATCCATATCCTGGACCATCGCATTCAAAAACTACAACGTTGAATAGTAGATCAGGTCAAGGTCTAGTGGGACAACTATAGTCCATGGTCGGTGACCTAGGAGGACGCATATGATATGCGTCAACAGTTTTCATTTTTGTTTGATAGATAGACATATGATACCATGATACACTTTATTTCGGCACTTACATACCATGAAATTTCGAGATGAAGTTTAAAACAAGAGGGGGTGTATGTAACATCCTGCTCTTGCACACACTGAGCGGACTTATTCTTTGAGGAAACTTTTGTGAAAGTGATCTGGGTCATTATACTATTGGTTGTTTTGATTATTATTATTATGAGATATTGCAGATTTGATGATATGCTATTTCTTTTTTATTTACATCGACAAGTGCTATTGACTAGGTGCTCCTGAGTGTGCAGGACTCTGGATGTTAGAGGATTATGAGGCATCGATGAAACTCCTTGGACTCTGGATCAAGTCAGGGAGTGGACTGTTAGGGTTTGAATGTTTTTGATGTGACATATGTACATATGATTAGATATTATGATATTGATTGTTATCACTGACATGTTTCATTGAGGGATGTAGGCTGACGATATATTTCCAACCAGAATCACATTTGGAGTAAAGGGGTCATGCACGATAACCAGAGACATTGAGGGAGAGGTGTGGCAACAACCCTACCACAGCCTACTATCACTCCTGTCGTGGCTCGAATTGTAGGTTAACGATTACCTAGTTCGAGAATACCCACGATGTCGTGAGAGAAGACTGTGACAATCACTCATGATGATTCTAAGGGGCACACAATAAGGAAGGATCCTTATTCCTTATAGGCCCTTAGTCTCCCACAAGATCACCTAATAGAGTATTGACTCTAGGGATTTGACGTCTACCAAATTCAGTCAAGAGACAAGTGGCACCCTTGGCGCACGTAGTTCATCTTGAAGGGCATGTCATGCAAATAAAACAAGAATGCAAGCGAGTGGCATCCTTGGAGAACGTAGTGTGTCTTGAAGGGTACGTCGTGGTTTTAACTCGGGTAAGTTAATAAACCTAGTACCTAGAAAACTATGCCTCCTTAGGACCTGGTTGGCCTTAAAATAGATGATGGTATGAGTAAAGTTTAATAACTAATTTTTCCCTTAAAAAATGTCACCCAACCTAGTGAAATTAAAACCTAGGTCTAAGTAAAACCTTTGAACAAAAAAAAACAAAAAACTAATTAGACATATAACAAGAAGGGGGTAAAGAAAATTCAAGATCTATTAATTAAAGTAAAATTTATAATGAAGGTTTATTTATTAAAAGGGGGTAAATGGTTGTTTGTCTAAACTAGCTAATTCTAAACTTAATTAAAAAGGGGGAAACTTAAAGAAAAGGGAAAACTTAAAGAAAAAGGGAAATGTCTAACTTAGTAAGGAATCTAGCCTTGGAACTTTCTATTTATGAACTCATCTAGGATTTAAGTAAGATGTAAGTCATTTAAGAATTGTAAGGGAATAATGGGACACCGAGGAGTGTTTTTAGGAATGCTTTTAGGTGGGTGAGGAAAATAGGAAAATTTAATTAATTAATAAATTGATTTTCTCGTGCAACTAGGGGATTGAGCGGCATGTGTATGTGGGAGGTTTTTCCTAATTAAATAAATGAAAAAGGAATCTAATGAGGGTTTGGGAAACTAATCACTTGAAAAATATATAAAAAGGATGGCAGAGGAGGGGTATGGATCACATCTGGTTTGCGTAAGGTTACACTGCCAAAATTCTATCTTGACTGAATTTCTCTTATGGGAGTTGGATATCTAACTCGAATAATGAGTGGTAGCTCGACCTTCAGAGGAGAGATGGGTACTAGCATTCTTTGGTATTGTGTGCATGGCCCCTTTGTGACTCGGGTGGCTCAGGGGGAAGAAGAGTACCCCTAGCGTTGGCTAGGAGGTACTGGTGAGGTCTTATCAGTCGACAAGCGGGAGCTAGATGAAGCGCACATGCGGGACATCGACTCAAGATTTACACCTTCAGTGACGGTATGCATGTGCAATTTCCTTTGTATATTGGTTCTAATTACATGTATATGAATATTTATTGGTTTTTATGATACAATATTCCTGCACTATAGTTTCTAAATCCAGAAAGGTTGTTTGCTTCCAAAAATGGCAGATTACTTGTTTCTAAATGTTTTAGTTGTACTTCTAAAGAAACTAGATAGTGCCCTACACCAATTCTATGGTAAATAGGTTCCTTGTTCATCTTCAACACCGGATACATTTACTATTTACTGAAGATTCAAGGCGTGCATTACCTTTAATACTTTATGATTTGTTTATGTGGAAATCTCACTTCCTCCACTGGCAAACAGGCTTTGGCCCTACTCGGCTAAAAGTTTTAGCTTAAGCTACAAAAGTGAAAGGATTTTTGCTACTAGAATGCCTTCACCTCATATGCTTCCTCGTTGATATCAACCTTAACATGTTATCTTATTCTTGGAATAGCTAGTTGAAGCTGTTGAAAATAAATTGATGTACAATATGTGGTAATTAGTGATCTAGTTCATTTGCTTTTTGAGGATTCTTGCGCCAGGCCCTTGCAAACATTTTTTTGATCGGTGGAAAGGCCTCCCATATGTAGAAATGGAGGTTCCTTTCCAACAGTTTTTTTCAGTTCCATTAACATTTCATCCTTGGATGTTGACACAAACATCAACTGCAATCTACAAAAGTTAAAAATATCATTGGTGAACTTGAATCTTTTAGGCTGGTCACTTCGCATGCTGAACTTGCTCAAGACCCCAACCTTTCTTGCGTTTTGATATTTGTTTGTGTTGCGATTCGAATTGTGGGATCGTGTTTAATTTTTTTTCCCTGAAAAATTTGCTTCTTGTTGGGTTCATTACAAAACTCAATTTGTCTCAATTGATGGTGGGTGTGAGAAAATTCAGCCAGTGTTTATGACAACTTCTCTCACAATGTTGTAATCCTGCAATAAAATAAAACTGCATGGGAGAACTATATGGTAGCACAAGATATGCGACATGACTCTCTGTAACTAAGAATGACATGGTAGACACTATATACGTATTAAAAAAACAACGGACACAGTGTAGTATTGAGTTTTAAATTTCTACAATATTAATAGACCCAGAGTCTTTTCATAGCTTGTCCAGGTTTTTGGTTTGGTTTCTTTCCGAAAATTCTAAATTATTTACTAAATACTTGGAAGAAATGTTTGCATTCTCTTTTCAGTGGTATTAGTAAAGGATGATGTGCCTACTTGCAGAGTTATAGGATAAACCCTGAAATCAACAGATCTTGGTTTGTTAGTGGTTAAGATGTTCTATGATTAAAAGGATTTTGTTCCTTTGGAGTCTGTTTTGGAATCTAATTTCTATTTATTGTATTGCTCCAAATATGATCCTAGGGAGTTTAGATTCAATAGAATATGATTCTAGCGGAATGAACATATGATGATTCGCTAAAAAAGTGGAAAGACTCGAAAGGACAACTCCTTGAAAAGGTTTCCAACACTCCCCTTAGACAAGATAACATTAGATCATGGGAGGTTTCTCTACTATTTTTTTATATTTCTTGTAGATGAAATGTCGATTTCCTAAATATGTTGAAGTACATGACTCACATTTCCAAAAATAGACCTTAACTTTTAAAATTATATGGTTATGCTACCCATGATCGCAGAAATTAGGATTGTATTGTCAAGGTGATAATTCAATGCCCATGACAAAGTGGTAATTCAACGCCCATGGGTCACTGGGCATTAGTATTTATGTGTAAAACCTGTTGATAATAAATTTATAGGATATTGAAAACAATTATTTATACTAATGGGTAATCCTAATTAAAGTTTTAAATTAAAACATATGGGCTAGGAGAAAAACAATTTTGTTAATGTCATTCTAGACCGTTAGTATAAATTAATTTGGATGTTAGGATATAAATGTTTTGAAAGGTGATGATTCAATGATGGTAATGATCTTATGATATTTATTTAATTATGGGTTGATGGTTAATTATTTAAATATTGTTAAAGCAATTTTTATGTTTTCTCTTGTAGTCAATAAATATTGCACCTTGCATGACATTGAGTAAGGGTGTCTGATGTGTGCCCCCCTTCTTTTTACTCACATTTTAAGAGTTGATTTCCTTGTAAGAATTTAGAACCCGGGAAGTAAAATTTATAGATGAGTTACTGGAATAATAAACCCTTGAATGGAAAGTATATTTTGCTTAAATATGGTTAGATGCTTTTACTTTTAGATGGTGAGTGATTACTTATGTTGTGAATGAGTCCTTATGATGATGAATTTATAATTATTTACTTCTAGTCGTTGTGCCAACTTAATTGTATCGAATAAAGTCACCCTGCATTCTTTTTTCTTTATTATTTAGAGTGCCCTCTTCTAAGAGAGTCGTATAATGTATGACAGTACAAGTTGGATTTCAGGCTGGTTGGATTTTATGTTGGGTTGAAGGTTTAGAATTATTTTGTTTGTGCATGGGTTCCTAGCGCCTTGTCGCAACGTGGCGACGTGATGACTTGTGATTGGGTCATGGCGTGTGTTGATCGATAAGCACATATGGAACGTAGATTATGGTCATGCACCTCCCGATGTGGATGATGTTGTTGTATTTAAGGTTGTTCTTGTTTTTGTAACATTTATTGTGATTGTCTCTCGCTTCCTCGGAAAGTTCTAGTTACTAGTCGTCGAAGCTGATGTGTTTGGATTGATTGATGTTGTCTTTTATCTTAGTAGGTATGATCTTGCATGTGTCAGGTGGGATGTATACACCTCCTTCTTCCTAAGAATAGTCGCCAGCCTTGAGACCTTAAATGGTAAAAATGGATGGGAACCTAGGCTTGAGCATTGCTTATGTGTCCTGGAGGTCCTAACCTTGAAGGGTAGGATGGGTGGGTATTCGTTTTTATTTTTTGTAATTGATTTTTGTATGTTGGATCCAACTGCATGATGTGCTAGTATGCTGGGTCGTAAAGTTGTTTGTTCCCTGACTTGCATGCGTTGTGTTCGTCATTGAGTTGTGTTGATTGACTGTTGTCGTGGTTACCTTTCTTCTTTAAAAATAAATAAAACAAATTTCACTTGTTATGCATTGCATGTTTTCGAAACGACGGTGGTCGTTACAGATTCTTTTGTCCAGAAACTAGAGAATGGGACTATATGCAGGAACCAGAGAATTCCCTCTAGCTGACCTGAATTTTGGAGGTTGCAGGATCCCGCAAATACTCAAATGCTTCAAAAATGACACCAACATTTGTGAAAATGAATTTCCTTTCAATTCCTATAATTTGTTTTCATTTTCAGTATTTTAATCTAATTTTATTTATTTATTTTTAAAATCACTGCATAATATTTTCATCTTACATTATTATTCAGTGAAATGAAATATTCGTATCTCTAAAAATACATAGTGAAAAATTTAGAAAAAAATATATTCATAATCCTTAAACTATTCTTTTCAAAAGGGTATTTTTAGATTTTACTTTTAAGTAAAAATTAATATAGATACAAGGTGGGGGAAAACATGTGTTTATAATCTGCAATGTTTTCATCTTGGTCAACTTCAAAAAATTCTAGAAATTATAATATTCATCTGTTAGATTCAAAATTATAGTCATAATAAAATAGAGTCTCTGTAAATTGTCGCAGTACATTTCGTTTGCTAAAACCAAAAGTTTAATAATAGATACATTGTTGGGAGGGGGGGAAATAACTCATTATCATTCCTTTCATGTTTAAGGAACATACTGTTAAACAATTGTCAAATTGAAATATCAAATCTTAATAAATAAAAAATTCAAAAATAGTCATTAGAAAGCTAACAAAATTGTTCACAAGTTTTGTTTTTACTGTAAAGTGAAATTCTGAATAAAATAAATACTTTTGTATGCCGAAAATTGAATAACTTGTGAAAATATAGTTTTTTTTCTCATAAAACAAGCAAAATAAACACCCATCTTCATGATTTCACCCATAATTAGTTCTTATATAATGATTAATTCTAAAGTTCAGTGTTTAATTAATTATAATTTTCAATATATATTTTAATGATAGTATAAAGAATGAATAACCTAATCTTTTAAGTACCATATTAAGTAAAAAATATTAAATCTTTACATAAATTTCATTAGCAATAATTAAAAGTGACCTTAAGTACTAATAAAGCAACATTTCCTCTTAATATTGATTTAAGGATAAACATATCATCTTCATATTGATTTGAGCATTAAAAAACATCTCCAATAAACATAACATATCATCTTCATATTGATTTAATCATTAAAAAACATCTCGTCTTAATCTTGATTTAAGGATAAACACACCTTCTTCATCTTGATTTGAGCATCCAATGCTAGTTTTCAACAATATTTCTAAAAGAAACACTCGTTCATGTAAATGATACCAATGAAACTCTCATTTCACCTATTTATAACAATAATAAAATCAGAGAACAAACCCCAATTTATTCATTTAATTAAATTTCTCCACCTCACATATTTTTCAGATTGTGAGTAAACTAGAGGAACTTCATTCCAAAAAAATCAATGTCTTTAGGGTACTCCAAATGGAAATTGCTTTTGTGAAGATTAAATGTGAAGAGGGAACATAAGTGATACTATTCCTAAGGTTTGGTTAATGTTTCAAGCCACATGTTCTTTAGGTTCTTTGTATTAATAATGGAGAACTATAATTGTTAGCAAAATCTACTCTTAGAGAAAGAAGGAATACGTTATAATGAGACATTTTTCTTGGTAAAGATGACTTCCATGCTATTTCTATTAGTAATAGAGGGAGGTGTTAAGGTGGAGTAGATAGATACAAATATATAATTTCTTCCCCATAACCTGAATGAAAAATTTTAACTGAAGAAACTAACTACAAAAAGGATTTGAAGGTAAAAGTTATAAGAGTGTATGGCTTGAAAAAGTTATTACATGGTATCAAAATTTTGAGAGGTGTCCGATAAGGAAATGATTTGTATCCAGTAATATTAATCACTATATCTATTATAGATAAGTGAAAGATCATTTTCTTGTACTCGTTTTGTGTATTGATGGCATAAAAAAATGATTAGTGATACCAAAGAGATTTTTTAGAGTCCATCTTATCAATAAGTTTGACATGAAGGAACTTGTTGAGATACATTATTTATTTACCTTAGAGGCGAGGAGAGAAGACAAGAGTTGGTATATTTGATTGAGCCAATGTGATTATGTTAAAGATGTAATTAATTTATAATGAAAGATTTTAAACTTGTTCATACAATTATTTCAAATGGAATAAAGATTTTAGTAGAGATGCATATCCAATAATAGATGACAATAATAGATGAGGACATATAGCATATGGCTAGTGTATATTATGCAAATATGATTACTTATCTTATGTATATGATAGCAGATATGATATTAGACATCGTCAATGTAATTGAAATTGTTAATATGAGTGTGATGAATCCTAGCAAGAAGCATTGGATGGCTTTAAGAAGGTCATTACAAATAAATTTATTGTAATGAATAGTTACAACTAGTAGGTATGGGGAAGATACATTGATGTACATGAATTTGTTGGTTGAAATTAGACATCAGATATAGATGTGGATAGTTGAAAAAGAAATAATGGTTACATATTTACCTTATTCACAACTAGTGGTGGTGTTTCACTAAAGATAGATATATAACAACTACTTAGTTTACTAGTGGTGGTGTTTCACTAAAGATGGATGTATAACAACACTTCTAGTTTTCTAAAGAGGAAATATGGTTTTAGAAATTGTGTATATACATTGAAATGATATGTGTATTGGTGATTGTTGAATGTGAAACAAAGTCCAACGATATTGAGGACAAATCTCACTTGTTATGTACCACTTCATTGAGGAGGTAGTGGAATCTAGCAATGTTTTATGTATCACTTCATTGGAAGGTAGTGCAATCTATTAGTGTGTTATTGACCAAGTACAATTCTTCTGAATGTTGTATATGTATTAATAAAGGTTATGTTGATTTCCATCCCTTATCAAAAAATCTTAATTTATATTCAATAAGTTAAATGGATTTAAGTGAAAATTTTATATTTTATCTAAATTACTTATTCAAAATTGTAAATTCAATCTAATTATAAAAACATATATAATTATAAATAGTTTAGTTGAAATTGTAAATTCAATCTAATTATAAAAACATATATAATTATAAATAGTTTAGTTGTTTACTAATAGAGTTGATGTACAAATAAGAGCATAATAAAATGTACACTAAATGATAACTTATCAAATCTAATAATTAATATTAATTTTTAAAATCATATTTTAAATTATCTTTACTTTATTCTTAAACAAAACACATAAAATTAAAAAAAATCATATTTAAATATTTTATCATAATTCAAAACGCATAATTCTATCAGTAAAAGTTGATTTTTAAATTATCAAATAATTCTCAAATTATTGAATAAAACCATAATAAAATATAATATTCTCAAATTATTAAATAAAACCATAATAAAATGTATCTAATTTATCAAATATATTAATTAATATTAACTTTTAAAAATAATATTTTAAAATTATTCTTAAACAAAATACATAAATATTAAAAAAAATTGCAATATGCATATTTACGCAGAAAGGTGTATACCTATTGGCAATGGGCACATTAAATGATCTTTTAACCTTAAATCTTAATCTTATGGCCAAGAATTAAAGATGCTGGCATATTCTTAGTCGTCCTCCCAAATCAATGAATAAGATTTAGTATTCATAACTTCCTTGCATTTATAAATGCATGGGTTAACATGTTTACTTTTTCACATTTACCTAATCATATTAAGAAATTACTGTAAAGAGTTGGATGTAAAACGTTGGATGTGGATAACACGTATCATATTTAAACAGGTTTAAGTTACAGCGGGGGTGATGATAATAGGTATCATATTTGAACAAGTTTCAGTTGCCGCGGGCGTTAGTTGGCATGTGACAAGTTTCAGTTCATTGAATTATTTACGATACCTCTCTGAAGCAGTGTTTTTAATTATTCTTTTGGCTGTGTCCGTTGTAGTGCTTTCCCGAATGCGCGACTCGGTTGGTGAATCTAATAAGTCTGGACGTTTCTTCCAATCACCTTAAATCTCTTCCCAATTCTATCGGCGAGCTCGTAAAGCTTAAAACCCTAAATATTTCCAGCAACGTGCTCGTTATTCTTCCTTTTAAATGTGACATGACATGATAAAAGTGGTACTACTGTATTTTATGTGTGTTTCGGGGTTCACCAGTCGTGACTTTGCGGCTGTGCTAATTTTATTATAATTCAGAATATGCATAATTCTATCATTAAAAGAAGATTTTTACATTTAAGCAAATAGTTTATTATTCTCAAATTATTGTGTGTTGTTGTGGAATCCGAATGTACAACCCTGGTCAAATTGTTAACTTATGATGAGATGTGAGGTTTAATGTGTCACCACTAGTATTCAAATCTTGTAAAGGTGTTTTGTTAGTTTATTTAAAGACAAATATCTAAATAAATCTATATTAACAACAAATATTTTATAAAAATGGTTGATATAAACATGTAAAAAATGTGAAAAATGGAGTGAATGAGCTTGCTAATTGAGGACCAACATACTTTGAGACGACCGTTAATATATTAATACAAATATATTAATATATAAACTAATTTAAAATACCTTAATATAAAAAGTTAATATATTTCATTAATACATTATAAGTATATATTATATTTATGTAATAATTAATTAATACATTAATTATACATTATTATATCAATTTATACATTAATATTTTTTTATAATGTATAAATTAATGTAATATTGTAAATTTAATGTATTAATAAAATAAGTTATTATACATTGATATGTTTTTATAATGTATAAATTAATATTATAATGTAAATTTAATGTATTATTAATGTATTAATAAAATAATAAAATAATAATGTATTTCATTAATACATTATTATTATATATTAAATTTATGTGATAATTAATTAATACATTAATTATAAATTAGAATAATAATTTATATATTAATATATTTGTATAACTTATAAATTAATATAATAATGTATAGTTAATGTATAATTATTGTATTAATTAATTATTTCGTAAATGTAAAATGCAATAATAATATTAATTTATAAATTAAAGTAATTAATTTACATTATGGTATAATGTAACTTACTAATTGATCAATAATAATAATAATAATCCATTTTTAAGGTCACGACCAAGCCACACAATGAAATGTATTAATTAATTAATATATTAATACATTGCTAGAGTATTAATATGCATTGTTAAGTTTAAAAACACTGAGGGCTAGTCAAAAGAGATTAACTGGAATATCAGAGTCAAACAAGGTTGTCCCTTGTCCCCTACCCTTTTTGGCATATACATTGATAAATTAGAAGAATGCTTGGAAAAAGCAGGTTGTGTCGGCCGTACTCTCACTAGTATAGTCATCAATCTTCTTCTTTATGCCGATGATATCATTCTTATGGCAAGGAGTCCCCATGATCTTGAAAACCAACTAAGAATCCTCAAGGATTTTTGCTCCAATATGGGTATGACTGTTAATACTGATATGACTAAGGTCATGATTATTAAATCCAATAAGATCCCTTATGATACCTTGGTATATGACAACAACAACTTGGAGGAAGTGACTTCATACAAATATCTTGAAATTGATATTCACCACAAGCTTAATTGGAATTATACCATTGAGAAAAGGATTATTGGGGGATGAAAAGCTTATTATGGGCTTGAAAACAATTGTAAATCAACTGAACCTTGGAGTTGGAATAAGAAGAAACTCATCTTTGAGACTCTAGTTACACCTGTTATTCTTTATGGATGTGAAGTTTGGGGTTGTATTATCTCTCGTGAATCCTGGAGAAAGATAGAGAAAATACAAAAGAATTTTATAAACTATAATCTCAAAATTAAAGGAAATACACCTTGTCTCATCCTCCTCGTAGAAACAAGCTTCTCTCCCATTGACAGCATGGCTATGACTAGATACCTAATGTATAAGAACAAGTTAAACAACATGGAAGACAAGAGGCTACCTAAAATTTCTTCCAAATCAAGTCATAGCCACCATCGACTCAAGCGAGGATGGCATAAAGACACTCGGTCTTCGCTAAACTATTGGGGAATCATGGAAGAAACCATTTTGCAGAATAAAGATACTATTAAAAAAAATATCAAATCAAAATTTAAGGAAAAAATGTGGTGTGATAAAGAGTTAGAGGAAAAAAGAAAATTAAGGTATTATAAATATGTAATCAACCCTAATCTAGAAGATCAAAATTATCTATCTGTTTTGCCAAGTTTAAAGAAAAAAATAATCATTGCTAAGATGAGAACAAATTCTCATGAGCTCCATAGTGAAACTGGGTGTTGGTCAATTCCTAAAATGCCATGGGATGAAAGTGTGTGTCACCTTTGTGACACTGGGAAGGTTGAATATGAAAAGCACTTTCTCTTAGATTGACCAGCCTATACCCATATTAGATCTCATTTTCAAAATATTGATCACACTAGCAACCTTCCTAACCTCTTAACTCAACGAAAGTATGGTGATCTTGGAAAGCTTCTCTTAATGTTTTTCGAGCACAGAAACAAAATTCTAAAGAATCACAAGTAATCACTTACCCTCTTAAGGTACGATAGACCAATTAGGTCTTAGTGGACGTTAATCATCATCATCATCATCAGAATAATGTTACATTACATTTTTAATTTATCAATCAATGAGTAAGACAATTTTCGAAAAAAGGCATCAGACATGCCCTCTGTCTAAAAATCCAGGCGCTCAAAGGCAGCTATACAATCTTCCATTGTTCCTGATTGTTTCAACTTTGTCAAACAACCCAAATGGTTGGTGTCAGTATCAAAGTGTTCATAAATCTCTGCCACAAATTGTGTCCAAGCAATATACCTTTGACGAGAAGTTTTTCTCCAGTGCCACCATTGCCAACGTTGTTGATCTAGATGGAGAACACCATATCGGATTTTGGCCAAGTCATCTGTAATGTTGTATAAAGAGAAATAATGTTCCATTTGGGTTACCCAACCAGTGGGGTCTGAGCCATCAAATTTGGTCACATCCACTCACAGAAGGCGTAGGTCACATTGAAAGTGGTGGTGCTAAAAGTTATGGGAATGAGAGGAATGTTCACCTTCAGTATGTGGGGGTGAGTCAGAGGAAGGGTTATATGTAGGGATATGAAGCTTGGTGTAGAGTGACGAAAAGACAGATTCAAGCTGGGTGGTCAGGTCTTGTTTGATTTCCTCCATTGAGAACTGCATGGTTGTATTGATGGTGGCAACATTGGCACTGAGTTGTTTCACTTTTTGTTAGGTCTCGATGAGACTAGATTGCAAGGTATTGAAATGAGTTTCAAAGTCTTGGCTACAGGTATGGGCCATGAGGACGGGGGAACCAAAAAGGGGCGGGCGGGGTCAAAAATGTTGTCGAAAAGTGATATGTATGAATGTGATAAGGGCGAAGAGATGAATCCAATGGAATAGGTCTCAAATAATGGTGAATATATATATATATATATTACACCTACGGAGTTATACTCCGGTCTGAAGAATACTACAGTGATGAAATGCCCAAATTCTTAACCAGGAAGAAATGTGTAGTTACTTGGCAACCCGAACAAAGTTGTGCGATAATAGATCTTGTTTGTTTTGATTTGTTTATGTTGTTGTCCCCAAGGGTTCTACAGACAAGGGTTTTCCCTATGCTATAGCTCTCTGATATATGTGTGGGGTCCAACAGTAGTACTCGGACCAATATCTCTAGGCACTAACTAAGGAGGATACATTGTACCCTTAACCGTACTACCCAACTACCCAGGTATTAGAGAGTATCTTCCCTAGTGTTGTTCTTAGTGGCACTATAGCAGTCAGGCGACTGATCAATTTATCTAAAGAGGACTTCAGGAAATCTAGGCCGATCTGTACATAGGTGTTGTCTAATGTGCTACCACTCGAAGGGGTACCAACAGGGGTTACAAGGGTGGCCAACATATGTGAACTTAAGAACCACTTGTATTTCCTGGATGTATGAATCCCTCAACCGTGGGTTTATGCATGTAATGATAGATCTATGTGGTTTAAAGATGTCAGAATACGTCTCTACCCTGGAAAAAAAATTACCCACATTTTCTTCCAAGGAAAGTGCTCTGATACCACTTGTAATATACCGGATATAAAAAGTATGCAGAACATAAATAAAATGCTAGAAATGGAAGAATAACAACAATATAACCAAAACAATCACCACAATAGCATTGAAATGATATAAGAATAACAACATAAATAACACTTTGATTTTGAAAGAAATATTCACGGGCCTCTTTGAGGGGGAAACCTCCAATTTAGTAGAGCTCTATTATGATAATGTCCAAGCTAGGGTTTTCATACCCTCTACTCCTATTTATACTAAATATGTCTATCAAAAGAAGCATCTAGAGGAAGATCCTTCTAGAAGCAAATGATTCTATTAGGTCTTCTTACATTCGACTTATTCTATTTTATTGCAAGGCCTTATTAATATTGACCTTTATTACATCCCAATATACTATTCTACCTATGTGCGGGTTAGGACCCTAACAATATGAGCATGGTTAGTAGGGCCCAAGGTTACGTAACATAGTTAAAGGTTGAGGGAGCCACACTGGCATTGATCATGATACATCAAGATCAATGGACATAAGGCATTGCGGGGACCCAAGTTTCATGGAAGTTAATTATCCAAGGCGGTCTCACAATCCAAACCATGGTTTCACCAAGGGGCTACGTGTCAACGTTAGAAGAATTGTGGGACGAAAGGCAGGTTACTCCAAACCGTTACTGCATGCCCCCACAATTGGAAAAAGTAAGTGATGTCACAGAATGATGTCAACAAAGGTGATTGGGAATTTTCAAAGATTAACGATTTGAGATGCACAAATGTGAAATCCTATGAAGTCCGGAAGCTTCGAAGTTCTAGAACTCAGACGCCTGAGGTTCCATAGTGAGTGTCATCAGCCAGATGTTAGGTAGACGTAGACTGATGATCTGCCCTACTTTGTGAGTTCAGTAATCCAGAACTCCGAGATATGGTTATGTGGTTGTTTGAAAACTTTCATAGCCAAAGGCCCGAGTAAGCACCTAGTGATCTAGCACTTGGTCATGGCCCGTGATCACATGGATTGGGGACTGAGAGAAAGGGGTTAGTGCCCAAAAATTATTACAGAGCAGAGAAGAGCTCGGAAATAAAATGAAATCTGAACGTTTTCTTAAATTCGATTGGTCTATGAATGTTGTCGGATTTGTTAAGGAATGGTGGCCTGACAATTTCCAATTGACGTGATGTTTTGTTTGCGGAGTTCCATGAGTGTCAGAAACAAATCAAATTTTCATAGAGCACTTAGGAGACACACACAAAGTTTATGAACACTCTGAAGGAAGACCTGTCCAAGGAGTGCACCAGGCCAACACTTGGACAAAGTGTTGAAATACAACCATCTGGAGGCTAGTCAAAGTGCAAGGAATGTGTGTAGAGACGAACTTGTTTCAATTTCCAAATCTCTGGAGGAAGAGTGCAGAACATGTCAGGAGGGCACCATAAATTATTTTGGAAGACGTAGAAGGGTCGAAATCCTTGGCATACTGAGAAAGTTTGAGAATCTTAGAGGAGATAATGCAAAGGGTGCACAAGAATCGAACTTATCCCAAGTCCAGAAGCTCAGGAAGGATAGCGTTTTCAGAAATGCAGACGAGACCCAAAGTTAAGGACTCATAGAAGGATCAAAGGTCGAAGCCTTGACACTTAGGAATTTTCCCATTTTGGGAGAAAGTGAAAGCTCAGGAGGAGGAGTGACAACTGCTGTCAGATCAGCTGCAGAGGAAGATATCTGGCTGTCGAATTTCACATACAGACAGAAGGAACATGCGCAGGAGGAGATCAGATCTACCCATCATATCTAAGCGCGAGGACCAACAGTCGTTGGATCCCAAGGAAAGTGCATGAGACTTAACTCTTTTAAGGTGCACAAGAGAGTGGACTCACGAAGTCCCGAGGTTCCAAAGTCATCGGAACCATCCATCGTCAGGATTGACAGGTGGCAATGGATCCAAGAGTTACAAGACTCGAACATTGAAAGAATTGCGGGAGATCAACATTTCACTGATTCGCAGACCTGGAAGGTAGGGTCAAGACACGAGAGAAAACGCGAAGTCCAAGTTCATGAAATTGATCACAACCGTTGGATCGCAGAGGGTCATGGACCATTCATATGACGTAGAGCGGATTTCATGGATCCTGAATTGGGAGAAGAGAGATGAGCAATATTCCAACTTCGCAAAACACAAAGTCTCGATTCACGAAGGAAGGAATCCTGACCATTAGATCATGGGGAGTCTCGAGCCATTCATCTGAGGCGAGTCAAGTCTGAGAGTTCATACTTCGGGAAAATGGGGAGAGATAACTTTCGAGATCACGAAGTGCGAATTCCGGAAGCACGTGGGAGTTGGACCCCAGATCATAGTTGTAGGGCACATCATCGAGGGTCAAAGAAATAGAGATAGCACTCGCTAGGCTCTTAGTTCAGTGTTCGAAAGTTGGGAGAGTCGAGGTTGACTCGCAGCAAAATACCCGAAACGTGAAGTTGCGAAGCACCTTTTCGATAGGCGTGTGGTCATAGCCGATGGCGACGTAGAGGAAGGTTGCATTTGCTGCTAGTTCACATGGGTGAGGTTTCGTGCAATGACCTATGGATTTTCTTCATGGAAGTTCTAGTAGGGATCCAAAGAGCTACTCTAGCTCCAAGAGTTTGAAGATCCATTGACTGAGAGGTCAGCAGACCCCGCTAAGGTGGTGGAACTGCGTCGAAAGTGCTTAGGGTAGAAACAATCATGCACAGTGACTACAATGAGAGCACAAGAAGATTCATTATTCCAGGAAGAATTGAAGACTTGTGGGATCAGCAAGGAAAAGTTGCACATGGGAAAGAAGTTGCTGCAATTTCTATGGCAGCAGGTATGTTATGGTTTGTTGGGTCAGCTAGAGGAAAGAATGTTTGCTTGTTTACAAGTGTTGTTGTTGATGTTGTTTCATAAGGAGGGAAGCAATAAAGAGATGAAGTGTTGGTTATAATTTTGATAAAAGAAGCATGAAATCTTCTACTACCATCAAAAACTCAGTTAGTATAAAATTTATTAATGCCAATCATGCAGGTATGAATTTTTATTACTCTTTTTGCATAATTGCTGAAAGGAAATTTAGGTAAGAATTCCCCCAGCCAGAGTTATTATATAAAATCACACGATTATATTATTGAATGCATACCACTGGATGTGGTAAAGGCTGGACGCTTGTATTAATTCAAATACTTTTAGCTTCTGAATGCACACACTGACATAGTATAATCTCATGTTAATTTGGTTATGGAGTAATGACCAAATAATTAAAAGATAAGAGCTTGTTATAGGAATGAATGCCAGTAAGCTAGTCATGTATGAGACTAGGACATGGTTGGATATGGAAAGATATGGATATGGAAAGGTTATGAGCCACACAGGTACTAAAATCTTCTTACCTTTAAATAAAACTTGGACTGCAGCCTTTTTTCTAACATTAGTGAACACCACATAATTATATTCTTGGTGTAGTGTTCAGGTTAAAAAGGAAGACATCCAATTAATTTGGAAGACAATAGGAAGTGTGTGGAGAATGTGTCAACACATTGTCCAGAATTCCAACTTATGGATGGTGAGATACATGACCGAGATAAAGAGAATTATGTAATTCAATCCAAAGTGAACTGAATAAGTATGCATTGAGAATTGCACTCATGCATAGTAAGTGATAGAATTGTATACTAAATGTAATGGTTGAATATGTTTTTTAAGTACGTGCATATATATTATTGCATGGAAACAATTGTTACTAACAACTGAAATGTTGTTAACTCATGAAGTTGAGGACATTTCAGGGAGGTGTTAAAAATTGCAACATGAAACTTGCAAGTCAAGTAGTCACATGAACATTGACTATAGGAAATTTTCTTGTTCAGAAAAAAAAAAGAAAAAAAAGTAATGAACTTACAGATATTACTATGAACATGCATATGCATAGAATGACGAGTCATTCTATTTTATTAAATTGTTTGGTAATTATGATTGAATTACTAGATGCAAACAATTCTAAATTCACTGCATATGGTTCTTTACATATTGCAACTGAATTATGATGTACAAGAAATACTAACAATTGTTGGCAGTATGCAGGATGAAGCCTTGCAGGAAAATGGTATGTAGTTTGGTTCTTGTGGAAAACCACAAGGATGGATGCATTAATAATATGTAAACAACCAAGAAGAATTATGAAATGGAATTTCATATTTTGGGGAAAATTTTGAATTCCTTTTTGAACTAAGTTGGAGTTCCTTAATGAATTGTTTTATGTTTTCTCATGATAACTGCATGTGGGTGATGCAGATGAGATGATGTTGATTAAAGTTAGAATGTTGACTACAAAGGATGGCTTGGGGAATATGCTGGTTGGAAATATATGAGGGCAGTTGGAACTTCGGGAGACATGGTGCTCTGAGACTTCCTGAGCCGACATGTTGTTGAAGCCCAAGGAAAGGGAGGTCTAGCAGTCGATGGACTGTGTGACAGTGAAGGTGTACACTCCTGGGGTGGGAACGACATGTGGGGAAGGAGAGACTGTTGGTTGGAGTGCAGCTGAGGTTTGGTACCTTGGTATAGACCATGTTTATGTGGAAGGTCTTCTCAATCAAAAGATAAGTATCAATTCTCTATTTATTGTATATTGTGTATCTTGTATACAGGTTATAATGTTATTAGAATTACCTGTATATATATATACATTGCATATATGCTTGCATTACCTTCATCCATGACTATACATAATGTGTTTCATGTTTCATTGCTTAAGAAATATATACCCTATGTTAATCATGTTATTGATTGGAATGTGATTCAGGTAGAGAAAGAAGGCGTCTTGCAAGTGCATCCGGTGCACATATCAAACCGGAAGAGAAAACAACTCTGGAATCAAGCCATAGGGATTGTAAAGGTCCAGTGGACCTGGTACGGTCCTGAGGACGTGACATGAGAGCATGAGGATGCTATGTGGGCAGCATACGTGCATCTTTTTTAAGAGTTTGGAAACATTGTTGATGTTGTGTAAAGCGTTACACTCAGGACAATGCAAAAATAAGGGGAGGGGATTGTAATACCCCCAAGGACATGCCCCAGTTGTATTTATGAATTATAAACATTCTTTGTAGGCTGGTGAGCTGAGTGTTATAATAATATAGGAGGCTTATGTGATGATTAGACTAGAGAGATTAGGATGCTCAGGCTAGGAGCCTGTTTTGTATATGTAATTATGCACAATCATTAATAAAATATAAACATCGTTGCATGTAGACCGATCACGAAGAAAGAGTGATGGGGGAATAAGCATCCACAAGGTTGAGTAAGCGAAGAGGCTGAGTGTTTGGGCCTAGGGGCTAAGCTAGGGGGCTTACCTCTAAAGGGGATAATATTTTATTACTATTTCCTAAAAGGCTAAGGTGGCCAATTGACCAAGTTTTGTCTTGAGTTCCTGGAAAGGGAATGCATGCTAAGTGGGGTGCATGCAGCTCTAGGAAGATAGGTGTTGACCTGGGCGGATGTAATTAAAACTTGTGATTCAACTGTGTTGGGGGTCACTTTTTCACTCCCCATCCTCTGTGAATTTCGTTTAGCTCTGCGATCGACCTCTGCATACCCTCACACATCTATGGAACCATGAAACTGTGAAGCTGACCTATGTTGTTTTTACTGTGAAGCCCAACACATACTGTATATTACCTGAGCCGTGTTGTGCCTTAGTGTAGACTGCTGCAATTTTTGGATGTCCATTCCCAATATTCATGTTGCCGTTGTCACCCGTGAGTTAACTGAATGTTGTTGATGTTGCTATTATCGTTACCTTGTGGGAATTGAGTTAAAACTGGTTAAAGAAACAAGTTTTCAGGCCGTGGTAAAAGAGGCAGGTTGTCAGGCCTCTGAGAAGCTCTCTCTAGGTGACATAGTTTGTTGGGAAGTTGTTTTCTCCCAGAGAGGGTCCAACAAAAGCTACAGAGACCTGATAATTCCTGAGCCGACCTATTGTCTAGACCATGAGAGGGAGGTGAAGTAGCCAATGGACTGTATGATAGTGAAGGTGTATACTTCTGGGTGGAACATACATCTGGGGAATGAAAGTCCGTGAGTAGTGGGTGTAAGAAGGCTTCTGGAGAGAATCCTTATAGTTTCTCTGTGCAGTTTTCTTGTAACCTCATCCTAGTCTAGGATTCCCTTTCCCTGGGTGGAGCTTAGTCCCAACTCAGGGGTGACCCACTATTGAGCATGATGAGCAATGTGGTCTAAGGTTGTGAGGTTCGTGGAAGGTTTGCGCGCAGTTGGTGGTCTTCTAATAAAATATAAGTACCTCTTTTATGTTCATTTACATGTTGTGTAATGATACATATTTTGCAATTGATGAAGTATTTCCTGTGTATGTTGTGTATGCTGCATGTGTAGTCTTACTGTTATTTCTGCATTAGTATGTTATATATATGTAGAATAGTCATTCTATTTTTATATGGATGTGTATGTTTTTCCACAAGTATCTATGTGTGGCATAGACAGTAGTTAAGGCTGGAGCTTTCATAGATCAAAGTACTGCAACAGAGCTGCAGGAGTAGCATTACCCGACCTATTGGTGGCTGGGGATGTTACAGGTGGCCTGTAGGTGCATCCAGTGGGGATGCACCGAATAATAAATATGTTGGATATGGATGAAAAAGGACCCCCACAAGATGTAAAAGTGATGGAAACTTTGTTTTCCTAGAGTAAGGTAACCCATGAATAGAGTCAGGTGTTGAGGGAGTGGACTAGTACTATAACTAGTGAATATTTCAACAACCGACATACATATTAATAATATTGAACTATTAGTACCAAATAGTAAAATTCAACAACATAAATACAAAAAAATTGATATTTAAACTATATTTAACTCTATAGATGATACCTGTGATGCAGGGGACTTGTCCATCCCAGGTGGATATTCCTCGACATCATTTAGTCCCATAATTTGTAGAAACACAAGAACATTAAAAATTAGAGGATCTTATAACATAAAGAAGAAAACATGGTGAATTTATCAAATGTGACACACACCTATGTATGGGGTACACCAAATGAGCATAATTCCTCTACTGCTGCATCTATGGTGGAGACATGCATTGATTCATCCATGGGCATAGAGGGTCTGCTATATGTACCTAAAAACTAGAAAACAACATAATGATATAATAGTATAAATATGTAGAATACCATATAAATATAAAAAGATGAATAACATAGAGATCGTTAAGATACTAATATCCTCCCTGAATCTCTATTTTCGATTTTCCTCCATATGTCCATAGAAGGTCTTCCTGGAACTAGAGCATCTATGAGGTTCACGTGGACAACTGATATTTCCATGTTCCCTCTTCTCACTCCACGTTGTTGTATAGGGTGAATCTCCAAGTCCTCTATCAATGTCACTGACAGGCACCTCCTGCCAAGATAGTGCAACAAAGCTACCATGTTTCACTAGGCTTCGAGTCAATGATGATATAGCTAATTATACCTTCTGCAAGATCTCTGAAACAGGAGGATGTTGGATAGGGGGGTTAGGTCTTCATCGAGGGGGATGAGGGCCTAACATGGGATCGCGCCTAGAATTCTCTCAGTCTTGTGTGGAACCTTGACCCAGAACGTGGAAGTCACCGATACTGAAGTAGTTGACATGCTGACCCAAAATAAATTCATCTTGCAATTTTTGCAAAAACAATCAAGGCACCTCCCTGTTATTGCAGGGAGGTGTATCAAATACCATGTACCACCTATCCATCTAGTTTTGACTAATTTGTTGGTGGAATCACCAGTCAATGAAAATGTGTTTATTTGTCACTAGTGGTTTTTGTTGAGATTGATGATCAATAAAAATAGACATCAGTTATTGTTTTGATATACCCAAGTCCCCAACCTGCTTTATATCCAATTTGGTGTTGTAATACTCAAACATTCTTTCACTATATTCGAAAATAGAAGTGAATTTCCCTTGGGAACTTACAATGGACCTCACAATGATCTCCAAAGAAGTGGCCAATGACTATTTGCTTGGTTCTCTTGTGCCCCTTAATTTATTTACTAGTGTTCTTAATGTGTCCAACCCCTCTTTAATCTGGGTGTTTAAGCTGGGTGGTTGTGGTGGGTTGGTTTTTTCCTTTCCTTGGTTTGTTGGTTGGCGGTTTACATTATCTTAGGGTTCCATTTTATAATATATGTTGCATTTTAAAAAGACAATTCAAAAAGTGTACTTATGAAAAAGGTATTACAAACAACAATTTCATTTTATCCCAACAAAATCATTAACATAATTTTTTGTAAAACAAAGAAAATCTATGCATTATCTTTACAATGAAGTTGAAAAAATGCCTCTCAAGATTAGTGAATTGTTGAGATATTTGCATTCAAGTGTTAATTATGTGTAGAAAACCTAGCTAATAAGTGTTCAATATCATTGGTATTTACATCCATAACCTATGACTATTTGTTTTGTATTTTTTGCAAAGCAAGAGGAAATGAAAAATATAAACCATACCTTTCTTGCAATGGACATGGTAGCAAGATCCCGGGTTTTGTTCCTCCTCTATTAGTCCCATTTGCTTTCTCAAATTGGGAATATCGTGTGCATTGTGTGCAAATGAGCACAAAATGCGCCCATGGTCCCTTAAAAATGGAGCACAACAGGGACATGTCCTACCAGACTAGAGGTTTGGGCCTTGCCAAACCTATAGAATTAGGAACGCATGTACATGTTCGTGCTGGTCCACATTCTTGCTCACCCCTTGCCACTTTTTCATCCACCAACTTTGTGCACTCACTCACTTCTAAAGGGAATCACCATTTTTTTTACCATTAAATACGATAATAGTATTTCTCTCCCAAATACTTATTAACATTAGTTTTAATTGTCAAATTTGGCTAGTGCAAGCTGATTTTGAAGGTTTGGTTTTGTAAGGTGTCTAAGGCTCGAAACTAATACTGGTTGGGAAGAAACATAAAAAAAAAATCCAACCATGTTAAGGGTTGGTCTAGCACAAGCCAAAAACCAACATCAAACATAATTTTTTTTTACTTTTAATTGGTTTAATTAATTTTAAAATAATAATAAATTCTTTAAAATATCAAAATATATTTGAAAATATCTATATAATTTTTAGTTTCTTTCTCCTCCATGAATTCTTCTAATTAAAAAATCTAAGCAAATATGATTAAATATGAATGAGAATAAATAAATATAAATGTGATCATTATCATTAAATATAAAAATGTTTATGTAAATATGATGGTATGGGTACATATAAAAATATTCCTTATAATCTAAGTGGATGGGGATGAGTCAATGTATATTTCAAGGGAGGTGCTTGTGTCTAGGCATTTTTATAGGACTTATTTATGCTTAATAAATTCTTGAATCAAAGCGAGTTATAATTTATAAAGTTCTCTTATGTATAGAAAATAGTGATCATAATAATAATAAACTATTAGAATGGACGCACAAGCCGCTCTATAAATCAACCCTCCTGGAATTCCAGTCCAATGTAAGGAGTATATCGTATACACTATGGATTCTTCAATTATGGCATTCGCATTTTTCTCACTCAATGTTGTATTATGTATTGTTACATTAAGTGGAAGAGCCCAGTTCTCACCTGAGCCCTAGTTTTTACCAGAATGCATGTCCCAACGTTTCTAGCTGGGGCAGCATATCCAGCAAGATCTGCAGAGAGATAGCGGCCTCTCTCCTCCGCCTACATTTTCACGACTGCTTTGTCCATGTAAGTAGACTCGAAAGGGAAAGAACTCTATATATTGAATTCTTTCCACATTAGATGGTTCACTTTGCACTAGTGTAGCGCAGTATGAATGTACTTACTACTAAATTCGTTCAATTTAAGCTGATGTATATCTGACAGTTCTAAATAACCGAGCAAATTTTAAGTGGAGCGCAATAGCAATTAGCATATAAATTCGATGGGCATTCCTAACCATCAACCATTTTTTTTTAATGATGATTTTTTTTTAAAACTACCCTTCGCATTAAATTTTATGTTCATGTTTGTCTGTTATTTAGATATTATGTATTATATGTGTTTTGGATCATTTTTGTTGTGAATAAAAAAATAACTTTTGATGTAAATGAGGAGATGCTTAGAGGGCACATCCAAACCATGAAGAAGATCCGAAATCTATTAGCAAAAGAAAATAATAAAAACAAGCATTGCAAAACTTGTTATTAACAATGTTACGAACACAAATATACTTAGGTAGTCATGTTTCTATTATAATAACAATTATCTAATACCTATGAACAGATTCTCAACAACTTGGCCAATGGTCACAACAATCAAGAATGGAACAAGGTGGCTAGATTTCAGAGCATCCAGTAGTAGCATTCAGGTACATTCTCCCAAAGTAGGGGAGTGAATCAATATCAAGTACAATTTAAAACCTTTTTCAACTTATACTTAAACCATTCAATTATATCCAATGAGCAAAGAACAATAGTATAAGAGTTACATCAATACACCACAATACACCATGCACAATATATGAGAAAAGATCAATAGTTATTGTTCAAGGGAAGTAATGACTTCCAAAGGTAGCTACAATTTCCAAATGTAAAGGGAGGGATAAACCTCCAAGAGGAAGATACAATCCTCCAATATCAAGAGATATTTGAACTCTCCATCCTTTTCCCTTCCTTCCACCCAAGAATATATGAGAGATAATAAAACTTTACATTAAATCATCACCATCAACCAATCATCACATAGAACCTGATAATGCTTCCTGAGACTTCTTCAGTTTATGCAATTCTTCAATTCTTGGAGTACTATGATCTTGTAGATAATATTACTCAATGTATTCTCTAAAACGCCTCCAAGTTTCACTCCTTGAATCCTCTCCAAAAAGAAGTAATAGAGAGAATGGTAGACCTTGTTCAATTCTGGTTTATTCAGGAGACCTAACTTGTACAGAATGCCCCGCGCTCAATATTTTACATCAGATTCTGAAACTCGCACACAAGAAAATAAAGTCCGTACTCTTTCCAATGAATTTTTTCCCACATCATTTGTATTCTCGATGAAGAAGTTATGACTGTTTTACCTGTAACACTTGTTTCTTGACTAGCTTCAGGACTGGTCACAAACCCTATCTTCCACAGAGTGTATCTCCATAATTATAGCGAATCAAGAGCTAAACTTTTTACCACAGCTGCCTTGATATGTCTTCTCAATACTATAGAAATTTCACCATCTTAATCGTTCTAGAAATTTTTTTATAGAAAAAATGGTAAGATGACCTCAAAATAACATACCTTAGAACACATCACCAAAAGACTTCATCCTCCCTTGAAATATGGCCTTCTTTTCTTCTGATTTCCTCTGAAATTTGACTTGTGTATCAAATGAATGTATAATGATATTTATTTATACCATTTATGTCACTTTCTTTTAACATTATGGCCGACCTCACACTTTCTTATTTTATAATTCTTTTCTTTAATTATCTTCAGGGCCTACATGTACTTCCTTCAATTCACTTTGTCATCTTCAAAATTTCATTTCTCCTCAACCATGAGGATCCACGTGACATGCCATATACCACTAGAAACAACATGATGTATACTATCCATCCATCGATGTTGTATCTGTATGTGCCTTTTCCTTCATGTCCAAATACCTTCATCAATCTTGGAGTCCAAAACCCATGACTAGGGTTGACATCAATGACAACAACCAATCTTCCAACACTTTGAATAGATTCTCAACGACTTGGCCAATGGTCACAACAATCAAGAATGGAACAAGGTGGCTAGATTTCAGAGCATCCAGTAACAGCATTCAGGTAAATTCTCCCAAAGTAGGCCATGTTCAATAGACCATGTGCTTCCATGCAGATTCCATTTGAAAATTTCAGCAATTATGAAAAATACTCTTTGTATTACTCTTAATGACGTTTTTTTTTACTTTCAAGCTTCAATATCCTCTACTACCAACTCTAAAGAAACTACATAAAATTAAACAAAAACTCCCTATTTCACCCATGCAAAAAAGAAAAATCACTTCTAAAGACCATTCAATCTGAGTCCTTCTTCCCCAAAGTTTGGTATTTTATATAGCATATGGTTGGTCATGATGTGGGTGTTCCACTTCAATCTCAGCCTTAAGGATTTAGGCTTCAAGGTTCAGCCTGGGCACTCTCATTGCAATTTGTATGATATGGTTCTCAACCTTTAGGCTACAGAATTCATGTATGGGATTGCAATTTACATGATGTGAGTTGAAATAGAGATGAGTTTTTTTTGATAGCACGTCCAAAAATCCCTATTGTGGATACACTCTATGCATATGTGGAAATCTCATCTAAAGGTTTTTGTACTTATCTCTTGAATTGGAATCTCATCTCAAAGTCTCATCAGGATGAATGTAATCTATACTTATCTTAAGTAAGATTGTTAACTTGTTTTATTTTTTTATTTTTTGCAAGAAGATTTTTAAATGTTTACAATCTCTTATCTCAAAATCAAAATCAGATATATAG
>ML777037.1:628326-662617 GCA_009831015.1 Picea engelmannii | reverse complement strand
ACAAGTTGATTTAAGCAATATGTATTTTGGCAAATTAGGGTGGTAGGGTGGTGCTAGGGAGACATATGTCTCTTTCTCTGCAAGTCGGTGCTTGTAGAATCTGAAGGTTGGTGCCTTCATTCAGTTGGTGCTGAAGTAAAAAGGAAGTCGGTGCTTCCACCCAGTGGGTGCTGGGATTCTGTGGGAGTTGATGCTCTCAGCCAGTTGATGCTGGCAATCAGAGGTTGTAGCCTCTATGAGTTGGTGCTCATAAAAGATGAGATGTAACGAAGTTGGAGCTGGCTGAACATCTTAAGAAGACGAGGTTTTTTCCCTGGTTGGGTTTCCTCTTGAAAAATATGTGTCTCATACTTGTGAATGAATGCTGTGTGTGATTGATGTTCTTTATGCTATCTGCTTTATGTTTATAACTCTGGATTTCACAGTAAAGACTCACTGCCACTAAGATTAATGATTCAAAGTTAAAAATGAGAGAAATGGTTAATAATTTACACTAACTGATTCACCCCCCCCCCTCTTAGTTAGTTCATACCTGTAACACTCAGAATTCATAGAAGAAACTCAAGAAGCTCAGATTGGCCTCAGCAAATAGAGAAAGGGAAAAAATTCAAAGTCCTCAAAACTCAGTGAAATTGGCATCATCGTGAAGAGCGCACTGCAAGATTTCCAACGTCGTAAACAGTTGTCAAATGAAGTTAAAGATCAAAATATATTCACGGTCAAGGTTTTGGTCAACCTAGCCCAGTCAGCAAGGATGAGTCAGCATCTATACTGCTGACGTAAGAATCAGTACGGATGACATCAACATCTGTACAATCTACATGGCAGACCGTACAATGATGTGGCAGGTGATTGTGCATGTGGTTAGCCTAGCCCAATTTTTGGTTGCCACGTGGCCTAGTCATGGGCTTCCATGTGGCAGTGGGAAAATTCCCAGTGAGGGCCCGAAAACTGAATTTTTAAAATAAATAAAAAAAGTGGACCCGCCAAATCTGGCGAAGCCTGATCAAATCCGGGGGCCAAACAGTAAGTTCCGACAAATATAAACAAGCGCTCCAAACTTGGTGAAGTTATAAACTATATGTGTGTGTGTGTGTGTGTGTGTGTGTGTGTGTGTGTGTGTGTGTGTGCATTTTTATAACTATAACCCAAAAGCTGAGGCCCGCAAGCTTGACTCCGAGACCTCCCCCCATACAATGCCTTAACAATAGCATCTGCCACCATTGGGCCAACGGACTACGTTGTGTAGTCCGCCCCACTTTTTCCTTTTAAGCTGAGTCTTCCCATAGACGAGGAGGAGGGAATGCCAGTATGGCTAGGTATGGAAACCGAGACATGGTATAGAGAATTAAATTCATGGAAACCGAGATGATATTTCTCAAGAACCTGGGAGTGCCAGAGTCGAATTGAGGCATGGAGATGGTCATTTTTTGGTAATTCGATGCCACAAATTCAATGGTGTTGTTTGTTTTCTTATCTAAGAAAATTGTCCGCAGCTTAATTCTAGAATGAGGTATACTTATGTATTTTGCTAAATTCTTTTACTGAGTTAATAAAAAGGCCCACCCATTTAAGAGCAGGACTTGGAGACGTAGTCCACCAAGGAAGAACTCCATTATCATGTTTTTTTTTTCATATTTGATGCTTATGTCTCTTCATTGTTGAATGTTTCCTTCTTTAAAGGTGCACTTTAATTTATGCTCATTTAATACAATTCTTTATAAGTCACTTCGATGAAAAGATCTCAAAACACTTCGTGAAAATGTCTGCAGCTTGATATTCTATAGGGAAAAAGAGCACTTCAATAACTTGATATTGAATGGGATTTCTAATTAAATTCATGTGTAGCTCGATGTGTTTGTTGCGATGATTTTGAACTGGAACTTTGGCGAGCTAGATGACACTCTGAGTTTTGCACCAAAGGTTGGTCAGATGTTGTTTCTAGAATCCTAACTATGAAAGGATATATCAATCCATAATGATTCTTGACTTTCATTACTTGTTTCCCAGTACATTGCTTCTACTGAAGAAAGAGAAATATCTTATTGTTTCTTACAAGCCCAAGTGATAGGTCCAAAACCAAGGCTGAAAACATAACCTGCGGTAGACTTTTGATCATTAGGGTCGCTGACCCAATCTAAATTAGTGAAACCAGCCAAAAAGGAGTCCCCCCTAAACTATAATGTATCCCAAACTGAATTTTACCGTGGACATAACAAATTATCCATTTTTTTTCTTTTCAATGGTTTTCTTGGGGTGTTTGCATATACCAGGAAACAAGACCAATAACAAAGGAAATATTTGTATGGGTATGAGTCAAATATAAGAGTCTACCAACTAACTAACGGTACAAAGTGGCTTCAACTTCGGGAGATGTACAAGTTTGACTCCAGACTAGAAGGAAGAAGCGGTTGGTTTAGAATCATCCATGTGAAAGTGGTGAAGAAGGTCACAAGCATACTTAGACTAGGAAGGAAAGATTCTTTCCTTGGTTTCCAATACTTGGAGGCCAAGGAAATAAAGAAAGTAGCCTAAGTCTGTCATTTAAAATTTCTTTTTAAGACTGGATTTCATATGGGTTAAAAGTTTAGGGTCACTACCAATGAGGATAAGGTCACCAATATAAAGAAAAGGGATTATGTGATAGATTTCTACTTTCTTGGTTTAGACATTAGGGTCAGAATGACATCTAGAAAAGTTGGTGTTAAGAATAAAGTTGTCCATTTTGGCATACTAAGATCGAGGAGCTTTTTTAACACCATAAAGAGATTTATTAAGGTGAAAAAAAAGACTAGAGTCATTATGGACATTGCCAGGAGGTTGTTCCATGTAGATTTCTTCTTGCAAATCCCCATGCAATAAGGAAGATTCAACGTCCATCTAATGGAACTCCTATTTATGTGAGGTATCAAGGGCTAGAACAAGGTGGATGGAATTTATTTTAGCTATGGGGGGGAAGGTTTCATTATAGTCAATGCCTTAAACTTGAGAGAACACTTTAGAAACTAAGAAAGCCTTGCGTCTTTCAACACTTACATCTGATGCATACTTAGTTCTGTACAACCGTTCACATCTAACAATTTTTCTTCCTTTCGGAAGATGTACAATATCTCAAGTATCATTCTCCATTAAAGAGAGATACTCTTCATTCATTGTTGTGTCCCAATTTGGATGACCCGAATATTCTACAAATGTTTTTGGATCATGAGTCTCTGAAACTTGAGCCAAAAGAGAAGAGGCTTGCTAGAACTATGAACATGTCTGACACTAATATGAAGAATCACCTGTAAGATAAACAACTTCTTATCCTGTTGAACAGACCCATCTAGGAAGGAATGGTGTTGGTGTAGGTTCATGTTCAATGGACTCATTTGGACTAAGGTGAGAAGGAAGAGGTGCATTTTCATCCCTACTATCATCATTCAAAGAAGAAGAAACTAGAATAGAAACAGAACTTGACATAAATTCCAAATATGGATTGCATGCCAAAGATGACACAAATGTTGAATTAGGCTCACAGGCCAAGAGATTTTCATCAAATTTAACATCTCTTATAATAATAATTTCATTGGAATGAGGTTGAAGAAGTCTGTAACCTTTGACATCTTCAGAATATCCAACAAAAATACACTTCTCACTTCTAGGATGCAATGCTTTCATTTTCTCATCAGGAATGTGAGCCCATGCCACACTACCAAATACATGGAAGTGGCTTACATATAGCTTAATTTTATTCCATGCTTATTCTAGTGTTATACTTTTAGATCCTTTGTGGGAGTATGATTTACTATGTAATTTTCACAATTAATGGCTTCCACCCAATAATGAATACTTAATCCTTTAGATTGGATCATACAATTAGCCATTTATTTTAATGTGTGATTCTTTCTTTCATTAACACCATTTTGTTGTGGTGTATATTGAACAATGTTTTGTCTTTGAATGCCATGTGAAATGTAGTAAATTTTAAATTTATGTTCACATATTCATCTCCATTATATTTTCTTAACCTTTGAAGTTGATGTCTAGATTTTTTCTCTATAAGGGCCTTGTAGGTCAAAAAATTGTCAAAAACTTCATTCTGAAGTTTTAAGAAGTAAACCCAAGTGTTTCTAGAGAAGTCATCAATGAAAGTTGATAAATACTTACACCCATAGAAAGAAGGAGAAGAAACAAGACCACACAAGTCACTGTGAACAAGCTGCAAAGGGGTCAAGGCGTTCCAAGAGGCATATTTTTCAAAATTGTCCCAATGATGTCTGCCAAGAAAAATGTTGACACAAACACCATCTCTACAAGAAACAAGAGGAAGACCGATCAACATGTGTTGATTACATCATTACTGGAATGCGTGATAGTTTAGATAGACAAATCATTCTTGCTAAAGTTTGCTCAAGTCGTCATTATGAGAAACAAAAAATGATGGAAAAGATGATGACCCAAAGTTGTCATACTTGTACAACCTGGTAATATCATCAACAATTCAAGTTGCAAGGACATGCTTAGGATCTTTTAAATCCTTTATTACAACTTGGAGAGGTGAAAACTCTACGGTTTTACCAACTTCACCTAGTAAATGAGTGATCTGATACACTAAAAGAAGGTTGCAAGAAATACTTGGAACACATAATACATCATTAAAATGACCATTATCTACCAGAAATGTTCTAGAACCCACAACACTAAGAGATGTATCATCACCAACAAATGATTTCTTGGTGTTACATTCATTAAGAGAAGAAAAGATGGCTTTATCCTTAGCCATATGATAAGATGCTCCAGAATCAATAAGTCACTCATCAGAAGAATAAGTAGAAGTTGCATCGAAGGAGAAACAAGAAGTAGAAAGTGCAGGTCCATGAGAAGAAGAAGAACAAGAAGAATAATCAATAATAATTTTGTTCTTCTTCATTTCTTCTAAGGATTCCATCCTTTTAAAACATTTAAATTCCACATGACCATCTTTCACACAAAAGTTGCAATGTGTGTTAGTCTTCTTACTTTTGGATTTTGCTCGATTGTCACCATTAGAGAGAGTTTGGGACCTTTGTTTTTCTTATTGTTGTGGTGAGGATTTTTCTTTTGTGGATTCTTGGATTTATTTTTCTACTGGGCCACTAAGGATTTCTTGGATGTACCTACAACGTTGATCAATCCAAGTTGCACAAAATTATCTTTCTCTTGAATCAGAGAAGCACAAAAAGACTCAAGAGAGGGTTATTTATAAGCACTTCATAGAGTTTCTCAAGTGGCATAAAATATAGATACAAAGACAAAATATGCACTACCAAGCTTAGCAAGAATAACATATATGCATCGATCTTCCTTTAGATCTAGTTTGCAGTCTATACATAAAATTCTAAGTGTTTTGAACTTAGATAAATAATCTTCAATGCAAGGAAAATCATTGGTAATTAAATTCATTAACTAATTTTCTAATTGGTGGGATAAAATAATATTGTGTTTACCAAACACGACTTGAGGTTTTTCCCAAGCTTCCTTGGGGGCATCAATTACTTGAAGGTGAAACCTTAAATCATGAGATATGGAAATCCTAATTAGTCCACATGTTTTGTCACTCTTATTATCTCATTTGAATTTTTTTTCATCATCAATGGGATCCTGTTCTTTTCCCAAGGTAATCTGCTACAATACTTTACTTATTGGTACATCCTTCATATGGGATTTCCATGTGAAGTAGTTGGTATTAGTAAGAAAAAGATCACTAGAAGAATATATATAAACATATGAAGATAATATCAATTTAAAATATGAAATTGATGGTCTAGATCGAAATCTCTTGAAAAAATAGGTTGTTTAGAAAAAATGACACTAAAAATGGACTTCAGATGTGAAAGTTATGCCCTTTTGAAAAAAGACATAAACGGTAACCAAAGAGCCATGTGGCAAGTAGGAGTTCGTATGCGTGTTGATGCTCCTCCTTATCTAACTTTTCCTATAAGCTCACTTTTAAATAAGTTACTTATGAAGTGACCTACTTTTATAGAATAAGCAGGAATCATTTTGACAATGAACTTACTTTGTAAATTAAAGTTGCATGACAAAAAATTAAATAAAAAGAAGATTGAAGCTACTTATAGTGATTCACTTTTATAAATGAAGTGAAATGCACTTTACAATAAATGCATGAGCTTTTTCAAAAAGTAACAAAAAGAGATACTTGAACTCAAGGCCTCTTACTAAGTAAAACAACATTTAACCAAGTGAACTAGTGGAAAACACATTACAATATTAAGAAGGAATATGGGTGTTGTTGTTGTTGTGGAAGATGGCCTTGAAGTGTGTTCTAAAAAAAACTCATTTTTATGCATTCACACACACAAAAAAATCTCTTTTCGGCAACAAAAAGAGTTAGATATTGGTTATCTTACTTTGAAAATGCAAGTTTTCCCTGTGTTTCTGATTTGTTGAGATCACACAGACTACATGAATTAGAATATGGATAGGGATTGCATTTAATAATCAGTTTCTTGTAAATGTATATAATTACATGTAAGCATGTAGAGGCAAAGAGAGAGATAGAGTGAGAACTTGCAAGTCTGTTGTAATCTTCATGATCTAAATAATAAGATAGCCGATGCCTATGCTTGGTGGACGTAGCCAAACGTTTGGGTGAACCACAGGAAATCCCAGTGTTTCTTATTTGTGTGATTGTTAATTATCATATGTGAATTGTGTTTTCTGCATTTGCAATTCTAACAAGTAGTATCAGAACTACTGCGTTGGAGATCTGTGAGGTGAGATCTGTGGTGCAAGAAGGTGAATTGATTAGGTACCGCAAGAGGAAATTGAGTAGAAAGTCATGGGCTCTCCCTAAGAAATGTTAGAGACGTGCCGACGCACTCATACTTATGAAATTGAAATTTTCGTGAAGACCGTGCACCCGGTTCATGCATCACAGAGCGTCGGTGCTCCCCCATCCACATTCAAGGAGCGCTAGAACTCCCCATGAACCCTAAGGGAGCATTGATATTCAGGCTAGTACTCCCCCACCCATTGAGAAGGAGCATTGATCTTCTTTATGAAACACTCGTATGTTTTTTACCTTTTGAAAAATTAAAGGAATGGTTTTTTATGAAAGTGAAAGGGTATGGAGGTTTATTATTATATTTTGGAATTAAATATAAGGATTTAAAAAAGGGGTTTTTTAGTTTTTTATTTAAGTAAAAGGAGAGGTTAGTAAAATGTTTTTATTAAACTCTTTTATTAAACCTTGTGGGGTTTAAACCATTATTTCTCCACATATTTTTTGAAAGGGCCTTGGTTATTATAAACAATGGTGTTTTTTTGGAATGTTTCCTTGAATCACAAAGATGCAGAGTGCTAAGTTCAAAATTGATAAGTTCAGTGGAAAGAACAATTTTGAGGTCTGGAAGGTTAAGATGCACGATTTTCTCGTGCAACAAGGCGTGGTGAAGGCGCTTTTGGGATAAACAAAGAAACCAGCGACCATAACAGATGATGACTGAGATGAGATGGATGCGAGAGAACTGAGTGCCATACCCCTGTGTTTGGTCAATGATGTATTGTTCAAAATTGTTACAGAGAAGACAACAGTTGGTTTGTGGTCAAAGCTGGAAAGCCTGTACATGACAAAATCCTTGACGAACAAGATCTTCCTGAAAAGACAATTGACATTTTTCGCATGAAGGAAGGTACAAACATAGTTGATCATTTAAATACTTTTAATACTCTTTTAGTCCAGTTGGATAGCACGAGAGTGAAATTAGAATCTAAAGATAAGGCAATTACATTATTGTGATCTTTGCCCCCGTCATGGGATCATTTTGTTACATCTATTAGTTTTATTTCAATAGAAACTATTGAGTTTGATGATATTATTGGAGCTTTACTATCTGAGGAAACAAGGAAGAAATCTAATTCAAAAACCTCTACATCTAAGGTGATAGTGATAAGAGGAAAACCTAAAGAAGGAGGACACGGTCAGAGGGATTTCTCTCGGTCAAAGTCGAAGGGCAGAAAGAACAAGCTTAAGTGTTGGTTTTGTGGCAAATCAGTGTTGGGTATGTGTTATATTCTTTGCATGTGTGTGTGGGGGCGCGTTAGATATAACAACTGTGTTTGAAGATCCCTCTAGTAGGGGCATGTGTGCCATGTGCATTAGGCACTTTCCTAGGGGGGTCCCAGGGGGGGCAGGTATGCCTCCCATGGTTACGTGCAACATTCGGGGCAGTGCCCCAATTTTTTTTTTTGGGCAGTTTTTGCTATTTTGAGCGGATTTTGCTATTTTTAGCGGTTTACTAAACATAATCCAAGTTTTAGGGATTAGGGTTTTGGTATCTATGGAATACCTAAAAACATTGTATATATTGTATAGTGAATGGTGAAATTCGAGATAATGAATATAAGAAAGGTTTTCCTGCTTGAGGGTTTCCAGTATAAAATCTCTGTGTACTCTGTGTATGAGACATTGATTAAATTTTTTTTTTCTTAAGAATTTATATGCATTGCTTTAATTCACAGGTTTAAAGCTTAAATGTGGTATGAGAGCTCATTTTTGGCTTCATAGGGACACCTTTTTTGTTGACGGTTTGGCTCGGTCTTGATAGATCAAGTTTATCTTGGGTCTGTGATAAACCTGGGTTTAGTGGGAGCTTTTGTAGTGGTGATTTGAGTGCAGAAATAGGAATGGAAATCTCTCCAGGAATCGATATAGAGAAGTTCAACGGTAAAAACTTTGAGCTATGGAAGTTGAATATGGAGGACCTTCTTGTAGACAAAGGACAATGGATCGTTGTGGATCATGGTATACATCCTACTAGTATACCATCTACTAGCACATAGGATACTGAAACACAATCTACCAGTACACAAACTACTAGTACACCACCTAATGGTATGTCGAAGGAAGATTGGGAGAAGTTGGACAAAAGAGCAAGGAGTATTATTTGACTCTACCTGGAAGATTCGGTGTTTTTGAATGTCTCAGGAGAATCTACAACCAAGGAACTATGGGATAAGTTGGGGAATTTGTATCAATCAAAGTCCCTAGTAAACAAGTTGTTTCTTTGAAAGAAGTTATATCATCTTAGGATGGAAGATGAAGATTCTGTGACAGAACATCTAAATGCCTTTAATACTCTAGTAAGTCAACTTGGCTCTGTTAATATTACGATTGCAGAAGAAGAAAAGTGTATTACTTTGTTATGTTCTTTGCTAGACTCTTGGGATAATCTAGTTGTAGCAATAGGTAGTACCACTCAATCTACATTGAAGTATGAGGATGTAGTTGCATCCTTGTTATCTGAAGAGATGAGGTGAAAAAGAATGGATGGTCACAACATAGATCCTTTATTTGTAAGATGGCATACCCAAGACAGGAACCCCGGTAAGCCTTTAGGGTGGAGATCTAAATCTACAGGTAGATCTAAGTCTCTAGGAAAATCTTTGAGGAAATGCTGGAAGTGTGGTAAAACAGGGCATTATAGGAAAGATTGCAAGTCTAAGAAGGTTGAAAAAACAAAGGGATATGATAGTACCTCTTCCATAGAGGCGAAAACCTCCACTGAAGAAGGAGGTGATGTTTACCTGGCATCTACAAGTACACATGTAGACCGTGATGTATGGTTGATTGACTCAGGTGCATCATATCATATGACTCCTCACGGGGAGTGGTTCTCTGAATATGAAAAATATGATGGTGGTGATGTATTCCTAGGAGATGACTTGGAAGGGTTAAGTTGCTGCTAAAATATGGAAGGATTAGAACACTCCCTGGGGTTTTTCACATTCAAAAACTTGCTAGGAGCCTAATATCTGTAAGCAAGTTGGATGATGCAGGAGTGGATACTGTATTTGGAAAGAACACTTGCAAGATGGTACGAGGGGCAATGGTGTTAATGAGGGGAGTTTGGTGTGGAAATCTGTACAAGATGTTGGGAAGAACTTATACTAATGGGTGTAACATTTCTATTGTTCTTGAGAAGACAAATAAAGTAGACAAGACCAATATCATCCCTGAAAAGAAGACCATGCTGTGGCATCAAAGACTGGGGAATATTGGAGAAAAGGGCCTTCGAACACTACATGGTAAAGGCATGGTTGGAGGTATGTCTAATTTCACTCTGGATTTTGATTTCTATGAACATTGTATATATGGTAAACAGAATCGAGTAAGATTCCCATCTAGTGCTACAAGAGCAAAGGGTATCTTAGAGTTGATACATAGTGATGTGTTTGGACCTGTTCCTGTTCCATCCCTAGGCAAATCTGTGTATTATGTTTCATTCATAGATGATTTTTCAAGGAACACATGGATTTATTTTCTTAGAAAGAAATATGAGGTATTTGATAAATTTAAAAAGTTTAAGGCTTTGGTAGAAAATCAGACAGAGAAGAAAATAAAGGTATTGAGAACAGATAATGGTGGAGAATTCTGCAGAAGTCAATTCAAAGAATTATGTAAGAAGTGTAGTATAGCAAGGCAGGAAGACTACTCCATACACTCCTCAACAAAATGGAGTTGCAGAAAGGATGAACAGGACACTGATGGAAAAAGCAAGGAGCATGCTCAGCGATGCCGAATTAGGACAAGAATTATGGGCAAAGGAAGTGGGTACAACATGTTACCTGGTCAATCAATCACCTTCATCAACCTTGGATGATAAAAATCCACATGAGGTATGGTCTAGAAAGAAACCCTCTCTTCAACATATTAGAGTGTTTGGTTTTGATGCTTATGTACATGTTCCAAAGGAAAATAGAAGTAAGCTGGATAAAAAGGCTGAAAAGTGTATCTTTATTGGTTATAAAGATGGTATGAAAGGTTATAAGCTTTGGAACCCAAAAACCTAGAAAATTGTTTACAGTCGAGATGTTGTTTTCAGAGAGGTAAAAGATGTGTCCAAACAGGAATTCCTACCAACGCAAGATGAACCTGAGAAAACAGAGCTTGAGTTGGATGATGCAAAATCTGAATCATCTGAAGAAGAGGAAGCAAAAGAATAAGAAGAAGAACCTCATACCCCAGTATTGAGGAGATCATTGAGAGATAGAAGGAAACCAGAAAGGTATAGTCCACCTAATTTTCATTCCAATTTTTCTTTATCTATTACTGATGATGATCCCAGAATTGTCAGGGAAGCAGTGAATTGAGAGGATAGTAAAATATGGAAGGAGGCCATGGTTGAAGAAATGGATTCCTTGGATAATAATGAGGCATGGGATATATTTGAGTTGTTAGTTGGAAGAAAATCGGTTGGTAGAAAATGGTTGTTCAAGAAGAAGTTTAATGCACAAGGTAAAGTGGAGAAATACAAAGCTCGGTTAGTAGAAAAAGGTTATTCCCGGGTAGAGGGAATTGACTTTGGTGAGATTTTTTCTCATGTTGCTAAGTTAACTTCTATTAGATTTATTTTATCTATTTTTGTTGCTTTTGATCTTGAAATGGAATAGATGGATGTGAAGATACCATTCCTACATGGGAATCTGAAAGACGAAATCTACATGAAGCAACCAGAAGGATTTGCAGTGAAGGGAAATAAAGAGCTGGTCTATAAGCTAAAGAAGTCACTATATGGTCTGAAGCAATCACCTAGGATGTGGTACCAAAAGTTTAACACATACATCCTTGGATTGGGATTTGTAAGAAGCAAGGCTGATCACTGTGTATATTCCAAGTAGGTTGGTAATTACTTCATTTATGTAGTGTTGTATGTTGATGACATGTTTTTGGTAGGAAATAACATGGATGTTATCAAGGAGGTGAAATCATAGCTATCCTCCAAATTTGACATGAAGGATCTCGGTGCTGCTAACTTCATTCTAGGAATGGAGATTAAAAGAGATCGTGCAAACATGAAACTCTAGTTGAATCAGAGAAAATATGTTGAGACGATATTGTAGAGGTTTAATATGCATGGAAGTAAACTGGTCAAGGTTCCTATTCCTATAGGTGTAAAGTTATCTGCAGATCAATGTCCCAAGACACGGGAAGAAGAAGAGGACATGTCCCATGTTCTGTATGCCAGTGCAGTTGGCAGTTTGATGTATGCAATGGTTTGTACTAGACTAGACATTGCACATACAATGGGAGTTTTGAGCAGGTATATGTCAAAACCAGGGAAGGAGAATTGGACAATAGTAAAGAGGGTCTTCAGGTATCTACGTGGCACTACCAGTTATGGATTGTGCTACCAAGGAAGACCAAGATTGGACAGAGTGTTGGACATACATGGCTTTTTTGATGCAGACTGGGCTGGAGATATGCATTGCAGAAGATCTACAAGTGGATATGTGTTTAACCTATTTGGAGGAGCAATCAGCTGGATGAGAAAAAGACAGGTTGTAATGACACTCTCAACTACAAAAGCTAAATACATGGAAACCACTCATGCAAGAAAGGAAGCAGTATGGTTACAAAGATTGTGTTCAGGTATTGGGTTGGTACAACACGTAGTGAGATTAGATTGTGACAATCAGAGTGCAATCTTCCTAGCAACGAACACAACTTATCATTCGAAGACAAATCATATTGATGTTCAGTATCACTTTGTGAGAGACATGGTTGAGGAAAATAACGTGTTGCTAGAAAAGGTTGACACTTTGAAGAATGTTGCAGATTCATTAACAAAGTCTGTGAGCACAGAAAAGTTCTCCTGGTGTAGAGTAACAATGGGCATTGCTTCCCATTGTTGACTATATAATCCCCTGTACCCCTGGATGCAAAGAAAACAACAAGTGGGAGAATGTTGGGTATGTGTTATATTCTTTGCATGTGTGTGTGAGCGCGTCAGATATGACAATTGCGTCTGATGATTCCTCTAGTAGGGTTATTTGTGTCGTGTCTGCCAGGAACTTTCCTAGGGGGGTCCCAGGGGGGGGCATCCCTGGTTACGCGCAACATTCAGGGCAATGTCTCGAAAATTGTTTTTGGGCGTTTTTTTCTATTTTTAGCGGATTTTGTTGTTTTTAGTGGTTTACTAAAAAAATACCGATTTTAGGGATTAGGGTTTTGGTATCTACGGAATACCTAAAAACATTGTATATATTGTATAGTGAATGGTGAAATACGAGATAATGAATATAAGAAAGGTTTTCCCGGTTGAGGGTTTCCGGTATAGAATCTTTGTGTACTCTGTGTATTAGCCATTGATTAAATTCTATTTTGCTTGATAATCTATATGCATTGCTTTAATTCATAGGTTTAAAACTTACAATCAGGACACCTGAAGAAGGACTGTTGGAAGAGACAACAAGTCTCCAAAGAAGACCCTCCAAATGAGATGAAGGAAGCAAATGCAACCGAAACAGGTTCAACAACAGATTCAGGTATGACTGATGAAGTTTTATCAATTGGTATTGGTTCACGTCATGATCAACAATGTTTATTAGATTTTGGTGCTTCAAATCACATGTGTCTTCATAGACACTGTTTTATTACTTACCAATCTATAGATGATGGAATAGTTTACATGAGAAATGATATATCATGTAAAGTCGTGAGAATTGGTAGCATTCAAATTAAGATGTTTGATGGAACTGCTAAAATACTAACTGATGTGAGACATGTACCTGAGATTAGGAAGAACCTAATTTCTTTGGGAGTCTTAGACATTGGAGGATATAAGAGTATTGTTCAAGGTGGAGTTATGAAAGTTTACAAAGAAATCCTACTGGTTATCAAAGAGAAGAAGGTTGGTAACTTGTTTTTGTTGGAAGGAAGAACTAAATGAGATCACGCGCCAATGGTATCTGAGAAAGAAAATGACTTTGTTCGACTGTGGAATGAATGTATGGTCCATATGAACGAACAAGGATTGAAGGTTTTAACTCATTGCAAGTTACTTCCTAGTCTAAAATCTTTAAAGTTAGATTTCTGCAAACACTGTATTTATGGAAAACATAATAGGCAAAGATTTAAAACTGGAAGACACACCAGTGAAGGAATCCTTGATTATATTCATTCTGATGTTTGGGGGCAATCCCCTACTATTTCATGTGGAGGATCATCATACTTTTTTACTTTTATAGATGATTTCTCTAGGAAGGTGTGGATCTATATGTTGAAAAGTAAGGCTGATGTATTTACAGTTTTCAAGCAATTTAGAGATTTAGTGGAAAAGAGCACTGGTAGATCCATTAAATGTTTAAGAACTAATTATAGTGGTGAATTTACATCAATGGAATTTGAGAACTATTGTAAGGAGTTTGGGATTGATAGGCATAAAACTACTTCCTATACTCCTTAGCAAAATGGAGTTGTTGAATGTATGAACATGACTCTTCTAGAGAGAGCAAGGAGTATGCTTAGTAATGCCAATTTGCAGCAGGAACTATGGGCAAAAGCAGTAACTTCATATTGCTATCTCATGAATCAATCACCATGAACAAAAATAGAGTGAAAGATTCCTAAAGAGGTATCGAAAGGACACCCTTATAGTTATTTTAATCTTAATGGTTTTGGTTGTGAATCCTATGTTTTAATTCCGAAACATCAGCATTCTAAATTAGATCCAAAATAAATAAAGGCTTATATTTGTTGGATATGGTGATGGTATTAAGGGGTACATGTTGTGGGATCCTACTTCCCACAAGATCACCATTAACAGAGATGTAATATTTTGATCCAGAATCGGATCCAGGAGCCTGACAGGGCTCAAAAAGGCTCAAAAATGAAAGTTCTTAGAATCAGATGAAACCAATTCCATTGCGTCCATCTTGCCTTTCTGATTCCGACCATATATTTACTTCCTCAAACGAACTCCGTATGCGAAAGATATCACATTTTGATTGAAAACACAAACATGTAAAAAAAAGGGGGGTGACTGTACAGTCCGTACAGTCCACGTGGCAGGCTGACTGTACAGGCCGTACAGATGATGTGAAAACATCTAGAGATGACACATGGCAGATGATAGGGCATACATCAGGTGAGTTTCACTAGTCTGAGAGTGACACGTGTCACCACTGTAAGGGTGACATGTGGCATGGAATGACGTCGACAGGCTAACGTGGCAAGTACAGTGGCATGTTGACAGGATAGGTACGTGGAAAACAAGTGTACGAACTAGTGTTTGACAAGTGGCAGTGTCTGATTGGTTGTGGAGGTGCCATGTGGCCCATTCATGGGCTGCCACATGGCACCCTCTGGTTGTCTCTCCAGTGTTTAGCAAAATTGTGTTATGGAGCTCATGGGATTCAAAACCCAAACCTCCAACAGGGCTACAGACTGGCAGGACCGGGCTTACCACCTAGCCTACTAGAGTTACTTACTATCTATATGGCAAATTATTTATTTAAATTAACACAAAGTTCTAGTCAGAGGCGGAAAGGGCTGGGGCTTAGCCCCAACCCGCGGTTACTTTGGTTATCCCATATGACCCATAGTTGGCGGATAGAGATTAGTCTGTGGATCTCGGGGGATCCCACGTGACCATGGCCTACCTACCCAAATGAAGTGGAGGACACGGGGTATGGGTGTTAGCCCCGATCCTATGCATGTGCCACAGGACCAGGAACCATTCCAAACAGAGGGAGAGCGGGGGGCTAACGCGCAGATGGAGCGCTTGGCCACATGGCCACCTCCCATATGACCAAGAGCACACCAAAATGGGGTTCTGCCCAAATATAATTGCAGAGTGGGTTTTTATTATATAGTTATGGATTTTTAATTGATTTTTATGCCTGTAATAGTGGATTTTTGGCCATTTTGGGGAGATATTGGGCATTTTTGGAGGCCAGATTTTGGGAGGAAGTTGGAGATGGATAACCAACTTCAAATCTATAAAAACTAAGCCTATTTGAGGCCAAGAAGGACAGTCAGAGAAGAGTTATGTTGAAGGGAATCCAGGCCAAAGCCATTTTCATGCAGGGAAGTTGTTGAGGAGCGGACGCTTGCGGGCCATTTCTGGGAGCTTTGGTCATCCGTTTTGCGTGCCATTTCTTCTGTTGAGTTCTAGAAATCGGGAAGAACATGACTAGATCATTCTTGTATCCTAATGCCACTGTTGCGATGAACTTTTTGAGCTTTGAATAGAAATAAAAAAGCCTCCCCCACTGAGACAAAGGCCCGAAGACGTAGGCAATTTTGTGCCGAACTCCGTTATCACTTCTCTTGTTATGGTTTGTTGTTTATTACTTCATTTCAGATATGCATATATGTATATGGCTGTCATAATTCCTTTTATTTCCTCATTCTTTCATTAAGCTTCTCAAATGGTTAATTAACACATGCAATTAAAAACTCAACCATAGTCATTAAAAGATCTTTTCGGATCAAGTGGTATCAGAGCTAGTTGACGTTTGGATTTGAGTTTTGCATGTTAACTAGGAAAAAGCTACAGCATGGTGAAGGCGATCTTGTTGCAGAGAATCCATTAATTGGATTGAGAAAGAGAGCTTTTCACAGTGAGAAGATGGCATCGGAAGAAGGGTTTTCTTAGGAAGAGAAAGAGTTTTGGAAAACTTTCCTTGCTATGTCGAAGATGGTGAAAGTTTTGTACGAGGATTACTTGGAACGAAAGAGACCAGTTTTAGGTGAACCTTCAAAGGGAAAAAGTGAAGAGGAAGAGGATCATCCTTAGATTCCTCCTTCACCTCCATCATCACCTCCTTCTTCTCCTTCTTTTTCAAGTTCAAGTTCTAAATCTAATGCAAAGAAACATGTTTATAAGCATAAGAATGAAATGCCATTATTAAAACTTGATGTTAAATTTGAGTTTTCCATATATGATGGTGAAGTAAATGTAGATAAACTTGACAATTGGATCAGGCAGATGGAGGTTTACTGCAGTGTGCAACATATCAAGGATGAGGCCACACAAATCAAGTTGGCATCTTTGAGACTTGCAGGTACAACTCTCATCTGGTGGCAAATCAAGCTACAAAATGGAACACAACAAGTGGGTAATGTATTCCCATCATGGAAAGGCTTCATTTCTACACTTAGGAAACAATTATATCCTTTGGGTTATAAAGAAAAAACATTAATTGAATGACAATCTTTAAAACTAAGAAAAGGACAAACAGTGCAAGAATACACCGATGGATTTCAAAAAATGGCATTGATGTTAGATATCCCTTTACAAACACAAGAAACTCTTATGAAGTATATAGGAGTTTTACCTGCGCATATTAGAAACACTGTATTCATGTTTGGACCCACTAACCTTGATGAGGTTTCTGTTCAAGCTACATATATTGAAGCAGGAAAAACAGGTGTGTCAGGGGAATCATCGTCTTCAAGGAAACATGACAAGAGGAAATGGCATGACAAGAATTCAAATGCAGTGACGAGGAAGGAAGGAAAGCCCTCTTGCAAGCATTGCAAGAAAGAGGGACATGATGAGGATAGATGTTGGCAATTGAATCCTGAGAAGAGGCCAAAGTGGTTCAAGGAAAAGAAGGGAATGCAAACAGTGGCAACAACAACAAGACCCACAGACTTGGGATCGGATTCAGGTGATGAATCAAAGATCTCATTGGTTGGTATGACAGGTAAAATTGGTGAAGGCATTGATTGTAGAAGCAACTTGTTTCATATAAGGGTAATCATGTGACATACTAAGATAGACACATTAATCGACAGTGGATCTCAATCTAATCTAGTCTCAGAAGAATTGGTTAAGCAATTGGGGTTAAAAACACAAGTACATCATAAGCCTTACACACTTAAATGGATAAGAAATCATCATCAAATGCACATAACAAAGAAATGCACAATCAAATTTGCAATTTCATCTAAGTATGTGGATGAGGTAACATGTGATGTAGTGCCATTAAGAGAATGTGGAATGGTCTTCGGTAGTCCATATTTATATGATCGTAAGGCAATCTTCTACATGACAAAGAATCAATATCAATTAACCAAAGCAGGTCAAGAATATGTGGTTCATGCTCATCATGTTAAGGCAAATAAAACACTTCAAACAATGGAACAATTAAAGAAGGTAGTGCAAGAAAACAACAAACCAATAATTGTTTCAAATGAAGTAATCGATCTTAAGCAAGAATAAGAAATGATTGTTGAATGGAAAATCAATCATAAGTTGCTTCAACATAAGCTCATGTCGTGCAAATATTTCAAGTATATCAACTCATTTGCAGTCATCTTTTTGATGCAGTCATTAGTAATGTTGTCTACATGGATGATAGTGGCTTCAATAAGATGTAATAGGGTTGAAATGGCTAACAATATACTATCAGTTGTCATGATTGTGTTACAGTTGATCTTGATGAGACAGGTGCACAGGACAAAGTTCTGAGACAGAGGACAAGTCGGGTGGCCTATCCTGAGCTTGTTGACTGGTCAGTAACCTTTTGGGGACCAAAAGGTCTTTTAGTGGGGAGGTGTGATCCAGAATCGGATCCAGGAGCCTGACAGGGCTCAAAAAGGCTCAAAAATGAAAGTGCTCAGAATCAGACGAAACCAATTCTATTGCGTCTGTCTCATCTTCCTGATTCAGTCCATATATTTACTTTTTCAAACAGACTCTGTATGCAAAAGATATCGCATTCTGATCGAAAACACATACATGTAAAAAAAAGGGGGTGACTGTACAGTCCATACAGTCCATGTGGCAAGATGACTGTATAGGCCGTACAACCATACATATGATGTGGCAACATCTGGAGATGACACATTGTAGATGACAGAGCATACAGTAGGTGAGTTGGACCAATCCGAGGGTGACACGTGTCACCACTGTAAGGGTGACACATGGCAAAGAATGACGTCAGCAGGCTGATGTGGCAAGTACAGTGGCATGCTGACAGGAAAGGTACGTGGAAAAAAAGTGTATGAACTAGTGTTTGACAAGTGGCAGTGCCTGATTGGTTGTGGAGGTGCCACGTGGCCCAGTCATGGGCTTCCACGTGGCACCCTCTGGTTGGCTCTTCAGTGTTTAGAAAAATTGTGTTATGGAGCTCATGGGATTCGAAACCCCAACCTCCAACAGGGCTATAGACTAGTAGGAATGGGCTTACCACCTGGCCTACTGGAGTTAATTACTATCTATATGGAAAATTATTTATTTAAATTAACACAATGTGTTAGTCGAAGGTGGAAAGGGCTAAGGCTTAGTCACAGCCTGCGGTTGCTTTGGTTATCCCATACGACCTAGAGTTGGCGGATAGAGATCAGCCCGTGGATCTCGACGGATCCCACGTGACCAGGGCCTGTCAAACCAAATAGAGCGGAGGACATGGTGTATGGGTGTTAGCCACGGTCCTATGCCCGCACCACAGGACCAGGAACCAGTCCAAATAGGGGGAGAGCGGGGGGCTAACGCACAGATGGAGCGCCTGGACACATGGCCGCCTCCCATATGACCAGGAGCACGCCAAAAGGGGGATACACCCAAATATTATTGCAGAGTGGGTTTTTATTATATATTTATGGATTTTTAATTGATTTTTATGCCTGTAATAGTGGATTTGGGCCATTTTTGGGAGATATTGGGCATCTTTGGAGGCCAGATTTTGGGAGGAAGTTGGAGATGGATAACCAACTTCAGATCTATAAAAAATAGGCTTGTTTGAGGCCAAGAAGGACAGTCAGAGAAGAGTTATGTTGAAGGGAAGCCAAGCCAAAGCCATTTTCATGCAGGGAAGTTGTTGAGGAGCAGACGCTTGCGGGCCATTTCTAGAAGCTCTGGTCATCCGTTTTGCATGCCATTTCTTCTGCTGGGTTCTAGAGATCTGGAAGAACATGACTAGACCAATCTTGTAGCCTAATGGCACTGCTGTGATGTACTTTTTGAGCTTTGAACAAAAATAAAGAAGCCTCCCCCACTGAGACAAAGTCCTGGAGACGTAGGCAATTTTGTGCCGAACTCCGTTATCACTTCTCTTGTTATGGTTTGTTGTTTATTACTTCATTTCAGATCTGCATATGTGTATATGGATATCATAATTCCTCTTATTTACTCATTCTTTCATTAAGCTTTTCAAATGGTTAATTAACACATGCAATTAAAAACTCAACCACAGTCATTAAAAGATCTTTTCGGATCATATTTGATGAATCATCTCTCATCAAATCAAATGTAGATGTTCAAATAAAATAGGAAGAAGCACCAAAGTACCAACAAATTCAGTTTGAAACTAACGAAGGTGAACATGAACAAGTTTCAGAAGATGTTCACGAAGAATCTCCTGCAGCAAAGGAAGACATGGTTGGTGATGATAGTCAACAGATTATGGATGAGCCAAAAACTTCCCTAAGGAGGTCTACATGGGTCAGAAATCTTCCAAGAAGGTATGATGATTTTGTTTCATTAGTTTCTTTAAGTACTAATGATGATGAACCTTCGTGCTATCAGGAAGTGTGAAGGGTTCTAACAATGATAAATGGAAAGAAGCGATGAAGGATGAAATGAAGGAATTAGAGAGGAATGCTTCTTGGGACCTGGTAGAACTTCCAAGAGACAGAAAAAATGTAGGTTGCAAGTGGGTCTACAAGTTGAAGAAGGGTGTTGATGATAAGGTGGAAAGGTACAAAGCAAGGCTGGTTGCGAAAGGATATTCTGAGGAAGAAGGTATTGACTTTCATGATATTTTTTCACCAGTTGTAAAGACTGTTTCAATTCAAATTGTGTCATCATTAGTTGCATTGCTTGATTTGGAGTTGGAGCAACTAGATGTTAAAACTGCTTTCTTACATGGAGATTTGGATGAGGAAATTTACATGGAACAACGTGAAGGGTTCGTTCAAAATCGCAACAAGAAATTTGTTCGGAGGCTCAAGAAATCATTGTATGGTCTAAGGCAATCACCCAGACAATGGTACAAGAAATTTGACTCTTTCATCATGAGCCATAATTATACAAGGAGTGAATATGATCATTGTGTCTACTTTAAGAAATTAAATAATGACATATTCATTATCTTAGTATTGTATGTTGACGATATGCTTTTAGCAAGCAAAAGCATAACTCAGATCAACAGGTTAAAGACTCAGATGGCTAGGACGTTCGATATGAAAGATCTAAGAGCAACAAGACAGATTTTGGGCATGGAGATATTCAAAGACAGGAGGAATGGTAGTGAAATAAAAAAAAGAAATAATAATAATAATAATCTGTTTTTAAAGTTATCCCTAAGTGAGACATCTTTGATATGCGTGTTTTGAACCCTTAAACGTAAATTTATGATTAAAATTATACATTACTTCAAATTATTTTAATATAATATGTATTTTTTAATTTTTAAATTAATTATACATTTGTTCTTTGTTTAAGTTATTTATGATTTGTCGATAGATAACCAAGATTTATTCGTAGATATTTAAAAAATAACATATTTTTTAAAATATATAATTAAAACTTTAATATGTATTAATATGAGTTTATTAATATATAATTAGGTTATAAAAAAATGTTTAGATTAATTGAGGTTTCCTAATGCCAAAGCAGGTGTGTTTAAGTTATTTAAAGCTTATTACTGCATATAAGCATGTTTTAATTGACATATAATTAAAATCTTGTTTCCTTGTTTTACTTTTGTTAAGTTTTACATACTAAGTTGCTAGAAAGAGTCTTAAAAAAACTAATAATTATCATGTTAAAATTAATCATCAATAATATTTAATCATTAATTATTATTTATAGATAGTTAATTTATGAAGAGATTAAAAATGAAACCATTTTACTTTTAAGATTTATTAAAACATATTATTGAATAAAAAAAATAATTAAATCATAATTTTAGTTGTAATAATTTATTAATAATTAATTTTAAAATTAAATTAATAACATATTAATATAATTTATATTTAAATATCGTTTGTTATTAATTTCAAAATAATAACTTATCAATTAATATTTAATTTTAAAATATGATATATTATACCTATATTATTAGTGACGGACTATATCGATGGATAATTGGTTGACTTCATATTAATATGTCTTTTGATTATAAATTTTCACATCATCTCTATTGTTCGAACTAGAAAACTAAAAACATTATTTTTTATATAATAAAAAAACCTTATATGTCATCATCTCATTTGAGAATAGATTCGAAGTCTTATTGCCAACTTCTCTATTATCAATGTTTTAAATGTTTAGATTTCAAAAGTTTTGAGCATGGACGCTCTTTTTTAATGTTTTTATTATTTCTATTTTTATTGAAATGTTTACATGCCGAAAGTTTTGAGCATTGGCACTCTTTTTGAGGTACTTGAATAGATCCAACAGTTTAAATGTTTACATAGTGTGAGACCCTTAAACAGTCCTGACAACTTAAATTTTTACATAGCACGAGGCCCTTAAACAGACCTGACAACCTTAAATGTTTATGTAAATAGGTTTGTCACAATACATTTTTCCTTGAATGTTTCCATACAATGTTGTAGTGAATTTGGACAATATTGTTGTACACCACCACTCACATAGTCATCATATGTTTCATACTTCTTTCATGCTTGGAATTCAATTTAGTCATCATGGAAGATACACATATTATTGACTGGTTCATTGGTTTCTACTTGTTCGTTGGTTTGTTGGTTCATTGGTTGCTGTTTGTTGTTGTTTAGTTCAACTTTGCAAGGTTTAGGTCCTGCACCTGCAGTTGGACCTGTTGGTGCTTTCTTCTTGCTTTTGTTTGCTTCAACTTTTCAAGGTTGGAGTCTTGCACTCGTAGTTGGAGCTATTTTTTCACTTTGCAGCGTTCAAGTCCCACACCCACAATTGGACCTACGATTCCGTCGTTCATCATTGACGAGTAAGTTTTGATACCATATTTTCATTCATATTCATTCTTTGTTCTTTTTTGTTTATAGTTTGCAAGTAATAATGTTTAAGTATTTCCACTCACATGGTCATCATATGTTTCATATTTCTTCTATGCTCGGAATGCAATTTTGTCATCATTGAAGATACATATATTCTTTACTGGTTGACTGGTTCGTTGGTTCCTGCTTCTTGTTGTTTGGTTCAAATTTGCAGGGTTGAGGCCCTGCATCTAAAGGGAACCCCAAGGTTGGAGGAATGGGGAATGACAACATAAAGGGAACCCCAAGGTTGGGAGCATTGGTCCCAAGGGGCACACCGATTGAGATCTCATGGGTTCTTTGGGCGACCGAGTCCATGAAGGGGCACAATGATTCATTGAACATGGGTTTGCAAAGGGGCCTAGCACCCCCAAAGGACCGAACAATTTTCATGGTGACGTTTAGAGAGCTTGTAAGAAAACAAGGGTACACAACCAAGAAGGAAACAAGTTTTGGTAAGACTTGGAGAGAGTTAACTCTGTGATTCTAAGTAAAATGAAGAGAAGGAGCTCCCTGAAGGAGCCAAGTCACTTCACACTAAGAGGAATTATGATAACTTGAGGAGGAGGGTTCGATGGACATAAAAAGGAGAAATTCTCTTGGGAATATTTTGGCTAAGTATGGAAAACGTAGGTATGTCGAGGCATGTCGGAGACATAACCAAAATCTATGAGGTCTATGGAAAAAAAGAGGCAAAGTCTATGGAAATGAAGAGACAACAAGACTACGGTTGGAGGCATGTCTTAGGTGCACCGCAGTTGGCAACGAAGATGGTTGTGACAAAGAATCTTTTGGTGACAGATTTGTTTATGAGTTTCTTGGTGAGGTGAGGCGAGTCGTTTGACTCTGCCTTGCTATAAACCAAACCGATAGTGCTCATGTTGTAATTAGTCTTCTATAACAAAGAATTTGTTGGGTTTTAGGCATAGTTCATTCTTCCCACACTATATCTATGTTTCTCTTGTATGTTTCATTTGTTCCGGTGTTGATCTCTTCAATGAATGCTTAAATAAGACTAAGTGTTAAAGAAGTTGATGAATGTCTAAGTAAACAAGAGTTTCATTAGAGTAGGAGTGTGACTCGTCGGTATCCTAGAACAGAGTATGGGTATGCTCTAGGTGAAGAGGCATAGTCCAGACGAAGTATTCTTGGTGTGTTAAGAAACCAAGTAAGAACCATCGTGGTGTCACACACTCTCAGGAGATGAATGATCACAAGATTCGTTCATGCGTCCTGTAGCGCCATGACACTTATCACTATATCCCTCGTTGTACGTGGGAAGATCGACACAAAATTTATATTTTGATGTTGCATGTGGAAGGATTTGCATGTGATGTCCATCTTTCCCATATTGCCTTTTTTTCAAATCCTAGGTTGTCATTGTTGATTTATTGTTCATTGCGTTTGTTTATATTTTGAATAAAGTTATTATGGTTTCATATATACATTATTTTAATAAATAAAATTACAATTTATTATTGTCTAATATATGCATTACTTGAATGAATAAAATTACTATTTATTATATTTACCACAATGAACCGGGTTTTCATATGAATATTTATTTGAGAGCGGCGTTACCATTTGCACCTTAAACATTATTGACGTTTGAAGTCTTGACTTAATATATCACAAAAATTCCACATTGTTAGTATTATATAAACCATTTCATTTTACAATTTGAACTTCCATTTATCATATAGTATGTCTTTATGGTCTTCTATATATTTACATAACACAATAATTTATAAGTAGATATTGATAATTTATTTCAAAGTTATAAAGTTCATGAATTTCACTTTGTTATGATTTCAATGTGTTATTTATATAAATTATATATGGATATGAAAAATAACAATCAATCCTTCGAACCATCCAAACTATAATAAAATAGTATACATAATATACATATTACTTATTTTCAAAGAAAAAAAATGCACACTAATAAATAATAAACTGTGCAAATCTAAAGAGTCCGAAGAGTCCCTCCATATTGACCATGACGTTCTTTAGAATGGTAATTAGGAAAGGGGTATCATTAGTGATACGGAGATGGGTGATCCTTGATTTCCTTTCGGAGCACTAGAATAAGATCTTCCTTTATATTCATAAGTTTTAGAAAGCTCTATTATGAATAACATTCACATTGTTTTATTCATATAACGTATATTGGAATGAGTTATAAAATTTTTGTATATAGGGATTCATTTTAGGTTTTGAGTTTCATTAATTATGGATTATCAAGTTTATTCTAATCAAAGTATTAATAAGAAGTCGATAATATCACTTTTTAACTATCATATTAATAAATAAATATTAATTTTTTATATAAATGTGGTTAGTAAGAGTCATATTTTTTTAAATTTTAATTTAAAGATTAAATATATATATATATATATATATATAATCTATTAGATATTAGATATTATTGTTGATTTTGGTAAGTAAGAACTATATATTACTTGTTATGAACAAAAATTACAGTATCGTCTTGAGATCGAGTTTCTTGAGTGTTGAGTTGCCTCTAAGGAAAATCAATTCAGACTGATAGATAGACTAGATAAACTTGTGAAAATTAGACATATTTGTCTGAATCGTCCCATGAGGAAACCGATTTGGCCTATCCATGCATTTAAACTGTATATAAAAAAAGCTTATACAATGACCCAGGCAATGCCTATCGACTAATAGACCCACAAAATAGACTTTTCTAAACTCCAACAGCCTAAACATAACGTCCCAAAAGAAACTAACAATTGTCAAAAGAAAGCATGCATGCTGACACTTGTACGCCTGTCGACTGTCATGGTATCTGGTGGGTATGCATGGCCTCATCTTCTGTTGTGCGTGTGCCATGCATGGTGTCGTGATTTTCCTCAACTGCCTGTGCACCTTCAACCCTGTCGTGTTTATCATCCCCATGGAATTCTGGAACAAAAATAACCCGTGGAGATGCGGGGGCATTGATGCCTGAGTCGGGAGGATGCATGGAGCAGAGCAGAGCCAAGAGTAGAGATTCAATTTTCTCTACTCGTCGGTCCAGGTGTTCCATCCTAAACCGAAAGTCATCAAAGTCCTTCTGGACTACAAAGACCAAGTCCTGGAGAATTAAAATTGAATCTTAGATACCCGGGGACGAAACATAGACTTGTTGGATCCACGCCTGGTTATGGGACACCGCCAAGTGGAATTTTTCTGAGTGCTCTTTACAATCTTCTAGCAAGTGCATAGAGACTTGCGATGAGGGTGGGCGAAGGAGAGAAGGGTGGTAGACTGGAGGGATGTACCAACGTTGACTGTGAGGTCAAGGCCAGGTTAGGGAGTAGTCTAGGAGAAAAGCCAAGAGATTTACCTTGGAGATAAAGTCATTCAACGTGGAAATCCCATGGCTAGGACAGAGGTGGAAGGCTAGCTTGGTCTAGTGAGCAGTGAGTTGAGTACAGAGGCGAGGAGCTGTGTGAGGGAGCGAAGGAGGGAGGGTGCTTGCTAGCCATGGTCGCTTGGTTCTGGTACCAGAGGGCACCTCTCTTCGGCTTCCCTCGCAGGCGAGGCATAGCCTGACTAGAGAGAGGTAGAGGCAGAAAATCGAACAAAACGAACCAGGTAAGCACTAGAGAGGGCGAGTGAGAGAAAAAATTGCAGGAAGGGGAGGGCGATACAAGCCAAGTATGGGAATGGGCATCATGATAAGAAGAACAAAGGAGAGTAAAGGTGCACGAGTGCAAGAGGAGCGGGCATTGTACAAGCGTCATAGCTAGGACGGGAGGCCATCTCTGAGCACATTGGAGCATTTAGTTGAGTGTGCGATGAAATGTATGTTTGCAACAATCATAAGGGGGTATTAAAAGCAGAAGGGATCAAAAGGTGTCGTCATGTGGATTGAGGCGAAGTGGTGGGAACGAAGCTCCTTCCTAAATGCGTGGAGCGCACTAACACCCTATCCAAAATACTATATATTAATTTTAAAATAAAAAAGACAAATGTGAAACAAATATATATTTGATCAACTAAATATTACACACCAACATTTCATTTTGACAATATTTCCTTAAATCAACCCTTTTTTTTTCTCTAAATAATAATATTTAAACTCATTCCACCTATTTATAATGAGGAGCAAATGGGGAATCAAACCCAACGTTATTCATTTATTTAAATTGCTCCAAATCACTTGTTTGGGTGATTTTCAGTGAACTAGAGAATGTTGATTCCAAAATAATGAATGTCCTTGAGGTGCTCCAAATGGAAAATTCTTTGAGAAGATTAAACGTGATGAGGGGCCATCGAGTGATAAAATGCCTAAGGTTTTGTCAATTATGTAAACCGCGTGTATTTTTTTTAATTAGTGGTGGCGAACTATAATGGGTAACAAAAGGATAGTCTTGGAATGAAGGGATATATATATATATATATATATATATATATATATATTTTTGTTAAAATGACTTTTACTATTAGTAAATAGTAATGGAAATTGAAACGAAAAAACATGAAAAAAAAAAAATCCAATAATTTTGGTAAAGAAATTTAGTTAAAGAAAAAGATTTGAAGCGCATTTGAAGTTAAAGGTTGCAAGGAAATAGTGTCTAGTTTGACTAATTCATTATATGTATTTGACTAATTCATTATATGTACCGAAAATTTTGGAAACTTTGTAATGAGACATGATTTGTATGCACTAAGATTAATCACTATATCTATTAAAAATTAGTTGGATGTCATTTTCTTGTACTCATGCCAAAACATTAATTAAAGTTTTTATCGATAAAGTTTTAGATGCATGATCTTGGTGAGGTAAATTATATCTTGGGCATAGAGGTGAGGAGACATGAAAAGAGTTGTCCAATTTGATTGAGCCAATGCAATTATGTTAAGGATGTACTTAGTTAATTTATAAGAAAATACTGTAAACTTGTTCATACATCTATTGTAAATTGAATGATTTTTTTTAGTAAAGATACATATCCAAGAATGGAAAAGAATGTATAACATATGGTTAGTGTGTTTTATATTTTTGCGATCATGGTTTCTATGATATTATACATGGTCTATTTAATTGAAATTGTTAGTAGGATCATGATGAATTCTAGCGAGAAGCATTTGATGGTTTTAAAAAAGATATTAAGATAATATATTACAAAGAAATTTATTGTACGACATAGTTACAATTAATAAGTATGATGCATACACATTGTGGGTATTATTCCTTATCTCATTAATTTTACACATTGTGGGTATTATTCCTTATCTCATTAATTTTATTGCTTTCCAATTAGCTAAAATAACATTTCAATCAATCCACTAATCAATAATTAGTTTTGCATTAATCTTGTCGGTCTCACCATTCCTTCTTATTAATTACTAGTTTTAGAATTGGAAGCTGTGCTTCTAGATCTGGTACACAAAGCGTTGTTCCCCACTACCCCAAACCAAAAATCACCAAAAGTAACACATTTATGTACATGAATGTGTTGATGGTGATTGGGCATCATATATAATAGTGTATGATTAATTAATGATTATCTATTCAAACATGAGCCATGAGTTGAATTGGAAACTAACAACTAGTGGTGCGTTTTTTTAAGCAATAAAGATGGGTATGTATAAGCAACTTAGGTTTGTAAGAAGGCAATATGGTCTTAAATAGTGTGTGCATACATTGGAATGATCTATGTATGGATGATTTTTGAATATGAGACAAAGCACAAGAACCACACTAGTTATATGCTACTTCATTGAAGAGGCAGTGGAATCCAACAATGTTTTTACATATTACTTCATTAGGAAGGTAGTGAAATTTAGTAATGCGTTATTGATTATATGAATATTATATATATTTAAAAACTATGTTTATTTTCATCTCGAAAAAATCTTATGATATGTTCAATAATATAATATAAAATTCTTAAATTAAAACAAAAACAAAAATTAAAAAAATCACGATATACATAATTCTATCATCTTATCTTACATTTACATACTGGGATTTTTACATTAATAATTTTGTATTGGTGTGAATGTGACTGTACACCCTTTCTTTATGAGATAGTACATATTGTTAAACTTAAACTTGAGATTTAGTCTTTGATTACCTATATTCATATCTTGATGGATGATCAATTAATTTATTTTATATTAAAAAACATCAACAAAAATTTATTTTAATTTCAAATCCACTAACATGTGAAATATCACAAATATTACATGTCTTGAGTTTTGAGTTGTGAACAAGGTTGAACAACATCTTCATAAAGTGGAAAAGGAAAGTCATGATAGGTGTGAAGAAGGTCGAACAACATCTTCATAAAGTGGAAAACGAAAGTCATGATAGGTGTGAAGAAGGTCCAACAACATCTTCATAAAGTGGAAAATGAAAGTCATCACAGGTCTTGATGTGAAACATCACAGGGCTTGAGTTGTGAACAAGGTCCACCAACATCTTCATAAAATGGAAAATGAAAGTCATCACGGGTCTTGATGTGAAACATCACAGGCCTTGAGTTGTGAACAAGGTCCAACGACATCTTCATAAAGTGGAAAATGAAAGTCATCGCAGGTCTTGATGTGAAACATCATAGGGCTTGAGTTGTGAACAAGGTCCACCAACATCTTCATAAAATGGAAAATGAAAGTCATCACGGGTCTTGATGTGAAACATCACAAGGCCTTGAGTTGTGAACAAGATTCAACAACATCTTCATAAAGTGGAAAATGAAAGTCATCACAAGTCTTGATGTGAAACATCACAGGCCTTGAGTTGTGAACAAGGTCCAACAACATCTTCATAAAGTGGAAAATGAAAGTCATCACAGGTCTTGATGTGAAACATCACAGGCCTTGAGTTGTGAAGAAGGTCCAACACCATCTTCATAAAGTGGAAAATGAAAGTCATCACAAGTCTTGATGTGAAACATCACAGGTCTTTAGGTCTTCAGTTGTAAACAAGGTCCAACAACATCTTCATAAAGTGAAAAATGAAAGTTAAATCAGAAGAAAGATTGGAGAGAATCATTGCAACGGACAAATTGTTTCTCTGGGATGGTTGTTTATTTTGCAAAGACACATCGAACCCGCTAACATGTCTTTGGTTGTGAGGATGATCGAACAGCATCTTCGGATTGTGATAAGCTCGAAAAGTAAAGTTAAATCGCAAGAAAGATTGGAGATACTTATTACAACCAACCAATTATTTTTAACAAATTATTTCTGTGTAATGGTTGTTTATCTGCAAAGACGCATCAAACTTTTAGTTTTTCTTATTTTTAATTTAGTGATTTTGACTAAAGGGTGACATAATTTTTAATGTCTTATTTATATGTGACATCTGGAATCTATTTTGAGTAGCTATTTCATTACTAAAAACTACATAAATATACATATTATACTACACTTTGACATAATTTTTAATGTTTTATTTATTTGTGACGTTAAGAATCTAATTTGAGTAGTTATTTTATTATTAAAATTTATATAAATATACATATTTTATTAAGTTTTAGATTTGAATTTATAATTTTTTTTGAAAGAAACACATATTCTTAACCATTAAATCTTACTAAATATTATATCTACTAATAAACATTTTAATTATGGATTTACTTTTTTGTTTATAGAAGAGGATGATTCGATTCCTCTGTTAAAGAGATTAGGTTAAAACAAAGTATATATATAGCTTGAGAAAGATTACAACGAACAGACTATATGTAGCTTGAGAAAGATTACAACCTCCATAGCAGCTCACGGGATTGCAACCAATAACCTGTAGAGATTAAACCAAATTGCCAACCTAACTATCAGTCCAGGCTTTTACTTGTGTAATTGTTACCCAAAAATGTTTGTCGACAAGGATTGAAATGTAATGTATGAAGAAGAGACCGGGACTTTAAAGAACTAGACAACGCTTGAACTTTACTCTATGAAACAGAGATAGCGACGCTGAAAAACCTTCCGAGAAAATTGACGACGACGAGCCAGACAATTTTGATGTCTTTACAACGATTTCGTGTACCATCACTACAATCGTGTAAACACGACGAATAATATAAAGTTGCGGGTCAAAACATGAATCTGGACACCATCACGTGATAACTCTTCTTACCAGTTCCGGACAAAACTAAAAATTATCTTCACGAATCTGCTGAAATTGTACGCTCGGAGCGAAAGAAACTGATTTAGAATATACTGCATACTAAAAGCTGATTGTTGGATGTATATCAATATCAAGACTTGGATTCCAGGCATTTTTTTGGTTTGTTTATTAGATGGCATCTTTTTCAGGGGGCCGGCAGAGGAAAAAAGTTTGTGTAGTTTGTGTTGTTGTCCTTTACGGAAGACGATCATTAAACAAATGTCTGCCATTAATCTAAGATTTATTAGTATGATATAATTCATAAACTGTTAGCATAACTTGGTCAAGGTTCCTAATCTCGCCTCTTTCATTGATGAACTTACCTCATTGCCATAGGAACATTACAGGTCTTGTCAATTGATGGTGATTGTAAAGAGACAAACAAAACTAGGCTATGGAGTTACTGTTTGGCAGGGGAAGCATAAACAAGATTTAATGACATATAAATAAAACCAACGACAAATCAAAGGCGCAATGATAACAGATAATTTTATTGACTAAGGGAGAATTACAACAACTAAACAATGCTTACAAACCTTACAAACCTCACACTCATCCGACAGTGCTCATTTGCATCTATGGGCTTGTATTGATATATAACATCTATCAAATAGTTAGAAGAACTAATTACTTTATTGATCAAGGGAGAATTACAAGAGTGAAACATAGGCTTGCAAATCTCACACTCATTCCACACGGGGTATTTTCCTCTACCGGACCAAAAAATCATGAGAAATTAGTCAGCACATTTCAACAATCTACCTTGACAACAATTTACTCGATACATCATGCTCAAATTTATTCATCATTTTTCATGCAAGCCAAGGAGAAGCCAAAAATCCTCACATCTCTACAACTTCTCTAACAATACTATTACGTGAACATGTCTTCACGATTTCCTCCAGTATGGACCATTCTACTTCCATCATTAACATGTCTTATAAAATGATGCATTGTCCCATTTTCAGACGATGGACTGTTAGTCAAATGCACAAGTCTTTGACCACCATAGAACACCTCATCATGTACTTGTGCAAACTTACCCAATAGATCCTTGCATTCTTGGAAGACACTATCTGAGGTAGGTCTCCTCTTGTCCAAATCTCCTGAGACTAAATCATTGCAACCATTGTAGGTGACACTTGTGCTTATGTGCTTCTAAGATACTGAAGCACCCATTTCCATGCTCTTCACCTGGTTTTTCCATGTGTCCACTCACAACACCGATTTCATGTGAAATATTTGAACATTCGGATTGCAATCATCAACACCCATTTCCATGCTCTTCACATGGCTTTTCCATGTGTCTACTCACAACACCAACTACATGTGACATATTGATCATTTCTTCACATACACAAAACTTCCTACTAATATACGATACTCAAGACATATAACCCGTCTCTTCTTCATTAGTTAGGACATAAACCTGAAGAAAACTTACAATGGAAATCCAAAGGGATTTTACCCATTTCACATTATTCATACCAAATTTCTCGAGTATATTCACCATATACTTATGTTGTGATAACCGAAGCGTACCCTCTTTCCTCTTGTGTATTTCCATGCCCAAGAGTTGTTTCACTACTCCTAGATCCTTCATACCAAACATCATAATCAATTGAGCCAACCTGTTGATCTCAAACATGCTTGTTCTTGCAACAAGCATAACATTTAACACCGAGATAATAAATATACCATAAACACAATGTTTTTACTCACTTCTTGTAAAATTTGGCTCATCATGAATGAATAAAACATCTTGTACCATTGCCTGATTACCCTAAGCCATACAATGATTCATGATTTTGCAAAAAAATATTTTGTTGCAATCCTAAACTAACCTTTATAGTTGTTCTCATTATACATCTTTGTATCCAAAAATCCCATGTAAAACAATTTTAACATCTAGTTGTACTAACTCAAGATCAAGTAGCACAATGAATATAAACAAGCTTTTAACAATTGGTGAGAAACGTTTATGGAAATAAATACCTTCCAAATACCCTTTTCATACCAGTCATTGGACCTTTCATCTTTTACTATGTTTGATTTTATAAAATAAGATTCATCAAATACTACGTCTAATGTTCATGATGATTCTGTGGGCAGTAGGATCCCACAATCTGCATCCCTTAACATCATCACCATATAAAAGTTCTACCTATTTGATCTGGATCCTACTTAAAATGTTGATAAAACCACAAACATCGCAACCAAATAACTGTACATTTGAGTAATCACCAGATGACCTATTCATACCTCTTTTGGAATCTTCCATTCTTTTGCAATCGACGGTGACCGAGTTACCATATAGCACAATTACTCCTGCCAATGACTATTGTTGCAACTTGGCATTACTAAACATTCTCTTTTGAGCCCAGCTTCCTTGCAATAATTTCCAAGTTTCATGGATATGAACCTATCTTCATCATATATTGTCAAACACTTGATTGAATTACCAATGTTCATTTCACTACAAATCAACATATCAACCTTTCTATAGACCCACCTTTCTAACCTGGAAACATTGCTCCACCTCGAATATTGCATTCGAAAAACCTTGACCAAATCGGGCCAAGCTGACCCAAGTGAACATTTTCTAGTCACCTCCAGGGACTTTACAATGGAGTCTCAGTGCTCCACCTTAACATGAGCATTCTCGTGACCTAATCTACTCAAGGAAACCAAGTAATCCTTCACTGCTTACCTCCAGGCCCATTTACAATGAAGTTTGCCAATCCTTTAATAGGATTCAGTACATGCAATCCATGGAAACAATACCATGGGCTACCCTAAAGCCCATGTGCTTTGACCTAAAAAATAGATTTAACTCGTTAATTGCTTCATCGAGTCAAGGTTTACCCAAGATGCATGCCCCCCTACATATTCAATCTACCTAAATCTATGTCTATAATTTTAATAGCTGATCCAATAATTCATGGGTATGCATGCCTATTGAGGTCTTACAGACATATGCCCATTTACATGCAATCAATAATTTTTACAACTCCAAGGTAACCACATTTTTTTTTCTTTTAGACTAACTCAACCATCACTTCTCTTGTCGTTTCCTCCTCTCCAATGACGTTAAACAAAACATCACTTTCCAAACACAAAAAGATGGTAGTAAGGGCTCTTGCATCTAGATCTTCCCAGTCATCATCTGTCATGCTTATCAGTTTCTTTGTCTTTCCAGTCAATGCCTTTTGAAATCTTTGTTGAACAAGAAGATCCCGCATCTTGAGCTTCCATAGCTCAAATTTATTCTTGTAGTTTAATTTTTCCACTTCATACTTTGAACTTTGCACTTTTAACATTAGCACAAATGACAAATCTTTCAACACAATTCAAATAAAATCTTCTGACTAGTGCACCACTCCCAAGTAAATTTATATTAATAAATC